>JAPKLX010000005.1:6015629-6357525 GCA_026898415.1 Leonotis leonurus
AATAATAATAATAATAATAATAATAATAATAATAATAATAATAATAAATTGATAATAATAAGTATGTCAGTGTCTAAAACACAATGTAGAAATCATGAGCTAGACGGTGGTTCTTCGTCCATCATATCTATAAACTGTCTAATCAACTTCTACTGCTCCTTCATATGTGCCTCCATCACCTGTTGTGCGCTCTCGTTCAACAAGGTTACATGGGACAATATTTTGAAAGCTAAAGAGGAGGGGGGATTCGGTACCAAGGATCTGGTGAGTTTTAACAAAGCTCTGTTTGGGGAAGTGGGCATGGAGAGCAATGAGTTAGGAGTGTCTATCCTACCCGAAAATTTCGGGTACCCGATCCCGAAAACTCCCAAAATTGACAACCTGACCCCGATCTCGAAGTGTAACTCGGGTACCCTAAACTCGGGTCGGGTATTTCAAGTTTGAAATATGGGTACCCTAAATACCCGAAATTAAATACTGAATTGCAAATTAAAAATAAGAAATAGTAAATTAAATACGACTTCGGTGACCCGGGGTCCCGATCGCCGAAGTCAAGAAGAAAAACGCCCAAAAACGGCAATCGAAGTTGGATCGCCGCGAGATTCCAGCAGGTTCGGCGATCCCAGCCCGGGTCGCCGATCTTGCTGCTTGACTGTGCGCAGTGATTTTGTTTCGGCCTGTTCTCCCTCGTTTCAACTCCAATTTTGGATCTGTTGCACCTACGGACTCCTATTGAGATGTACTTTAATCCTATGCTATCCAAGATTGATGATCACACGTCCTTGATTACGCCTCTAGGCTTCCAATTGGATTATGCAACGCCAAATCCTATAAAAAAACATGAAAAAGTAACAAAACGTAAAACTAATACAAAACATGAAAACCAATTAACTCAAATATGAAACAAACAAAAACAAGACAATAAAAGTGAACAATTGTATCATTAAAATCATGCAAAATGAGTGTTTATCAGAGTGTCGGATAACTTGGAAGTTGTAGAGTTGTTGCTTGGAGTGGCTCGGTGTAAATGTCATTCTCTCTAATGTGGTCTCAATCAACTTCACCCAATTATGCTACTTGTTTAAAGGTAAGAAGTATAGATAGTTAATGACAACTATTTGGGAATTGTGTTGTTTGGGTGACTTGGAAAAATATGAGTAAGATAGTTTTTAATAATGGGAAGTGGAAAACTGAGAGATTGATGGGGAAAATTTAATCTGTTGTGTGGAGTTGGATAATATCATAATAGGAAAGAAAGACTAGCAACTCTGTTAATGGAAATAATTTTAGGTCGTAGTGCATTAATCCCTGCAGATTAGTTTTGTTCTCTTTGTGTGTGTGACTTCTATTCTTATGTCTTGTTGGGTGTATGTCGTTGGACATTTTAGTTGATGTCATTTCTTATCCCGGCTTCAATAATATTCTCTCTTTTTCTACGTGTCGGCCTGAACTAGGCCATGCAATATGTATCTTCTTTACCCTAATTATTAGAAAAATCCTAAAAAACAAAAGATTGCTATTATGGAAAGAGTTAATTTGAAGTTAAACAATATTTTATTTGGAAAATTTAAATGAGATACTTATTTGGAAAGAATTTTATTTTACGATATGACATCATGTTACTATTTTGTAGATTTAAGCCCTTCAATGGGAAGAGCAATCTCGTGTGGGCCATGACAAATAAATGTTATAATCTCTATTTGTTAATCCGTCTTATTAAAAATATTTTATTTTTTTTATAATATTAACTTGTTTTTAAAATAATAAAAAGTATTTTTACACGACTCGCTATTTTATGTAAAAATATAAATCGTTTTTACAAAGAAACAAAATAAATAATTTAAAATAAAATGTTACAGATAGTTAGTTATATGGACATGTTTCTAAATGGACTTAGATTTAAGTCCATCCACAACAAAAAAAACGCCTATTGCCGACGGAATATTCCATTGTCCAGTCGAGAAATTCGTCGTCCGTCGGGCTTAACGACGGAATTTTCCGTCTATATTTTGATCGTCGTTAGGCTCACGGACGACGGAAAGAAAAAGTCCATCGTTAGCTAACGACGGACTGGCGACGGATAATTCCGTCGTTCGGACAAAAATCTGTCGTTAAATTGCCTCCGGCAACCATCGACGGCGTCGGAGAGCTAACGACGGAATTGTAGTCCGTCATTAGACGTTAAAATATATATTTTTTATTTGTTTTTTGTAATGCCGGTAATCTATAACCTGTCACAACAAACAATACAAATAAAATAAAATATCGAACAATAATTTAAAATTTACGAAATCGATTGAAATTCGAAATTTAATATAATTAACCAAAGATGTTATAAATGTTGAAATACAAAATAATAGTATCAATGTGTGTAGAAACCGTACAAATAGTCTATGGATCATAATCGGGGGGGGGGGGGGGGAACGGGGGAAATGAGGGTCCATCTATTCCTCCCTGGGACTGAGACTGCATTCACTGCATCATCTGAGCGTACTGAGTCTGCACCATCGCAACCTGGTCAGCCAATCTCCGCTGCTCGGCAATGTACTCCTGTCACTCGCGCTCCTGCTCCTCGACTCGGCGCCGCAGCTCCTCAACCTCGTTCCTATTGGCTCGTGAGGCGAACGACGAGCCACTGAACCTGGAGGCTCTCAACGTCTTCCCTGCGCCTCCCGTACCGAACAATCTCTTCTTCTTATCTGGGGCACCAAGAACCTCCAAGTATATCTCGTTGGTGTCCACCGCATCGTGGTCACCCTCAGGCAGCTGGGCCCGTTCCGCGTCAGCACGGGCAAACACCTCAGTCTGGATGTAAACAAGAAATGAACATTTGTTAATAACATATTACATATAAAGGTTGCAATTATAAACTATATATATTACTTTGAAATTAAGACTTACCGCTATCGCCTCCGATTTCGCATCGGTGTACGTCCCGTCTGGGTACCGATGCTCATCAAGGAAGGAGTCGAACATGCAGTCTATCAGCTATACTCCCCTCTCAACAGGCTGTGCATGACATACCAATGGGGTTGTGTTATTGAAACATGTGTATATTAATTAAAACTATAAAACATGTTTGAAATTATGATTTGAAATTACCTTTTCCTCAGCTCGTTGCATGACGGACTTCGACCCTCCCCTATGCTTGATAGGACCAGTCCCCGGTCCCTGTGGCTCAGACAGCCGGTTGCGCCTCGCTGCCTGGGATTTAGCAACAACATCATCCTTAGACCAGTAAGCGAGCCAACCCATCCAGACATCATCACTCCACCACTCAGGCTTCCCACCTCTGGGTGGCGGATTATTCCTCCTCCTCTTGATCCCGCAGATATAATCCTTGTACCTCTTCCGACACTTATCGTACCACAACTCTCGAATCTTGGCATCGAGAGACGGTGTCCAAGTAAACTTTTTCTAGCATCCAAAATGTATGTTCGAAATTGTAGTTAATTACTTCAATATATAGTTATAAGTTATAATTTAGAAATAATTTGAGAGTTGTAGAAAATTTTTCGAACCTTAAACTCCTCCCAGTATCTCTGCCTCACGTCCTCAGACGTCATCTTCCAACTGTATCCAGTCAGATTGAGAACTATTTTAAATAGTTCTCAAATGTAATCAGCCAGGGCGCCGTGCAGGTAAAATCCACTACATAGATCATTTTAATTTGATTTATATTAGTCTTCTGAATTATTTATTAAATATTTCTTTTTCTTGTCTGTCATTGATTCATTATTTCAGGAACGAACTTACCTTACCGTATATTTCACCCGTCTCATTATTTATGACACATTTTATTATTATAATATATTCATTTAAATATAAACATGTCGCGTTTAATAGTATAAAAATAAACACGAAAGGTGTCGCCTCTAGATTAAATGTATCTCATGCAAGTGCATCTGTGCATGTATGTTGTGGTGGTTGAGTTAAATGAATCGTTCACTCCACTCACACTCCCATTAACTTAATAAAATAAAATATAATTAAGAATTTCATCTCAGTTCTGCAATATCAAGCATCTAAAATAATTCAGGGTTTGGTGCTTTCATCAATCAGGTTTACTCGTTTACTATCTATCTATTTCTCTCAACATTCCGAATTCTTTAATTGCAGAATTATGTCACTTTTGCAGAAATGAAAGCGATGTGGCGAGTTTATTACATGTTGATAGAACTGTTAAAGTGACCGGGTCGGGCTGGTCCGGCCCGGCCCACCGGGTTAGAATTAAATAACGGGCTGGGCCGGAATTATGTTGGGCTGCTGAAATTCAAGCCCATACCCGCCCAACACGGGTCACCGGGCCAACGGACCAAATCGGCCCATAAATTAAAAAAATATTTTTATAAATTTAAAATATAATGCTAATCTATTATATTTTCTAAAATTCTAAAATAAATAAAAGATTGCATTAAGATATAAGTTTAGTACTCCCTCCGTCCCACCTCAATTGTCCCATTTGCTTTTGGCTCGCATACCAATACTCACTTTATTTCTTTCTTAACTACTTCCACTACTTTCTACCTACTTTATTACTCTCACAACTTTTATCCAAAAAAAGAAATGAGACAATTGAGGTGGGACACCCCAAAATGGAAAACGGGACAATTGAACCGGGACGGAGGGAGTATATCATTATATTTAATGTAAGTTTTTTAATTTATTTTAGTATTAATTAGATTACAAAAATAAGTTTGTAATAAAATCAAATAAAATGTATTCCCTATGTCCCATTATTTATGACAGGTTTACTATATTGGGTTGTCCAAATAATAATGGTTCGTTTCCAAAAAAGGAAACATTTTACTTTTATAAACTACTCTACTTTATCGGACTCCACCATTTTACACAACAAATCACTTTCTTAATACCCGTGCCCAAACACAACGTGTCATTAATAATAGGACGGAAGGAGTAATATTTCAAAATGGTGTAAAAATATTAGCATAAATTTTTTTTAATTAAATTATAAGATATTGAAAATATAATAATATTATAAGAACAATTGAAAATATAATATTATGAGAACAATGTATACTAAATATTATGAACAAAATTAAAATAATATTAAAAGTATGTGCGGGTCAAATTGGCCCGAAGCCCATTGGCCCGCCGGGCTAGTTCGGCCCGAAAATTTTTGGACTCTTAATTTTTTAGCCCAATCCGATCCTAATTACAGGTGGGCCGGGTAAGTCCATCGGGCCGGGCCATTTCGGGCCAATTTTGACAGTTCTAATATATACACCTATTTATAGAGGGAAAAAGAAGAGAGAGAGGGATGGGGCCGTCCGGCGCTGAGCTGGCAACGGCGGCGGTTCTATAAATTTGGTTGGAGGACAAAAAGGTCATTTAACGGTCTAACTCAATAGCCCGCCCGCCCTCCCAAACACAACACACAACCATGAACCACCCCATTGGGATTCCACACCAGTTTCTCTCTCTAAAAATAGCAAACAGCGATTAATTCTCTTTCTCTCTTCCGACAGATTTCCACGGGCAGGGCGAGGCTTAATCAGGAACGAATACCAGAAACGCAGACCGCACGCGCCTCCTACGGCTGTGAGTTCCTCTCTGCTCAAATTTCGTTCCCGTCTCTTTACTCCATCTCCATTTTCTGCCGGGAAATTTGTTTTTGGATTTGAATTAGCAGCCACCTCCAGTTTTTATTACCTAATCGATGTCCAGGACTCGCAATGGAAGGCATTTTCCTGGGGGATTTTGAGTTTTGCATTTCATGTTTAGCATTTGAGTCCAATGCAAGACTGGAATTCTTTAAACTGCCAACACACTTGCTAGGAATATTTTCCTGTGGTTGTCCAAAGATACTTCACAATGTCACAAAGCAGTAATAGGACATACTGCAATCTTCCATTTCATAATAAAACAGTACATTGAGGGGTCAGGGGTGTAATATATCAGTAAAAGCATTCTCTTGTTTGACCTAAACAAATGTCTCTAACCTTAAGATTGTCTTTTCTGCAAAACAGCCTACTGGTTTTAGTGACTAGAAAGTGTTCATTCATCTTGGTGAACTGTGCTGCTTTTGATGAATCGTATTTCTTGGTCCCAGGAACTGCTTCATCAGCATTCCTGAAAGAAGGAAATGACTTCAAGGAAAGTGTATCTCACTTAACAAAAGAAATTTCTGGGAATGAAATTTTACCTAATGGAAGATGTGGATTCATCTGAATGCTCCAGCGAATTCTTTTACTTCAGTAGTTCCCCCTGTTCATTAGGTTTTTAGAAAGTTGTACCAGAGGCCCAGAGAGATCAATAGAACATTCATCTTAGTATATAAAAGAAGTACACTGATGTTCTATGGACTCGTTGTCCATATTTTGATTTATGACTAGAATCAGAAATAAATATGAAGTCTCCATCAAGGTCACTATCATCTAATGGATAGATAAAGTCTCCATCTTTTGTCGAAACTAAGCTGTATATGATAAATATAAATAAAAAATCAACAAGAAAGAAACGACATTGCAATATGTAAGCTTGGTAAGGTTACCCTCAGCTCTGAGGGAGTTTTCCGCTTCAATTTCATCGTGGAGGTCTTGGAAACTCCTCCGGCAGCAACACCGCCGTAATGAAGAGTATTAGACATAGGAAATTGACCTTCTGTTGCGAGGTTACTCATCCTCTAGGCCAGCAACTGCTGCAAATAACATAGCACAATCTTTAGGCTACGTTGTTAAGAACTCAGATTATATCTCCAAGAATCAATCCAAGCATATGAAATTTCACAAGAAATCATCAATGGCTGGATATGAAATCAAGATTACAGAATACAGAACTAGATTTACAAAACGAATATTCGATCCTGTGTTCACTATGATCTTCTATTTAGATCTATGCCTAACAGCTCCTAACCTATCCTAACAATCACTAGCAACTGCTCTTAACAAGATAACAGCTACGGTACCTTCTCTTTCATAACATGCGTATACAAACACAGATCGAAAATGAAGGAAAACATCATACTAGTTTTTAATTAACCTGGATAACCGCAGCTAGAGAAGAAAAGGCTAGGGCATTCGACTCCGCTACTTCAGCAATCGGATTCTTCAAGAAATCGCTCGAATAGTGTTCCGATAGCTGTGCGTTGGGGGAGAGGAAGGCGGGAATCTGCGAAAGGGGCGCTCAATTAAATAAAAGAAGAAGATGAATTTTGGTTTTTGGATATATTTGAAAATTTTGTGTTTCGCTCATTTATTACTCCATCCCCCAAAGTATGTTACGCATTTCCTTTTCGGGCCGTCCCCCAAAGTGTGTTATATTGAAAACTTTCTATTTTTGGACTTAATCTCCACTCACAACACACCTTTAAGTGGGACCCAATCTCCACTAACATCACACATTTATAACTCTACTCATTATACTTCTTACACACTATATACTAAGTCAACATCTTTTATTAAAACCCGTGCAAGTCTAAGCGTAATATACTTTGGGGGACGGAGGGAGTAATATATAAGTCCGCCGTTACTCACCGTCACGTTAGTTGACAGCCGTCTAACGACTCCTTATATTATATCGGGTCGAATCTAACTTACTCCGTATTCAGACCAGAGTGTTTGACAATAAGATAAGATCCGATTCCCAAAAAATGGATAGTGGAATTCCATTTATATCCCTATCACCCAAAGCGAATTTCATTTCAATTCTATTCTACGTGTTTCTAATCTCTATTATTTTCAACAGAGAGACATGCATGCGCCCATTGCGTGAAATCGACCTTCTCTCATCTGCAATTCTGCGTAGAAGAAGAACAAACCCAAATTACCCAATCCACCTTCAATGCAACAATCTCCTCCGAGTTGACTCACCCATGTACATGCACTACTCTCCTCTCATATTGCCTATTCCTCTTTCATTCCATTTGCCCTCTCCCTCTCACCTTCTCCGCCCCAGATCTCCCGCTCCCGCCAATTAATGCGTTTCCGTTTCCTAATCATCGTTGTTCAATTTTGAATCGGCAGCGCACTTGCACCGACTCGTCGCACTGAATCTCGGTGGATTCCTAACGATTTCAGCTACAGCCAATCATTTGGAAAATCAGGAGGGCGGGGGTTCTTCGATGATGGAGACGCTTCCTTCAGGGACACAGGAAGCGAAGCAAAAATGTAATGAATCTGACGAAGAAACCTGCGTCTCCATCCAAGGGGTCGTTGTTCCCCAAAATGCCCGTGTAGAGATAGGAAATGAATGCACTGCACTTCGTGAAATGGTCATCAGGCAGCAGGAGACCATTGAGAGTCTTATTTCCGAGTTGGAGGAGGAGAGGAACGCTGCGTCCACGGCCGCCAATGAAGCACTCTCAATGATTCTGAGGCTTCAGAAGGATAAGGCCGAGATCCAGATGGAATTAAGGCAGTTTAAGAGGTTTGCAGAAGAGAAAATGGCTCACGATCAGCAGGAGACGTTGGGATTGGAGGATATGTTGTATAAGAGGGAGGAAGCAATACAGTCACTTTCATGTGAGATTGAGGCCTATAGACACAAGATGCTGAGTTATGGGCTCTCGGAGGCTGAAGTTGATGGAGTCGTGCAGGCTATGAGCCGGAACTACAGTATGCTCGAGGACATGGAAGGTAACTTAGAGTGTTATAATGAAATGTACCCTCCTCTCAAGTGCAATTTGAATGAGGCGCAAGCTTATCCAATGGGTGATGATGAAATTCCTGATATTGAGAAATATGCGTTTGGGGAAACTCCACAATCTAGTGACCAGTTGAAGGATTTGGAATGCCGAATCAATCAATTGGAGAAAAGTCCAAGAGCCATTTATCCTGATGGTGAATTAGTTAATGCAAAAAACGTGCTTGAAAAAGTGATAGTTGGGCATTCTCCAAAAGCAGTGAATGTAAGAAAGTTTTCCACTGATGGCCCAAATTCACCTTTTTCAATGGCTAAAGAAAAGGGCCCAGAGTTTGCAAGGTATTATTCTCCAAGGTTTGCCAACAGTTTCAAGAAGTCAGTATTTTCATATATTGAGGAGAACCCTAGGAAGGCAGATAACGCATCAGAATATGGAGATGAAATGTGCGACAGAGTATGTACAATTGATTCCGTTCATCACGGACCTGGTATGGTTACTTGCAATGCTGCTTTTGATGGTAGTGGTGATGAATATATGGGAACTCCGAGGGAGTTACTAAATTATTCCAATCCTATAGACCTAGAGATTCAAAAGTTATATGCAAGACTTCAGGCTCTTGAGGCTGATAGAGAGTCGATGAGACAAGCAATTATCTCTATGGGGACTGAGAAAGCACAAGTGGTGCTGTTGAAGGAAATAGCACAGAACTTATGTAAAGAAATGTCTCCAAGGAATGCATCCATGAGGAAGCAACCAGAGACTGGGAAGTCTTCCTTCTCGATTTTCAAGGTACTGGTGGTTGCCAGATTCCACATTATTTCTGCGTTGGCCTGAAAGTTTGACTGTTCATTCATGTCTCCATAACATAACTCTATGTTTTGCCACTTTCTGCCAGTTTTATGTTATGCTGCATTTATCCTATAATCCCTATTGAATAATTAGACAGTCATTCAGAATTCAGATAATAGACTGATCATCTAGATTTTCCCTGTCCTATCAAGAGAGCCAAGACTTTCATCATGATCTTCACTACAAATGTTGCCCTATTGACGGTGCAGTACATATCCTTGCTCTTCACTAAAAATGAGCTCCTAATTGAAAATACATGTGGAGATCATCCTTTTTTTTTGAGATGAGGATATCATCAGAGAAGAGAAAATCATTTTTATTTCTCGTTTATTTGCTGTTATCATCTTGCTCTAGTCACTGCTTAGCTATACAGCTCCAATTGTCAGAAATTACAACATATGATGAATAAAGGAACTCACGAACTGTTCAAGTGAAGCTCCGACATTCTATATTTCTCTGTGGACCATGTTAAGCAGTTTTGATCCATATGCGTAGTTAGTATTATTTTCTTCTGTCTTATATTACTGATTGCCTTTTGAAGATTAGATCCTCTTGTTTGTCCCAATGATATGATATTCCATTATCAGCTGACAGTATGCCACTCTCCTTTCTTTTTTAGTGGATTATTCCTATTTTTAGCTGGAGGAAAAGAGGACGGAGAGCCAGGTAAGTGCATATCCATCAAACTCTGATCTCAAGTTGTTGCTTTTTATTTACTGCTTAAAGTTACTTTCTCTTTATAGAATATTTCCCAGTCGATGATTTCTCTATATAGAATCTGCTTAATGGTTCACCTCTCACATTTAGTATATATCAGTTCATACTAAGCCTACTGTATTAAGAACTCTTAATCACTAATATTGCCAAAATAATAAGCACCTTCTGGCATAATATTACTCTGAAGTTCCATTAAGTTGAAGGAGAATGAAGGATGAAACTGAACAAGAGGATTAAACATATATCTCATACTCATGCTCCTAAAAATGTATTGTTGTTTGTGCTTATAAATGTTTTTGTTATTTCCTCAGGTACATGTTCGGTTTATCAGCCAACAACATCGGCTTGCTAGTGCTTTTAGACCGAAGTCCTCGTGTGGGATTATGGAGGCATCAATTCATTACAAACATGTAAAACCTTTCTGTTATAATTATGTGATGCCATAGTTTTTTCTTGAATTCATAGTTGCAGTTGGATTGGGCTGTCGTTGATGCCATTGGTTTGCACTTTACTTACATTCTTTGCTTTAGTGATATCTTCAATTGTCTCAAATATATGAAAAATGGTTGTGGCTCTCTGCAAATTAGCTACTTGTGTAAATCGCGTTTTCAGATCAACCCTCAAGTTTATTGTTTTGCTAAATAAACTGTTTTTCTATTTACTGATAGATAGCTAGCTTTACTTCTGATTTTATTTCAACCTTCTATACTATGGCAAAAATCTATTTTCTGAGGTAAGTAATTCGTACATAAATTTATTTATAATTACATTTTTGAATCAACAAAACTATTAAAATTATATAATAATTAAATTACTTACTCTTAAAATGATAACATTAGAAAATCATATAGTCAAAATCAATTTTGTATGAATACACAACTTTTATTTAATAAATTTGAATATTAAGGCCAAAAAATTAGTGATCAAATATTTTATATATTTTCATCGTCAACTTTACACCCTATTTATAAATTATGGCAGAAAGTTTCAGTATATCAAAATTCTGAATCACAACCGCAAAAAATGTTAAGATGGAACAAAAGAAACGATGGGTAGACCAAAAACAAATCAAACAGAGTAGTTCATTTAATTGACTTCTGTCACAATCCAAAAGCATTGCATAGATACTTAGATATATCTCTGTTCAAAACATCAAAATAATTATCATTCGCTCCCATTACTTTTAAGAAATAATAGGAGGTGAACTAAATAGAATTGATCAGCATAAATAAACGTTTAAAAGATATACAAGCAAGTTTTTGCAGACTCATGGATATGAAAGCTTACATTATACACGTGAATCTTTACTGGATCGGTGATAGAAAAGCTGTGTAAGAAGCATTGCCGTACTTGAGTCCTTTCAAATATGCAGAATGTCTTTGTAGGGAAAGAGTAGTGTTTGGAATGCCGAAAGCATTGTTGTTTTCTTCCATTGGTGTATCTGCCTCAGCTTGCTGGGAGTCTAGACCAACATTCAATCCAATACATGTGTACTCCGTCGTAAAACTGCACAAAAACATGCATAATATAGTTTAAGATGTACAATATGAAATTGATCTGCTTCTGCACATTTAGAGCATAGAGTTTTGAGAGCTAATTCCTAATACTTGACAAAGTTTTCAGCAGTGATTTCAGCATTCAGGAACAACAAAGATTCGATAACATGCAAGAAGTTTGTGATCAGCAGAGCTTAAGCTTGAGAAATTGAGATACCTGGCTTGAAAGTCACCACTGTGAGAGAGCATAGCATCACAAACTCCAGAAATTACCCATGGTGGAAGATATGCGTCCTTAATTTCAATACTATAGCAGATGCTAGAAGATGAACTTTTTATAGGTTCACTATTCATACTAGAGTCCTTTAGCTGGGAAGACACATGGTCAATTCTTCTAACCTGTTTGCATCTAACCTGCATGAATGAAAAAGACTATATTGGGGATTTTTCAAAGGTGATAAGAACATGTAGCAAATGCTGAATAAGCTGTGTGAATTTTAATGCTCACATGAAGGATGCTGCAACCGAAGAAAATGGTAAAATTTGAAGTGGAAAATCAGAGGTGCAATGAGCTATTTGAAGAAACTGCTCAAAACAGATGGCTATTTGCCAAATTTATTATGGAATGCTCTTCATTTCAAACAATTTCAACAAATAACTGTATAGCCTAATTCATGAAGGATGCCGTAGAAAATAGAAATACATATACTAATGAGTAATGAACCCACCTCAGGAGCAGAGAGTGCAGCATTTTCGAAAGGAACTGGTGAATACAGAACAGGTACATCACTACCAGTCAAAGGGGCGTAATAGGATCTGGAACCAGAGGAATGAACAAATTTAAGGTGATGATAAATCAGATCATGTTTTCTTTCTTCTTTGCCAAATAAAGACAAACAATAATAGCCAGGTACCAACCTATAATTTAACAGAAAATCATACAAAGCATGCACTTTCTCCCCAGCGAACATTAATAACGATTGTGGGGTATTGTCAACTCCAGTCGTGGACTCCATAGATCGAGTCTGCATCCATATCAAACATTCTTCAAAATCAACAAAAATAATAGACTACTTGACATTTATATTCTCTTAAGCGCAAAAACCAGATAGCAATGCAACTGAAAATATAAAGTCACTACCAAATTCTCAAGTAAACAGATGTAGATTCCTCAACTATGATTACAAAAAAAAATCAACTCTCATGATGATATTTATAAATAATGCATCCCATACCTCGAGCTTCCTATTTCACAATCTATCATTAAGAAAAAATTACAAATTCCAAACCTTTCCAAGGTTGTTTTTTTCAATTTCAGAAAGTGCGACTAGGTCTTCTGCCGTAACCTCCTCCACTTTAGAGTGACAAAGAGGCATCGAAAACAAAACATCCTGCAAAAGCTTGAGTTATAAGATGACATTTTTTCCTCACTAACCAACACCTAATTAAGTGAATGACAAGGAAATTGATGATGCAAGCAATAAAGAATTGTAACAAACTTCATGTAGAGTCGTAGACCACTACCTTAGACTAGTCTGTAATCTATCATTTACTAAGAAGAATAGAACACTTACATATTCTTTCAAAAGAGACCTCAGATTTCTAGTAGATCGTGACACATAAGCATAACAAGAATGCCTAGTTTTGTTTGGGCCACCAGATATGGTGAACATAACTACAAAATGCACAGTGCACACTGCAAAAGTCCAGGAACAAAAACAAATCAATAATAGCTATGTATCAGAATGGGGCAGCAGATTAGAGGGTGTTGGTTCAGCGGTTAGGCAATAGACACAACAAATAATTATATGAAAAAAGATTACCATAAAAGATTTGACAATTTTTCTTCCGGAACATGTAATATAGACTTCGAAATGAATCCTCCCATGCTTGTTGTCGTTGACTCAGGAAGTCCAATTGCCCTTGAGATATGAAAATATTAAAATGGGAAAAAAGCAATGAGAAGGAAAAACTATGGAGGAGATTCTTAACCAAAATACCTGTAGATGTCAATGCTGATATAACTACATGGGGTAGACTGGATTGAGGATGCACCCAAGAATGAAAAGTCCCACGAATTGTGCTTTGGCTAGAGCAGGTAGGCTGTGCCAAGGTTGTCCTTTGGCCTTGGAACCCCTCATGTGAAAATAGACCCATGTCGTTTAAAGTGGCACAATTGGTTAACCTATGAAACCTGTAAAACCATTATCGATCAGCATTTAAAATCCAGCAGTGGATGTTTCAGAAAGATTTTGAACGTTTGGGTGTAGAGGAGATATCATAAGGATGATTGGAAACTGAAGCATCCAATGATACATCTCTGCTCCAACCTTAAATCTTAATAATTATTGAAGACCAACAATGCTGCAGCAATACATATGTTGGACAGAATTTCTAATATAATAATTAAAATGAGCCTAAGTGCATATATGAAAATGATACTCACGCTCATATAACGTCATTTACTCCATTAAAGTATGAATAACAAGCTTAAAATATGGGAGAAGTTACTTTATTGAATATTAACTGCAGAAAACAGTTAATTACACCAAATGAAAACATCCAAGAAAAGATGGGAAATCATTCAAAGTCTTCCCACTACAAATTTCCATTAAATAGAGAGGGCCAGCAGAAAACCACAAGCAGTTGATATCCTTTTTCAATATTGGTAGCACTTAAAAAACATGAAATTTATTCTGAACTTACCAATTCACAGACGATGATGACATCACACGCATACTAGTTTTGAGGGTCAGATCTAATGGAATCTTCTGCCCAGATATATGGATTTCTGAAAGGCAGTGTGGTGCAAATTTTCCTGCTCTATGCATAGGCTCAGCAGGTGGAGCTGGAGCAGTACGAGATTCGCATGACACCAGACCTTTCAAAGCTCTACCCTGAAGATGAAAATAGAATTTTGCATGTTAGACCTCAGAGTGTCCTTTTCTGATCAAGATAAATTTGTCAAAGGAAACTACCATGTCTACGGACGAGGAATTGGATATCATGTCACCAAGGGACAACTCCCTAACACTCTTAAAATTATTGGTACTGTGCTGTTCACGTGGATTTGAACTGATGCTACCACCTTCCAAACTTAAAAAGATAAACCATCTCAACTCTCAAATACAAAAGCAAAGATATAACTGAATCACAAGGACTCGTTCAAAATAGTATGTACCGTGAGTTTTGCACTTCATGTTTAGCATTTGAGTCCAATGCAAGACTGGAATTCTTTAAACTGCCAACACACTTGCTAGGAATATTTTCCTGTGGTTGTCCAAAGATACTTCACAATGTCACAAAGCAGTAATAGGACATACTGCATTCTTCCATTTCATAATAAAACAGTACATTGAGGGGTGTAATATATCAGTAAAAGCATTCTCTTGTTTGACCTAAACAAATGTCTCTAACCTTAAGATTGTCTTTTCTGCAAAACAGCCTACTGGTTTTAGTGACTGGAAAGTGTTCGTTCATCTTGGTGAACTGTGCTGCTTTTGATGAATCGTATTTCTTGGTCCCAGGAACTGCTTCATCAGCATTCCTGAAAGAAGGAAATGACTTCAAGGAAAGTGTATCTCACTTGACAAAAGAAATTTCAGGGAATGAAATTTTACCTAATGGAAGATGTGGATTCATCTGAATGCTCCAGCGAATTCTTTTGCTTCAGTAGTTCCCCCTGTTCATAAGGTTTTTAGAAAGTTGTACCAGAGGCCCAGAGAGATCCATAGAACATTCATCTTAGTATATAAAAGAAGTACACTGATGTTCTATGGACTCATTGTCCATATTTTGATTTATGACTAGAATCAGAAATAAATATAAAGTCTCCATCAAGGTCACTATCATCTAATGGATAGATAAAGTCTCCATCTTTTGTTGAAATAAGCTGTATATGATAAATATAAATAAAAAATCAACAAGAAAGAAACGACATTGCAATATGTAAGCTTGGTAAGGTTACCCTCAGCTCAGAGGGAGTTTTCCGCTTCAATTTCATCGTGGAGGTCTTGGAAACTCCTCCAGCAGCAACACCGCCGTAATGAAGAGTATTAGACATAGGAAATTGACCTTCTGTTGCGAGGTTACTCATCCTCTAGGCCAGCAACTGCTGCGAATAACATAGCACAATCTTTTTAGGCTGCGTTATTAAGAACTCAGATTATATCTCCAAGAATCAATCCAAGCATATGAAATTTCACAAGAAATCATCAATGGCTGGATATGAAATCAAGATTACAGAATATAGAACTGGATTTACAAAACGAATATTCGATCCTATGTGTTCACTATGATCTTCTATTTAGATCTATGCCTAACAGCTCCTAACCTATCCTAACAATCACTGGCAACTGCTCTTAACAAGATAACAGCTACGGTACCTTCTCTTTCATAACATGCGTACACACACTGACACAAACACAGATCGAAAATGAAGGAAAACATCATACTAGTTTTTAATTAACCTGGATAAGCGCAGCTAGAGAAGAAAAGGCTAGGGCATTCGACTCCGCTACTTCAGCAATCGGATTCTTCAAGAAATCGCTCGAATAGTGTTCCGATAGCTGTGCGTTGGGGGAGAGGAAGGCGGGAATCTGCGAAAGGGGCGCTCAATTAAATAAAAGAAGAAGATGAATTTTGGTTTTTGGATATATTTGAAAATTTTGTGTTTCCCTCTTTTATTAATATATAAGTCCGCCGTTACTCACCGTCACGTTAGTTGACGGCCGTCTAATGATTCCTTATATTATATCGGGTCGAATCTAACTTACTCCGTATTCAGTATTTCACAATAAGATAAGGTCCGATTCCCAAAAAATGGCTATTGGAATTCCATTTATATCCCTATCACCCAAAGCGAATTTCATCTCAATTCTATTCTACGTGTTTCTAATCTCTATTATTTTCAACAGAGAGACATGCATGCGTCCATTGCGTGAAATCGACCTTCTCTCATCTGCAATTCTGCGTAGAAGAAGAACAAACCCAAATTACCCCCAATCCACCTTCAATGCAACAATCTCCTCCGAGTTGACTCACCCATGTACATGCACTACTCTCCTCTCATATTGCCTATTCTTCTTTCATTCCATTTTCCCTCTCCCTCTCACCTTCTCCACCCAGATCTCCCGCCAATTAATGCGTTTCCGTTTCCTGATCATCGTTGTTCAATTTTGAATCGGCAGCGCACTTGCACCGACTCGTCGCACTGAATCTCGGTGGATTCCTAACGATTTCAGCTACGGCCAATCATTTGGAAAATCAGGAGGGCGGGGGTTCTTCGAGGTGGATTCCATCGACGCGAGAGAAAATTGGGGGTAATTGGCGGTGAATGGGATTAATTAGGGCACTCAGTTGAATTAAATGGTGAAATTAAAAGGAGTTAGGGATCATTTCCACAGATCGGTGTAGCCTTTGATGGGGAATACATGCGCAGGGCCAAACACGGGGAAGAATGGTTTCTTCCAATCCATGACCGCAGCCGTATGGAAGCCGAAACAGAGCCTTCCGGCGCCGGATCAGGAATCCGGTGGCAGCAGCAATAACAAAGAGAACTCCGTCAATTCCGACGGCAAGGAAAGCTCCAACAAACCCGACGTGCAGAGTACCCCTCCCGCGCCGATGAAAATCGCCCCCGAGGAGCCGAAGAAACCAGATCCTCCGCCAGCGGTGGCGGCGCCACCGAAGGCAGAGACAGCTCCCGCCGCGAATAACACCGCCACCACGAACGCCAGCACCGATAAACCATCTGCAGATGCTGCGAAACAAAACAACAAGCCTACTCATATAAAGAGAGTGTCCAGTGCCGGACTGCAGGTGGAGTCAGTTCTGCAGCGGAAGATGGAGAATATGAAGGAGAAGTTCACGCTAGGGAGGAAGCTGGGACAAGGTCAGTTCGGAACGACGTTCCTGTGCGTGGAGAAGGGGACCAACAAGGAGTTTGCTTGCAAAACCATTGCTAAGAGGAAGCTGACGACGCCCGAGGATGTGGAGGATGTTAGGAGAGAGATTCAGATCATGCACCACTTAGCAGGGCATCCGAACGTGATTTCAATTGTGGGAGCCTATGAGGATGCTGTGGCTGTTCATGTTGTGATGGAGCTCTGCGCGGGAGGGGAGCTTTTCGATAGGATCATTCAAAGGGGGCATTACACGGAGAGGAAGGCTGCGGAGCTGGCTAGGATAATAGTTGGTGTTGTGCAAGCATGCCATTCACTTGGAGTTATGCATAGAGACTTAAAGCCTGAGAATTTCCTTTTTGTTAACCAACAGGAGGAAGCACCTCTTAAGACTATTGATTTCGGGCTCTCTGCTTTCTTCAGGCCAGGTGCTCATTTGCCAACTCTTTTGATTTTTATGTAATGGTTAAGTTTCAAGTACTGAAATTTGTATGCAAGTCATTAAATGGTTTTTCCCTTGAAAGATTCATAATCCTTTAAATTATCATTTTATTGGCCCACTTTATAAACTTTCTTCAAATATCTGGTAGGATGATCTGGACTATGAGATATTATATCCTTTTATTTCTCCCCATATCTCAAACAACTAATAGTGTTAGTGCGGAGCATGGGTTTAATGGAGTATATTTTGGATATGAAGTACATGGGGAAGCCACGTGTAAAGGCTAGTGTGTTTAAACTTCTTTAATTTGAACATAACTCCAACTTGACTTAATTTGTTCCCTCATATGAGGTCTTGTCAATTTCCTCTGTTGAGGAAAGAGCAAAGCATGTTCGTGAGTATTTGAACTATAGTGCTCGACCATGTAGATCTCAAGCGGGATCTCATGAGAATATGAAATCAATATTTGGTCAGCTTAAGCTATTCTAAATATGCGCATATACTATCTCTGGACCACGTTTGACATATCTATGAATCTCTTCAGTCTTGATATGATATTTCAGATGAAATGCAGATGGTAAGCTGGCGTTCTTGTCAATTTTTTGTAGGATCTTATGTCTTTATTACTCTAATGAGAAGTTCCCAATGACAAAGTGTAGTCCTCTTCCTCTCTAAGATATTTCCCCTGCATATGCCTCCAATCTCCAATTGAAATCATCTTGTTGTTTGTTTCTAATCATCTGCAGTGCAACCATATCTATAAATCCTTGTGCATGAGTCCGTAATTCCATATGCCTGAATAAGTTCTTAATTCCTAACTTATCAGGGGAAACATTCACTGATGTTGTTGGAAGCCCTTACTACGTCGCCCCAGAGGTACTAAGGAAACATTATGGCCAAGAATGTGATGTTTGGAGTGCAGGAGTTATCATCTACATATTGCTATGTGGAGTTCCACCATTCTGGGACGGTAAGCCCTTACTCTTGATTCCCATTTCCTTGCTATAATTAGTTGTGATCTGATTTCTTGAAAGCTAATGCGTGTTTTGTTTCAGAAACGGAACAGGGGATATTTGAGCAGGTTTTGAAAGGTGAACTTGACTTTGTTTCAGAACCTTGGCCTAGTATATCTGATAGTGCAAAAGATCTCGTCCGAAAAATGCTTATACGAGACCCTAAGAAGCGGCTCACAGCTCATCAAGTTCTTTGTGAGTATATTGTCTTGATAGCCTGACATATTTGGACCTGGCCACTGCTATCTAGCTGTTATCTGATATATTCATACGGATCTTAAGTAGGGACTATGTTGGTAATGTTGGATTTCTTGAGGTAGAGCACTAAAATGATTTCAAAAAGAGAAAAAGAAAGAAACACATCATAGCACTAAAATGATTACAAAAACAGAAAAAGAAAGAAACACATCATATTGAATATGTATGGAATGTCCAATAAAGTAGGAATGTGTTATGTTCAGGCCATCCATGGGTACAAGTCGGTGGTGTGGCTCCTGATAAGCCTCTTGACTCTGCTGTTCTAAGCCGTCTGAAGCAATTCTCCGCCATGAACAAAATCAAGAAGATTGCCATCAGAGTGAGTTCTTCAATTCTTCTCCTTTTATATGGGTTTGCTTGCATAGGTTGTATGGGTAACCTTTTAACATCTCACGATAATAAATATGTAGCTTTGGGATTATAAGAATGGTATGCCCTGTCCTATTTTGGAAGTAATGCCTCGTTGCATAATACACGTCATAGTTGATGGTAATATAATCCAAACTGTGCAGGTTATTGCGGAAAGTCTATCTGAGGAGGAAATTGCAGGACTAAAGGAAATGTTCAAAATGATCGATGTAGATAATAGTGGACACATTACCCTCGAAGAACTCAAGAAAGGCTTATCAAGAGTTGGTGCCAACCTCAAAGACTCGGAAATAGAGAATCTAATGCAAGCTGTAAGTGCATGATCATTCAAGATTTCCCATATTCAGTCCTTACATAGACCGCAACACCAAATAACACTCTAATTCTATTGACGACTTACGTTTTCGGTGTGGTTTATTGGCAATGCAGGCCGATTTTGACAACAGTGGCACGATAGACTACCGGGAGTTTGTGGCAGCAATGCTGCACCTAAACAAAGTCCAGAAAGAGGATCACGTATACGCAGCCTTCTCATACTTTGACAAAGATGGCAGTGGCTACATCACGAGGGACGAGCTGCAGCAAGTCTGCGAGACGTTCGGTATAGAAGACATCCACCTGGACGAGATCATCCGTGAAGTCGACAAGGACAACGTAAGTACTCCTCATTCTGAGTAGATTCATTATCTTAACATGGCCTTTAATGATCATCCAAATGCTCAATCACACCTACATATCGTTTCAGGATGGCAAGATCGACTACAGCGAGTTTGTGGCGATGATGCAAGACTCTAGTTTTGGGAGCAAGGTAATGCACAGAGTAGCATAAGCATGGGATTCAAGAGTGGTTCTTAGGTATCAGCATTACTATTTACGTAGTTCTTCAGAAAAAGGAAAAAGGAAAAAAGACATCGTAAATGTTTTTTATTATTTGTGTAAATCTGTGTATCAATGCAAGAACGAAAAATGGATGAAATTTAGTTTTGAGTTATATATGTGCAGCGGGACAGTGACATTTCCTGACCCCCTTAGATTTTTGTGTTGCAATTTAGGTTGTTTTCACTTCATGTAATGAAACTGTTGCCTATAGTTTACATTATATTTCAGCCATTGCAATTTACACATGTATAAGTCAATTTTTTAGTTTTCTTTTTTCGAATATTCTCAAGATCCCATAAATCGCAAAAAAAAAAAAAATTTGAAAAAGTAGAAGTGGCAAAAAATAAAACACCCGAATATGCTAAATGCTAAATAGACGTGTTCGGTGCACCTAAATTTACATCGGACAGCAAATACATATAAATAGGGTTAGGAAAACAGTGATAATTTTGTAGCTATTTAGCAAATGTTACGTTTTTTTGTATGTTCGAGATAAAATAATTAGATAGAAACAAATTTTGTCGTGTCATATGTCACGTAATTACGAAGATGTGATGGTTCTTCGGAATATGCGCATCTCTTGTCACTAACAAATATCCACGTGCATGTTCCTCCAGAAACCCAACTCCCCTATA
Organism: Leonotis leonurus; assembly: GCA_026898415.1. Taxonomy (NCBI): domain Eukaryota; kingdom Viridiplantae; phylum Streptophyta; class Magnoliopsida; order Lamiales; family Lamiaceae; genus Leonotis; species Leonotis leonurus. Next base: position 6,036,796 of record JAPKLX010000005.1, read on the forward strand.
CTTTTTTAAATAAAATATAAGATTTTTTATTTAAATAAAATAATTCCCAATTAATGAAAAACCAAATTCCTCTTTAACTGAGAGAAGAAAAAAATAAATAAATTCATGTATGCTAAAATATCCAATTTATTACTCCCTTTTCCCAATCACACAAAAATAATTGAGGACAAATATCTAACTGCCAAACCCAAATCGAAAGGCCCAGATCCAAATTAACGGTTCCATGCTACCATCTCTCACGCTTCAATCACTAAGCTCTCATATTCCTCTATTATCTTCACCTTTCCAACGCGCTCACACTCGCACTCTCTCCACCACCACCTTCGCCACCTCCGCCGCTGCTCGTCAGGTATCATCACGGTGGCTGCTTAAATTTGCATGTGTTACTATGCGTATGATAAGTGTATCATGCGATCGAATTGCCAGATCTTCGGAGCATGATTTATCTGTATTGTCTTATAATCGAGTAGAATAGCTGTATTACCGGATTTATGTCTTAGAATGGAGAGAATTTTGGATTAATGTAGCCGAATATTTGTGATTTTGTCTTAGATTACTTATAGTGATGTGTGCTCGAAGGGGAGTCGTTATTGGTTTATATTTTTTTTCAGGTTTAATTTGTTTATTGTTTTCCCTTTTCATAATTAATTGCGAGGATTTATATGTTAAATTGTATCAATATATATCGGTGTATGTTTTTTTCTGATTTTTTTGGACAAATACATTATTATCTACTTGTGTTCTGAGGCACAGGGTGATAATGATATGTTTCTGGTTCTATGCATATACTATCATAAAGTTTGAGTTAATATATTTTATAGGTGGTTTGCAAATGTTGTTTATATCCAGTGAGTTTTAACTGATGATGCACAATATTTAGGCCTTTGTGTTTGATATTAACATTTTATGATGGAGCCTATGCAATAAAGGTTTTTTAATGAACTTTTGAAATAATCACTGCTTTTTTCTTTCAATGCTGCTCCTGACAAAATAAATACTTCATCTCTGAATTCTATTTGGTGAGAGAACCATATGGATGTGTTTGACTTACTTGTCTTGTAATGGTTCACTGCTTCTGCTTTTATTCATGAGCTGAAAAAACCTGGTAGAAATATTGTTGGCTAAATTAATAAGTGGTTAAGCTGATCCCTTGTGATGTTTAACAAATAATATGCATGACTGAACGTTTCATTGCAGAGTGAACACATCCTTAAAAAAACAATGGATCGTCTAACTGAAAATGCACGCCTAATGATTGTCTCTGATCTTGATCATACAATGGTGAGTCATAGTAGTTATTCTTATTATGCTATTTAGTGGGGACTTTGCTAATTACTGAGTAATGATACGCTGCAGGTTGATCATCATGATCCCGAGAACCTCTCCCTGCTTAGATTCAATGCCTTATGGGAAGCAAATTACCGTAGTAACTCTTTGCTAGTTTTCTCCACTGGGAGGTCACCCACACTATACAAGGAATTGAGGAAAGAGAAGCCCATGCTAACCCCTGATATCACAATAATGTCTGTGGGAACTGAAATAACATATGGTAACTCTATGGAACCGGATAATGGTTGGGTTGATTTTTTAAATCAGAAATGGGATAGAAATATAGTAGCGGAAGAGGCAAGCAAGATTACTGAGCTTACTCTTCAGGTGTGGCTATCAAAAGATCTATCAAGCCTTTGTTATTGCACATTTGACATACATGGGGACGGATCTATTTTATTCCTTAATGTTTGAACTGCTATAATAAGGTAATTTTTTCTATGACAACCTTCTGAAATGATGCAGTCTGAGACAGAGCAACGACCACACAAAGTGAGCTTTTATGTTCAGAAAGACAAGGCTGAAGATATTACGAAATCTCTTGCAACTAGCTTAAAAGAACGTGGGGTACAATGAATCTATACCCTTGCAGAATAACAATGTCAAACTTGCACGGTGTCACAGTCCCTACTTCCATCTTGGTTTTTGGTCTCAATACTATAAGCTTTTTATTTTATGCTTGTTGCCAAATATTTGTCTATCAACAATCTAATCATTTCTGCTAGTTAGCATGCCAGTCTCCAGTTCAGGCGTTCTTATTTTAGTCTTAGCTATTTCATGTTGATTTTCCAGTTGGATGTCAAGATAATATACAGTGGGGGTATGGACTTGGACATTTTGCCTCACAGTGCTGGCAAAGGGCAAGCACTTGCTTATTTGCACGATAAGTTTAAGGCTGAGGGAAAATTACCTCATAACACACTTGTTTGTGGTGACTCTGGAAATGATGCTGACCTGTTTACCATACCAGATGTACATGGCGTCATGGTTGGTGTTTTACCTAAACTTGTGGAGTAATCTTGTGTCATTTTGTGAATGGGTATTCTTCTAATATATTTTTGAGTCTCCAGGTCAGTAATGCACAGGAAGAATTGCTCCAGTGGCACCTTCTATATGCAAAAAATAATCCTAAAATAATTCATGCAAATGAGAGATGTGCAGCGGGTATTATACAAGCCATTAGTCACTTTAACCTAGGTCCAAGAATATCTCCTAGAGATGTTACGGATTTATCTGACACTAAGTTGGAGAACTTTGATCCTGCTTATGAAGTCGTGAAGTTTTACTTGTTTTACGAGCGGTGGAGACTTGCTGAAGTTGAACAGTCAGAGCTTTATTTGACAAATCTGAAGGCAGTTTGTGTATGTTTCACTTTGCTCTTGAATATCAGTTTTTATTTCAAATGCAACCCATATCTTTTCAACCACTGTTTACTTATGTTGGGGTGTGGAAAACCCATTATAGTTCCCTTTTGCAGAGTGCAGGATTTGAACTGTTTGATTTCTGTCACATGCATGCATTGGAGATCTTTTTCTTTACTTGTTTATTATTACCAGATACTTCTGGAATCTTTCCATGGAATGATATTTACCTTTTTTCTTGAAATTTGCAACTTACTTTACTCAGCAAGATATCACTGCTAATTAATGTTTCCCTTCGTAATTCTTTGTTGAAGGCTTCATATCTTTATTTGCACCTGCAGAGTAAATGTGGGGTTTTCATTCATCCTTCTGGGATTGAGAAGCAGCTCCATGACTGTGTTGACTCTCTAAGAGCATGTTACGGGGACAAAAGAGGCCAGCCATTTCGTGTTTGGGTAGATCAGGTTTTACCTGTGCAAGTTGGGTCGGACTCATGGCTGGTTAAGTTTAAGAAATGGGAACAATCAGGTGAATGTTTTGTCACTGTATCCTTGCTTGAAAAATCCTAGCTTCTGCTACATAGTTGTTCTGTCACCTAAACTAAATATCCCATGTATTTTTATCATTTCGTGGGTCTTCTCTGTTAGTTCATCTTGTCGTAGAGTGTTGTGTGGGGAGGCGAAGGGTGGTGGCATCAAAATCAACTCCATTTTAGACCTTTTAAGCATCCGCTGTAGTTGTCGGGTTTTCTTTCTAATAACAGTGCTGCTTGGCAGTATGGATGCAATCTAGCTGAGTTCCTAGTCATGCTAAAGTTAGTAAAAACTCAAAACCAATTGAAGACCAATTAACTTGTAACTGTGTATAATATGCATGAAAGGGCTTTATGATTTACCAATATCTATTCTAATATTTCTGAAAGCATTTCCCCTTGGTATTAGTTCAAGGGTACGTTCAGTTCTAGATTGGGGATGTATTTTTAATTCCTTACTCTGTGGTGAAATATGTGCCCGTGACATACTTTTGGTTTTCCGAGATTAGGAAATTCTCCAAGCCTGAAAAATATCATGATAATGCAAGCAAGATTTCGCTCATAATCATGTGCATTAGGCAAGAACCCATATAAATTTACAAGTATATGAGATAACCGAGAGCTATCTGAGATTCTGATATAACTTGCACATTTAGGTCTGCAAATCTTTGATTTGTTCTCTTAGTTCTGGATTAAACAGCTGAGATTTTGTGACGTAACGATTTATATCAATCATCCATCTTCTTTCATCGGTTGCAGGTGGAGAACGGCTATGTTGTCTGACCACTGCTTTATTAAGTTCAAAAGTAAGTCAATCTCATGTCTGAGTTTTTTTTCCCTTCTGATACATGTTTTGTTAGTAATACGGTACCTTCTGCAAATTTCGCCTCAGGATGTGACCGTGGCCGATGGGTTAACTTGGGTGCATGTCCATCAAGCATGGTTGAAGGAAGCAGGCCCAAGCAGCGATGCAGATTGGTTGTTCTAAACTCTCTCTCTATATCCCCCTAATAAATACAAAATCTACACAAGTATTCACAGCTGTTGTTAATTTCTGGTATTATTGCTGATGATTCGTGTATTCCCTGATCTATCCAGCCATATGAGGATGGGTATCACATAACTCTACTTTTTTTTAGTATTTCTCACGTATTATTAATATGTATATAGGAGTACTAAATAAATACCTACATGCAGTTGCTTACTTCTGTCATCACTGTCTTCATTGATGATTCACTTAATATGAAGGTGGGTCAACAATGATCATCTCAACGATTATGTGTGTCTGCTAGTACGCACTGATAAATATGTTTATGTATCTTTCTTGACCATTACTTGTGAGTTGTGATATGATTTGGCAGGAGCCAAATTAGGGGTGTCGAAACAGGTTAGGTACCCATCCCAGAAATTTAGGGTGCTTGAATCCAAAATACCCACAATTTCAATATCCAGTTCCGAACTCATACGAAACATCGAGTATTCGGGTACCCGAAATTACCTTTGTGTGTTTTGTGTGTAATAATGTTACTATAATAGCCATGGCTATGCAGCATAAAATAATAAATGACATACGAAATCAAATTATATTTTGAAAATGATGAATTACCAATTCAATGATGGAAGCCAAGTAAGTATGGAGTAGTAATTAGAGCTGAGAAAAATAAGGAAATTATGTATGTTTGCTATTCATTGTGCCCGTCTAACCATATGGTTCATATCGATTATAGCAGTGGATTCGATCGGCTTTTAAAGATAAAAGAAAAAACATTTTACCGATAAACTTTATTAATGCATGCAACAAAATCTGCAGAACCGTATAATAAATAAAATAGTTTCAACGAATCAGCGCCAACAAATACATTAATTTTGAATTATTGAGGAAAACGTAACAGCTCTTATAAGTTAATCTTAACGGGTTATTACTTCGAATACGAACACCGTTCTATAATGTACTTTATTCCGTCTCATTAAACTTGATACACTTTTTTTATTGGGACGTTTCGCTAAACTTGACACATTTCAAAAATAGTAAAAGTTATGTTTTCAAAAATGTGTGGAGTCTACCACATTTATCACTCTTACATTATTTTATACGCTCTTCTTAATAACTGTGTTGGAAAAAAAGATGTCATGCTTATTGGGATGTAATGAATATATTATAATATGTCTAAGGCTCAAAATGCTCAACCTTTTTATTTTATAATTACAAATCATGAATTTGGACGTTGGTGAATGGTGATATAACACGATTAGTCACGTGAGTGATAAACATTAAAAATAGAAATAAAAGTTCATCGTTCCTTGGTTCCAAATTTCCTATTATTTGATCATTTTCATTATTTATTCAAAAACAAAATAGTTGACACAAGTAAAACCCACGAATTGATTAAATGAGAAATGTGGGAAAATTACTATTTCTAAGTTTACGTACAATAATCCTACATAAAATATTTTATTTCTTATATTAAACTTTAAATATTTAATTTGGAATAATCCGTTCCCACGTGAAAATCAAAAGAGACATCGAATTTATAATTTCATTCGTCAAAATAATAAAATTATGATTTTTTTTAACCATTTCTTCTTTAGTTTACATACAATTAAGCATAGATAATATATCCAATTTTTCACAGTACATTAAATATTGAGTTGGTATTAAACAATAGGAGTTGTAATTCATGATTTCCAAATTTGAAGTTTCAAATTTCAATTTATTTCAAACCATATTTTGCTTTTCCCATTTCGGTGCAGCTTTCTATTTATCATAGTATATAAATTCCTCCACCACCAACGCAAATGCTCAGATCTGAAAACTTGGATCTTACTCCACACTCTCTTCACCTCCAAAACTAATCATTTCCCAAATTTCTCAAACCCTCCAATTTTTCATTCTCAAATGGCTCTCCGCCTGCTATATGGATTGGTGTTCCTCTCCTTCTCCACCGCTTGCTTCCTCAGCCTCCACCTCATCCTCCAACCGGTTTTCTATTACACATCCTAATCGCGGCGCCGGAATCTCATCGGAATCTGAGGCGGTCAGTCAATTTGATTACAGTGCGTGTACAAATTACAGAATATGTAGCTATGTTGGAAGATTTCGCGGAATACAGAGGTGAGATTGTGGATCCTCTGTTTCCGGCCATCGATTTATGTATTTGTTTTTCTTTTGTGATTTAATAGTCCGTGCTACCTGTTTGTCGTTATGTACCCCCGGTTTCGGAATCGTAACACTTGTAACAGATCAAAATAGTGTTTGATCCTTTTTATTATTATTGATTTATACGTGAAAAACTTTTCCCCTCTTTTGATGTAATTAGCTTCATGGAGTAATTAAAATTCTCGTGCACCGCCTTTTCTGTTGGTTAAAATTGCACGTCATTGGTTGATTTTTTTGCACGGGTGGCTCCGCTTCTACTGCCGCCGTAGTCCACGCGGCGCGGATGGCTCGATCCACGTGGTAATTTGTAGATGAGGTGAAATACGGATAATGAATATTTGGATTACTTGATTAGAATGGCTTTTCAGTTCGGATCTACGCAGTGGCAAAATTGTTGTCAATTTAACAACCTCAAAATATATTGTTTAATTTGAATTTAAATTTGGATTTGTATGCATGTACGGGTTAATTTCTTCTTTTAAAAAATATATATTACATTATATTTAAATTATATAATCATATCATGGTTAAATTATATAGTTGCATCGTGGTATTAATTCAACTATCACTATACTACCACACAAAAAAAAGAAACGTGAATAATTAGGAACAATGCTTCAAAAGAATAATTAGGGTAGACCCAAGCTCATCGTTTTGGGCGGATCAAACCAAGGCCCAAATTACAACATGACTAAAATAAAAAGGCAGGTTGATCCACTGGAAACAGAATAAATAATTTGTTTTTAAGAAATAAGTATTACAAATGTTTGACTTATAAATTTATAATTGGAGTGACGAGATATGCAACATAATATACATTTAACTTTTAAATTTTATTAATTATTAATTACTATTTATGATTTTTAATTATCTATTGATTAATTATTAAAACATGAAAAAATAAAAATAACAATAATCATAACATTTCATCAACTATCTCAAATCTTTATCAGATAGTGATGGAGAAATTGGTAATAAAATGCAAATTCAAACTTTCTGGACACCTATATAAATAAATATTATATATAGTATTCCATATCTGGAAATAACTTGACTAACTTTAGGCTATTCGACCAAAACTTCTCACTGGGACCAATAGAAGAAAGGCGTTCATCAATCAGTATATTTGTTATCTGTATTTAGAAATTAATTGATGGCTGCACACACAACCTCACTAAATTTTGCAATCCAAAACAAGTTAAATTAAAGTGTTTCACGATTATTGCATGCATAAATTCAATTGTCATGCGTGTTTGTATTGGCCACCAACTTAGTATATTATTCGATCTATGCCACAGACATAGATAGATGTACGTGCAAACCTAAAATAGGGAAGAAAATTTTCTGTACTGAGTATACTCTGTTGGGATATTTTATAATGTTTTGATTTGGTTCCAAAACTTGATGGTATAGTGCAAGCCTGAAGGACCGAGACTGAAAGTCAAGCCTGAAGGTCCCAAATTAGCCACCGAAGCTCCATATTTGAAGCTTCACTGAAAGGCCTAAAATACACCTTGCCACTGAAGGGACTAAGCTAAAGGCAAAGCTTCCCACTGAAGGAGTTGGCCACTGAAGTCTTGAACACTCCACTGAAGCTTAAGTAATCATCCACTGAAAGGTTATGCCATCCACTGAAGGATTGTCTTAAGGCTACTGAAGATCTAATCTGAAGCCTCCACTGAATGTCGCACCAGAAACGACAAAGCACTCCAACGGGAAGAATTCAAATGAAGCTATCTCACAACGGCTATATTCTTAGAGAGCTCTATAAATACCCGTCACTTCTCTCACTTCAAAAACACGGACCGGTTACCCAATCTTTCATTACGCTATTGCTCTCTCTCTCTAAACATTTCAAAGCAATAAGCTCTCAAGCTCTAGAACACTTCAGCCCGTCAGTTTTTATCTTCCAAGTGTTCTTAGCGATTTTATTGTAACCGAAGAATAGTCTTAGCATTAGATTAAGTTTGAAGCTAGAAGTGATCAAATATATTGTCTATCTAACCATTTGTGGTTGATCACTGTAAGATTATTATTTCTCCATTAATTTGGAAAACCTCGACTAACATCGAGAACTTGTGGACGTAGGAGTTTTTATCTCTGAACCACGCAAACCAAACTCCGTGTTGTTTCATTTGCTTTCAGTATTTATTCTTCATTATCTATCTTTAACTGAAAGTTTGATTTTGATTGAGTTTTATAAAAACGAGTTTACCACCAAATTTCGCATTTCAAAATCTTTATTTACTTGTTTCGGGACCAACATACTCCATCCCTCGATTTAATATACTCCATTTGTCCCGCTATTCATATCATGTTTTAATTAAAATTGTGTGAGAATTTTTTTATCAAAATAAAACATAAATAACGAAACAAAGTATTACGCTAAAAATCATAACCCTAATCCAAATTATAAGACACGATCCCTCAAAACCACAATCATATTGAAAAAAAAAATATATTTGGTGAAATTAATACAGGAGATGAAGAAATGTTTTGCAAGCAATCCAAGAAACGCAGTCCAAGTATTCAAAAGAATTACTACTTCGAGTTCTTAAACATTTAAAACGCGACTCACATTTCGTATAAGCAAAGTTGATTTTGATCGAAGCTTTGATTCATTTATCGAATACTTTGGACCATTTTGATGATAATGACCTATCATCATCTACTGATTGAGTATATATTATTTGTATCTTATTTGTTCCGCTAAAAAATAATTTGTTATTTTGCATCTAAAATAAAGTAGCGTAAAAGATGAAAAAAAATTTATTATATTTTAAAAAACTAGTATTATTATTTTTAATAACAAGTCCATATTAATGAAACATATAGAAAAAGAAAAACAAACCGTTAAACCATGTTTAAGGCGAAAGAGAGTATTTTACATATTTCATGTCATATTAATGTTACATCATTCATATCGTTGCATTTCAGTATAAACATAAACCCTTTATTATACTCTATTAAAAAAACTTAATTCTTAACCAATTATGCAACTGGGATTCCATTTGTTTTAGTTGGTTATATTTATAAAATGAAGGTAATTTATTTATTTATTTATTCCGATACGAGCTTACTAATTATTCCATTGTTAATATAGATGTTTCTGTTGGATTATTTTATTACCAAGTTAAATTAATTGATTTTAACACAACATTCAATAGCGTCAATGTTTTTTTTCATACTAACTCGAAGGAAAAAAAAAATCAACAAAACTAGTTAAAGTAAATTAAATGTCAAATTGTGGAAACAAGGTTGATTAAAATATTCATTAATTTGCAAAGACCAACAATTTTTTCTTTTATTTTATTAGTTCACATTACATTGAATCATTCGTCGAACCTTTCTGTCTTCATCATACACATGAACATGATGCATATAAATATATATATATATATATACATACCACTTCACAATCTCTTTATAAATATTGCTTCTCCCTCATTGCCTTTCACGTCATATTATTTATTAAATAATATATCAAGTAATTAATCCCAACACACACACACACAGAGAGTGAATCTTTCATCTTTGGAGAAGGAAAGAAAGAAAGAAAATGCAAGATTCATTGAGAATAGGTTACGTGGCAGCTTTTGCAGTTTCTGGGGGAATAGTTTTCATAGCAATGCATGCTCACAACCGTCTTCTTTCCGATTTCTTCAACAAAATCCAAACCTCAAAAGGTTGATCTTTCTTCTTCTTCTCGTTTTGTTCATTTTGATTTAATCATCTGTTTTTTCTATATATTTATGGGGTTTTCTTTCTCTTTTTTCATTTTTTTATCTCTATCATTAATTTAGGTCAAAAAAAGGAGGAATCGGGGAAGAAGACGATGAAGAAGAAAGTGAGATTCGCCGATGAGGCGGCGGCGGAGTCATCAGTTGAGAAAGAGAAGAAGCGCCGCCGATGGCTCTCCGCCGCAGCTCGCCGGAGTATTAATGGTGAGAGTTTGGAGGGTATGCCTCGAAACTGGCAGATTTTGTATAAAGGGATTTTGCAACATAGGAATCTTGGGAGGGTATAACGGCCATTTTGGACGTTCTGTATGGTGGGGAAGATGGGGGCAGTGGGTGCCGGCCGCCGCCGCCGCCGCCGCCGGTGATGCTTAACTTGGATGCGACTTTGTTGATTGTAGTTGACTTCAAGCAGCGTTCTATGTATGTGATCTAATTATTAATGCATAAAATTAAATTAAATTCCTTGTACTTGATTATTCTAATCTTGGTTTTATTGGTAAACATGTTTATATAATTTAAAATGAAATATTGATTTTTGAGGAACATAAAAAGCTATTTCTATCAATTATAAAATTACTTGTTCTACATATAAATCAAAAATCAAGTAAAATTTTAATGGTTAGAGAAATGGAATTTCTAAACATGAGACTTAATCAAAATCAAACTTTCCATAATTATGAATCTTATTAACTTATTGTTAATTAAAATTAAATATGTATGTATTTTCTATATGTATATTTAAAATCTAGAACTTTGATCATAAAATATTATTCTTAAAATCTCATTAATAATTAATGAAATACATGTTATTTATATAACTGTCCTTTTCCAATTTCACCGCACTACTATTTTATATCAAAAAAGTTTTCATTTCTATCCCTATTTTCATTCATGTCGATGTTGCTGAAGTTGGCATTTCACTCAGTCTCGCAGAGAAACACTCTCTCAACATTATATCCACCATCGATACAATTGCTATTTTGGAAGCGGAGCTGAAATGCAGGGGAGCCGTAGGTAGAACTCTCTCTCAACTGGAATTGATTATTAAATATTCCTCAATTTTCCATTTGTTTCCAATACTCCTCCATTTATCAACAAATACGAAGAGAGGAAAGCAAAAAAAGGAAGAGAGCAAATTCATCTTCCTTGCAGAATCGCCGTGTTACGGAACCGCGTAACACGGCCGACAACTTACGCCTTCTCCCCGCCGATGGCACATCTCTGACAATTTCAGGTTCATTTTTCTTCATTCTTCCATTTTAATTTGTTCTCCCTACATCGCTAATTACAGAGGTTTAGTGTTAGGAACATCGAAGACCGTAGTCAATTTTCTCTGTTTTTGGTGGTTTTATTTTGGAAATCTGATTTTGCTGGATTTTATTTCTCATTTTGATGTTCAATTGCTAAAATGCGTAAAGGAATTAGGTTAGAATTTGTTTGAATGTTAGGATTTTTTTTCATATGCAGTTTTACCTAGTCGCGTGTGAGCTTGTTGGTGAAAGAAGGAGATCGAGGGAAAGAGAGAGGAATTTCGCTGAAAAAGTCGATAATTAATTCATAAAAGAAGCAAAAAAATGACGAGACAAGTCCGATTGCGGACGGAAACGTCGATGGGGGCGCGGCGGCAGCCGCTGCTGGACACGGAATTCTCATCGCGCGGCGGCATGAGGCGGATTAGAGTGGCGGAGATGGCCGGCGGCGCTACGGCGGACTGCGCGGCGGTGTGCTGCTGCTGCCCGTGCGCGATCGCCGAGCTGATGGTGCTGGCGGTGTACAAGGTACCGGCGAGGCTTTGCCGGAAGGCGATGCGGAAACAGCGCCACCGCCGCCTGCTGAAGAAGGGGATGCTGCAGCCGCGCAGCTGCGGCTGCGACGAAGACTTCATCCCCCTCCAATCCGTCTGCAGCTCCGACAGCAGCGTCCTCTCCGGCTTCGAGTCCTTTTCCGACGACTCCGAGGTCATCGAGCTCGAGAAGGAGATGTTCGACAAATTCTACGGCGCCGGTTTTTGGCGGAGCCCCTCGCAGAAGAGCGAGACCTCCGCCGTTTCCACTGTCTCCAGCGTCTCCGCCGTCCCTATCTAGAACATCATATTAAAAACAAAATCAATTGCTTCCCAAAAACATGTACCTCTCTACCCTAACTAAAAACAGATAAACAAAAATATTGATGCTATTTTTCGAGAATTTCCCAGTGGAATTGGCAAAATATGAAAACGCTGATTTTGTATGTATAGATGTTGAAAAATCTGGTGTTTTTCTTCAATGCAGGATTTAATATCCTTTTTTCTTAGTATTGATTATTATGTTAAGAATATAGTATTCAGTAGTGAGTCCAAGTCGTGTTGTGGCCGGTTTTGACCTGTTCATAACTCTTCTCAATAGTTTATTATGGTTTTGTTGAATCACTTATTTTTGTCAATTTTTCTCTTTGGACCTTTATTATAGGCCTGTTTCCGAAAACAATACTTGCCTATTTTCATATTTATAAATTTTCAATTGAATTTAGTCAACATACATACTTTATTTTATTTTGGTTGGAAATTTTACATATTATTATTTTTGTAAAAGAAATAATAACATGCATGTCATATAATGTATTGATCTTTAATTTATTATGCCTTAATTTATTAAGGCTAGCTTATATATATGATACTTCCTCTAGCTAGTACTTGAAACTAAGTGGACGTCCAAAAAATATCGAGACACAGTGAGAGGTTTGTATGGCTGTTGCATTTAGACTTATTAGCATATAAAAAACAGTTTCAACAGCCTAAATGAAGTAAGAAGGGGAGATCCGATCCTAATACTGCAATGTTGGAGGTGATCTTAAGATCATATTGGTAGATCAGATTCTAATGCAACTTCTTCTCTTCTACTCAATAATCCTAATGCTTGTTATTATAAGATCGACACACACCATGATCCCATATGCTTGGCTTTCTTATTATATATCCTTAGAAGCTATTCTAGCAACTCTTCCGATCCTCACCAAGCAATTGACAGATCTAGATAACTATTTACTGATGATAAGAAATTAATTGCATGCTGTTCATTTCCCTTTACTCTTATTTATATAAACACATGCCTGCCATATTGATGATGTTTAATTATGAATAAATTGCTTCGCAATTTTATGTAAAGGCAATCCCAGGCCCTTTTCTTTTCGCCCCCTTAATTATTCTACCGTATACTAACAGTTCAAGTCGTGAGTTTTTAGATAAATTTGATGTGTGAATTTAATTAAATATGAAACAAAATGTTTTCTTAAATAATAAATTTGAGATGTAGAGTATTTTTGTGTTTTGGTGGATATTTTCTATATTGTTCTAGATCATATATATGCCTCAAAATGATGTCTTTAATTTATAAATTCTTTTATTCAGTTCAATATTTTACAACTTTTTTATTCAAAGAAAATAATAATAGCGATTTTACCGAACACTTTAAATGTAAGGTCAACTGCAAACAATCATGTAGGGAGAGTGGGTATTTATATATATTGACCAATTATATTACTTTTATATCTCAAACGACAACATGTTTGATTTGATATGTATAATTATATCTGTGGATGTATTTTTTTTATAGTAGTTTAATAATTGATACTGTCTAATTATTAAATAAAACCGATCGATCTAAGTAATGTTCATTAAATTCTAATTACCGTTTGATCATGCTCTTAAATGCTTCCACCGACAAACTAGGACCTATGTACATCTTGATTTTCGTGGTAAATAATAGTATAAAATATAATTACATATCTGAAGAAATAAATTGTATACTGAATTTTGTTTTTTGTACTTTGCGTCGAGCTATTCAGTGCACGATCTTTTTAGTATATTATGTCAAGGCAAAATTGTTATGCACATATTTACTATTTCCATTTTCAGAAACTGTTGTGAAAAAAGTAAGTACAATAATTACTTTTTTTTTAAAATGTGTTTTCAGTATTTTGAATTATATCTAGAGAGAGTAAGAACAAATTTTTTAGTGTAATAAAGTATATTTTTTATAGAGTATGAAATACTCCCCCGTTCCACTAAACTTAACATTTTTTTTTCGGCACGGTTATTAAAGAGAGTGTATAAAGTAATGTAAAAGGTATAAAGGTGATATGGTCCACACCTTTTTGAAAAGATAACTTTTACTATTTTTGAAATGTGCCAAATTTAGTGGGACGTCCCAAAAAGGAAAACGTGTCAAGTTTAGTGGGACGGACGAATATAAAATTAGGTGGATGAGATTCGGGGTCACAATTTTGTGTCCCACAATTAAAGTTATCATTCTTATTAGTATTTTTCAAAATAAAAATTTGTTATGATACTATATTAAATTAGAGATAATAATCATTTGAATAAATTATTATTATTTTTACTTATCTATCATATTTTTGAATTTATCAATCCTAAAAATTAATTAAAAATAACATCAAATGTTACAAAATAATTATATACTTTATTTAGGTAAGATAATAGTATGTATAAAATTAAACTCAAAAATATATAAAATTTAATTAAAAATAAAATAAAATAAAATTATAAAATATAGAATATAGACTCATTTGCGTATTTGATATATGCACAGGTAAAAAGTTCCAAAATGAAATGAATTATTTATTTCTACATTTTAGGTGTGCAAGAAAAACACAAGTGATAACATAAAATACTAGGATTAGAATTAGTCACTCACTCACTCTGCATAATGATGAATTCCGATCACAAATATGTCTAAGTGGACGTAACAACCGTTCATTAATTAATTGATTAATACATATATTAAATACAATAACCTAAATTAAGAAATATTATGAAGAGGCACACGCGTGAAATTGGGTCTTTATTTTATTTCTCAATTTTATTTTCACACCGACAAAAATGTCATGTTCGATCCGAAAAAGTATGATTTGTTTAATTAATCATTGTCATGTCTAAAGTCATGACCCAACACCCAATCACATAATTGTTTATTTTTTGCTAGTTACTACAAAAGAGCTTAATTTTGATTGAGTAAACGGCCAAAGTAACTTGTTTATTGGTTTAAAATTAACATGTCCTTGGACAAACAATCTATGTAAAATTAAAAATTGAGTCTAATGTAAGATTAATTGTGAATTGATGCAGTGACAAGTGGAATCAAATAAAGTTGTGGTGAATTTGGGAGAAGTGTGGGGGTATTGTATAGTAAACACAGAATTATTGGGCCACATTAATATGCTTTAAATTGAACCCATATAATATATCTGCCTTTCATAATCATAAACATTAAAATATGCAGATAAAATTACATTATATAGTGAGAGATGCGAAAGGATCTTCCATTAGGAGAGATGTCCCTCTAATAAGGTATGGTTTGGTAAGGCACGCGCTCCACGCGACTAGAGTGGGAAGTGGGCATTAATATCTTGTCTTGGCTTAGAAACATTGCACTTACTCACATTCAGACAGCGACAGCTCGCCTTCCGCCTGTCCTTTCCTTTCCTCATAAATAACATGTGCTCAGCTCGGCTGGGCTCGGCTCGCCTCCTCCAGCCGCTCCTTCATTCTCAGCTGATCTTATTACACCTTATTTTGCAACAAGAGCTGATTTGCATACAGCCGGCGCGTCGGTTGCTCGTGCAGATTATTACCATTTTACCCCTTGAGCGTCTAATACTGGAACATAATATTCTACCTTCTGTTAAGTTTAGTCAACCAACATGATACTATCAATTAGCGCTTTTTATAGTTAAGATTTTTATTCTCCTGGACTCGTCCACCATATAAAACAAAACAAAACAAAACAAAACTCAACTCAACTCTCTTTGTAGAAAATATTTGATGTATATTAGTAGTAATTATTTTCAGAAAATGAGAGAAAAAAAAATGAAACTCAAACTCAGTCATTTTTCATATTTGGCTGAATCCCAAGCAACCTCTATATGACGTCATTATTATAATGAATTTCCATTTGTGGCGTAATATGTTTCTATTGATCACCATTGTATACATAGATAAAAATGAATAAAAAACTCCATATATTTTTCATTAATCGTAAATTAATAATTTAATAATACAGTATATCTTGTCCACACTGCCGAGCTACTTGCCCAGTTGGCAATTGTCCAGTCTTGGTCACTCACACCACAGAACATGCTATTTATGATAGTTAAATTAATAATGCTATAGTATTTAAGTTGAGTTTTACTTTCTAAATATGACAATAATAAATAGTAAAAATTATTTTTCTTGATTTATATATGTAAACATTTTTATTCATCCTAATTACGCTTGTAGATAATTCTCTATCTTTATTAACATGAAATATGTAACCGAAAGGATAAAACCAACTTAATAAAACAATATCTGACCACTAAAATATACTCATAGCTCAGGAAATATGCAAATTCAGACACAAACACAATTATTTCATTTCAATTTATTAATTATTATGATGAATTTGAGCACACATATTACATGAATATATAGTATAAAAATGGGAAGGATGAAACACAATGAATTGACATATGATGAGTTGATTAGACATTGCATATACATATAGGAAGAGTGTGTTACGGATTTAGCCTTATACTAGTATTAGAATAGTGGAGGAGTACTTTAATATTCCACCAAACACACATCACATCCCCACAAAGCAAAGCAAAGCCACATTTTCTCTCATTCATTCCTTTGTAAGGGAGAGGGAGAGAGAGGGAAAGGAAAAGAAACCCTTCACCAAAATAAATTAACTCCTCTTTTTCTAGAGAGAGAGACCCAGACAGAGTCGTTCCCGAAGTTACCAAACGCCATGGATTCTCAGATCTATGGCGTACGCGCACTCTTTCTTCTCACCTTCTTCTTCTTTCTCGCCTCCGCATTGCCGGAAAACAAGACATCAAGCAACGTAGGTCAGATCAATTCCAACTCCGTCCTTGTCGCCCTTCTTGATTCTCACTACACTGAGCTCTCGGAGCTGGTGGAGAAGGCGCTTCTGCTTCAGACGCTCGAGGAGGCTGTTTCCAACCACAATATCACAATCTTTGCTCCCAGAAATGAGGCGTTGGAGCGGGATTTGGACCCCGAGTTCAAGCGCTTCCTGCTTGAGCCTGGGAACCTCAAATCTCTCCAAAATCTGCTGCTATTCCACATGATTCCGGCCCGCATTGAGTCCAAGCACTGGCCCACCGAGGTCCACAAGAAGCCCGTTCACCACACCAGCCTGTGCCGAGAGGCCAGCAACGAGAAGATTCTTCTCAGGGAGAAAAACGGTGAGAAAATTGTGAGCACCGCCAAAGTCATCAAATCCGACGATATCATCCGCCCCGACGGAATCATCCACGGAATCGAGCGCCTGCTGGTTCCGAAATCCGTCCAGCAGGACTTCAACGCGCGGCGGAGCCTGCGGGCCACCTCGGCCGTCATTCCCGAGGGGGCGCCGGAGGTCGACCCCAGGACGCACAGGCTAAAGAAGGCCGCACCGCCAGTCGCCGTCGGGGCGCCGCCAGTACTCCCTGTTTTCGACGCCTTGGCCCCCGGGCCCTCCCTGGCTCCGGCACCGGCCCCCGGCCCTGGCGGACCCCACCACCACTTCGACGGCGAGAGCCAGGTGAAGGACTTCATCCAAACCCTCCTGCATTACGGCGGTTACAACGAGTTGGCCGATATTCTGGTGAATCTCACCTCATTGGCTACTGAGATGGGAAGGCTGGTCTCGGAGGGATACGTGCTGACTGTGTTGGCGCCGAACGACGAGGCTATGGCGAAGCTGACGACAGACCAGCTGAGCGAACCCGGGGCGCCGGAGCAGATCATGTATTACCATCTCATTCCGGAGTACCAAACTGAGGAGAGTATGTACAATTCAGTGAGGAGATTCGGGAAGGTCAAGTACGATACACTGAGATTGCCGCACAAGGTAGTGGGGGAGGAGGCCGACGGGTCCGTCAAATTCGGGCAGGGCGAAGGGTCCGCTTATCTATTCGACCCGGACATTTACACCGACGGTAGGATTTCTGTTCAGGGAATAGACGGAGTTCTTTTCCCGCCTGAGGAAAGTACCGATGCGCCTAAAGCTGCTCCGGTAGCTAAGATTGTCTCGAAGCCCAGAAGAGGTATGTATTTCTCTAGCCAATTATTCTCTTAATTATGTTAATTGGCAATTCATGTTCTGAGAGTGAAGCTTTGGGTTGTAGTTTTAGGTTTGATGAATTAAATTTTGCAAATGAGGAATTCAATTTAGGAGTAGATTATGTTTATGGAATTGGCCGGAATTTATAGTTTTTTCTTCGTGCCGGCAACGTTGGCGGCTATGGGAATTTTAGTTTGTTTTCAGCGGAAGTAAATTTAGAGGTGGTGGCGATGGTAATGTAATGTGGTCAAAAGGGGAATAATTGCTTTAGGCATTCCATTTTACAGCTGCCACTCTTTGGTTTGTTTGTATTTAAGGCTTCAATTAAACTTAATGTGGAGTTAGAGATAGTTCTTTCAACACAGTTTATTAAGCTACTCTATATGTATAAAGTTATATATATAGTTTTACTCTAGATTGACTTGCAAAATTAATTAAGTTCAATCTTTACATGGTGAGCTATCAAACTCAAAGTCTCTATCCCTGAAATTAGTGAATGAAATACGCGAACGTGAGTGATCATCTAATCTTGAAAACAGACTCTCCGGTTGTTTCAGTTCGGTTGTATGACATGTATAGGTGAAACGAAAGACGAGAAATGGGATATGCAGGAAGTAAAGAATGAATGAATGATGCTTTAGGTGTAATTAATTAGTAGTTACTTTTGTTTAAAGTTTTGTTTCTGTGTATCAACGTGGGGAGTTTAGGTAGGGAACTTTACTTATCAAGCTGTTGTGGTTTCACTTTCACTAATTTCTTGCAATTAACTAAACATATAAAGACATGGTCGCATTTAAGTATTTAGATATTAGGAATGGAGTTGCTGCCTTAAAGAGTTTAGTATCATGTAGAGTCAAGAACACGAAATAAAGCTTGTGCTTGTAGTGAAATGAAGTCTTAGGATTGGCAATCATGATTATTGGAATGTGTTGAGGGTGTACGACATTAGTGGTATAGTGTCGGCACATCAGATCCTAGCCCCATCTCAGTAACATTCCAGCCTAGCCCAGCTGTGGTTTCAGTTTTTGTTAAATCTTTATACCAATTCTTGATTGTTGACTTTTACTCCAACTTATTATTTCATCTTACTAGGAAATAAATCTTTAAATTTTTTTCCAAGTTGAGTTTTTATTAATTTGTGGAACATGGGTTAATTCTGCAATAATAATACTATGCAGGGAAGCTATTGGAAATGACATGCAAAATGCTTGGTGCTGTTGGGCAGGATTCTCATTTCTCAAGCTGTCATTAAATTCATACTCAGAAAAATAAAACAAATATATATATGTTATAAAATAATAAAAGGGAAAGGAGGGTGATGGTGCAGAAAAAGGGTAAGTGAGTTGGAAGAACTTCTATCTTAATTTTCTTGAAGTTATTTTGACACCTAATTAATTATTAATTTATTTGTTTGATCTTAATTATGACAGATTCTTAGGTTGAAAACAACATAAAGGGGTGTTAAGACAGGACATGGTTGTGTGGAAATTGTTTGTTCTTCCGAACCCCACAGGAGAATTTTTTATTTTTGGTTTTTATTTTTGTCTGTTTCTATTTGGGTATAAATACTGTAATTAGAGTATCCAATTTCTTTAATTTGTATGTAAGGTTGTTCCACCGACAGTGTATTTGCACAAATATACAGTCCTTTTGAAAAATTAAAATATATTGCTGCTGTTGTCTCGGGGTTATTTTTGTCTTTTCCCTATAATGGGCCTTCTTCAATTCTAGTCTTGTGACGAATTCTTTTTTTTTATTATTATTATTTTAACTTTTAGTAGTTGGTTTTAATCTTATCTAACTTTATTTATTTTTCACTATTCTAACTTTATTTTCAACCCAAGCAACGTTGATTAACCAACCAATATTTTATGATGTCATAATTTATATTTGTCATGAGATGTGGACTGAAAGTGAGATTTTGGCATATTAAGATTCATTAATGAGAGTGGAATTTTCTATTTTTTTTGCTAATATTTTATAATTCTGCTTTTCTTCTTTTATATTTCATTAATCATATATTAAGAATTTTGGCATATTAAGAATTATGGTCATTTGTACAATTTACATTTAAAACATTTGATTTTGTGAGATTACTTCATTTTAACTATTCAGTGTGATTTCATTTTTCCAATTAAATTTCTTAGAATGCAATTTTAGTTATTTCATTGAGACTGCTAATCACATAATAAAACAAAGCTAAATTTCTTTTAATATAATAATAATAAGTTGTTTTGACTCGATTGTCAAATACAACCAAATGTTATACCTACTATAAACAATTAAATTTAATAAATGATCCAATTGGATTATTGTGTTACAATCTATATAATTCGAGTCAATTATGGCATATATAAAATTAATCATTTCTCAATTCTAAACGTGGGTGCCAGAAATTTGATTCTCCAATATTATCATACAAACCTCAAAATCAATTAAAGATAATGTCATTTATGGGAAAATCTTATTAGAAATTTGATTGATATATTTTCTAAGCTGTCAATTGATTAATTTTAGCTAGCACAATTAATATACATCGGCATTTTATATATACTTAAAAAGTTATATATCCAAAATAAAATAAATAAAAGGAGATTTAGTGAATATCTTAATATGATTTCTTATTACTGCTCGATTACCTTAAGATAACATATTAAAGGAAATGATTGACCTAATTATTACATCCCATTACGTTGATTATTATTGCATGAAAAAGACAAAAAGTGATGGAATGGAATACTATATCTTTTCCTGTCTCACCAAAAACATTAATTACCAAATTCTGTGAAATTCTTTACTTCATTTGTATAACTACTAGTGTTTTGTTTAAATTTATTTTTCAAAATTAAGATGATAAAATAAATCTTTTTTTTAGTTTCTTGAACTTTCTTGGTAGAGAGGGGTTTAAGTGGAGGGAGATTAAGTTTAAGTATTTAATGGGTACAGTTGTAATGATTAATATCCACATCAGCAGTAAGAAAGTGAGCTGTCACACATGGAATTATTAGTTGGTAGGGACTATAGTATAATACAACTCATTGACTTTATTAATCGATTGGCCTTTGCAAAACCTCCAATTTTAGCATTCTAAATTATTTCATGTGCACCCAATTTAAGTCACAATAATATTTTTTGGGCAAATATGACAAGTCATTTCAGCACAATTTTTATTATTATTTATTTAAATTGCAGAATAGTGTGGTTATATTAAATAAATTATACATAATTTAAAAAGTAAACTACCTTTTTGTAAATTATAAAAATCCCAAGGTTACAAGAAAATTCAGTAGGCATTAGTAACTCAATAAGGTGTCCTCAAATGATATTATTTATTCCAAGATTGGTAAGAAAATTTCACTAATTGATAAATCATTATGATAATTTTCTTTATAATATGTTGCTCATTTTATATGTTTTTTTTTACTTTTTTTTTCATTTTGCTCATTTTATATGTTACCCAATTAGGATTTATTTTTATTTTTGAAAGATGATTCTTTCATAATAATGATAAAAATAAAGATTCATAACTCATGAAGTAAAGCATAAAATCCAATATATGTTGGATCTTTTATCTTGAATGTTCCAAATATATAAAAGAGAATTTAATTGCAAACGTAGGCGTACAATGTATTAATTACTTGCTGAACTACGATAAAGAATACATAACTTCAACAACAAACACATAACACATAATCTTAGCACAAGCAAACTTCCAACAACATACAAGGACTGTATTCACAGCAAAATGGAGTTAAACACATGCCTCCAAAGTGGTTACCTCATTCAACCATTGACGCTGACATCAGCAGCAACCGTCGTCTCGGAAAAGCCGCTACACTGAGACGAATCCTTCACGTGAGCTTCTTCTATCTGCTCCTCAAATATGCTATGTGCCTTGCTTTCATCCTCCTCTTCTGCCTCCACGTGTTTCACTTTTGCAGTTGTGGGAGAAATTTGAGCTTTAGGCTTGGATAGGGAGCTTCTTGTTGGCTTCTTTGAAGCAGCAGTAGCTTTATCACCGCTGTTGATCTTGGGAGTCCTCGGAGAATTGCTGCCATCCTTACCTAATGGAGAAGGTACGTGTGATCCACCGTTGTCAAGAGAGTTCAGAGGCGTGGATACTGCGCCTTTGTTCCTTCCTAGCTTTGGAGATTTCGCACGTGTAGTCGGTATCTGTAGGAACTCAATAGCTTATTAACTAACTCATGCAAGGGCAAGATTTCATCATGATAGTGGCTGTGTAGAAACTACTAAGCCAGACTACAAATGCACGCATGCTTGCAGATTACACCATTCTTGATAAGAGTTCTGTTTCTTGAATATTTAGTGGTGAAATAAGGTTGCCATCTTTAATAAAGGTAAATTCATCATCCTTAATTGGATTGATCAAGGAATTAAGGGTTATCAGTAAGCAAGATTCATGTATGCTACCTTCTTTAGTTCGATTTTCGGAGGAGGTTCTTTGTAGAAACTAGGCATAGGAGTAGCTTTGAAAGTCAAGCTCTTCCTCAGCTGCTTTATTTCTTCCTCTTGACTTTCCTAATACAATATACAAGACAAAGAGTGACATAACAAACACAAGTTTAGAGGTTCTAAACATAGAGTATATATCAACAGAGACAGTATTAGTACAATTGACTTTGCTTGCAAAGTAGTCTTCTCAACTTCCTTGGCTTGAATTTTCTCTTCAATCTTTGAAAAGAACTGATCATAGCAAGCAAAACATACAAATGTTACTACTAAACTAGAGAAAATTCATTAGCACATGATAACGTATCCGGAAATTCTACCTCTTTTCGCTTCTCAGCACGTTCCTCCAACCTGAACGAGAAGGCTAAAACGCTCATCCTGTGCTGAGTGCGAGGAGTAAGACTTCTGTTAAAAGGTAATACAAAATTTAAAACCATTCATTATCAACAAAGATAAAGGTAAGAAGCATTGGAAAGATTCTAGGATGATTAGATTTAGTACGATGATGTAGTGGAACGAGCATCCTCTTCCTCCCTCACAGGCAACACGTGGTTGATAGGCTCCAAACTCTTGTCAACCAATCTGCATTACCAATTAAAACACTCAACAATGCAACGTAATCAAGACATTGAGCAACCAAAATACTAAAACCACATGTAGCAAGACTAGATAGCAAACAACATACGCGTCACTTTCAGGCTTCGTTTCACTTTCATCAACAGATAACTGCTTCCCTGGCTGAATTCAGACCAACAATCAAAACACTAAGCGCAAAACATCATCAAGTCACAGAAATGTTAGAACTAAAGAGAAAAACTTCACCGCAGTTTGTGAAACACTAGGTAACGAATCCAGAGTTGGATGTCTGCTACTAGCTGCCTTTCCTGCAGTCACCACACCTTTAAAACTTCCACCATTGCCAACCTTGGACTCATCTTTCACAACATTCCTCCGAGAACGAGGCTGCACTACCTCTGCCTTTATCGGCTGCACCTCAATGCTTCTTTTCATCGGATCAGAGTAACGGCCTTTGGCCGGAAACGACAGAGACTGCGACAAACTCGGCCTTTTGCTGCGGCCAAAAGCCACTGATCCCTTTGAATCAGAATGATTCTTGGCTAATTTAGTGCCTTTTGTGGAAATCCCACTGGCATTTTTGGGTTTGGAAGTTTTAGTCTTCGATACAGCTGCAGGAAGCCCGGGTTGGGGCCCGGTTGAGATAAGGCCTTCCTTTTCTTTCAACTCATCTTTACACACTTCATTTTCACCACTGATATTCTCCTTGTTCACATCCACGCTCGAACCCTCACTATTAGAGTTGTCAACAACTAACCTTTTCTCATCTTCTACTATAACCCCATTTTCGGGCTCCATTCCACACACCAAGATTCCTTAAACAAATCAAGAAAATTTGCAATTATTGGACTACTGTGACAAAACAACCCCAGAAATACCTTTCAAAATTAAAGACTCCTCTTTTTTTTGACAAAACAGATCCTGAACCATACAAGGAAAGAAATCAAGAAACATAGTTCTAAATCCAAGTTGCAGAGAGGGGAATTCCAGAAAGATCACAAGAGATCATGATCATGGTATGCAAATGCACAGAAATAGGATGAGTTAGTACAAGAGGGTTGGTTACCTTGTAATACGTTCAAGGTTGAAACTGAATTACGCCAACTGCGGAAATGTGGTGAATGGTGGTTTATTGTTTATGTTGAATAAAAAAGGAAAAAGAAAAAGAAAAGAGTGGAAACTGTGGAATGAATGTACGCTTGGACAAGGGGAGTGGGGTTTGTCTGAGTTTCTTGATTGAAGAATTTATTAAGAGGGACAAAAATGGATAAGTTTATTGTAATGACTAAACTACCACTTCCTTGATTAACCTCCCTCATAATTCATGCAAAGACCGTACGAGGTTTCAGTTTTAGAAATAACTGCGTTTGGCCAGTTTCCTATAATTAGATTATTATTCTATTCATATTTGATTAAAAAATTAGAATACGTGTAAAATTTTAAACATTAAATATGCTAAAAATATTACGTTTTTATTTTCCTATTTTATTTTATAAATCTATTTTACCGACATAAAATACGTAGTGTGTTAAGAAAATAAAAAGACTAAAATATGATGATAAAAAATCATGTTTGGCGAAGAGCTAATTTGTGGAAAGGGAAAAATACCGGATCACCCTCGGTGACATTTCCACTAATTTTTATTTTTTTTTAGCAAAATAGAATTCATATTCTCCAAAAAATAAAAAGAAAAGCCTAAACGGGTTAAATGCGTGGGCAAAATCGTGAAATCACCGGCCTCCTCCTTGAATGAAGAAAGGGCAATAGGGTCATAAAAGTTACTGTACAAGAGAAGGGGAGCATATATAATTGTGGAAGAACGTGGGGGGCTGGGTTTGGCCGACGTGGCACAATGGAGCAACGTTATTGGTCCTACGCTGACCTGTCACCACCAACCGTCGATCGTGAGCTGTCTGAACATGTTGGTTGGCCGAGACGATCGTGCGGCTGAACGGGCTCATCCGGAGTAAATCTGGGCCGTTGATCAAGAGTGGAGGCGCGGCGTACGGGATTTAGCGGGTGGTGCGTTGTATTCAACGCTGGCTTGTCTTGTACAAGTGGAATTTGCGTTGCCTTCCATCATTATTTAATAATTTATTATTAAACCCTTTTTTATTTTATTATTTAATAATTTCATTAAGAGTGATTTGTTTTGACTAAAAAAATTTCACATTTAGTTAAATAAAGTCATTTTAGTGGAATATAAAGAGTAATACTTAATTATAATGGAGTTCTACATAATTGATTTTAAATATAGATATATCCAAAAAGATTAATTTTTCTTACACGTAGCTGGTCATAAATATAAAATTGGTAAAAATTACATTTACATTTAGAATTTAATTTTTAAAGTATAATTTAAATGGAAATATAATATAAAAAAATAAGGAACTTAGACTTTTGCTTATATATGACTAGTCACATGTGGTTGTATAGCTTTATTTATGGTACAAATTAGTAGTAATAATTAATGTTCTTTATGGTAAGCATGAGTAATTAATAATTGCTTTCAACGAACTCGTGTAGATTATGTCTCCTGATTACCTGGAGCTGCATATACCACTCAAGTATAATAATTGGCATTAAATTAAATATTCAAATAATGATTGTTACTATAAATATTTAGAGTGCCATTTGGACACGAATCTTGTTACATATCCTACGGAATAATCTAACACGATTATGCAAGTATTTTGGTATCTTTTATTCGTATCGGCAATGCGAACATTTACTATTAATATTTACATAAAATTTACTTTCTTCATATGGGAATATAATCATGATATATGAGCTAAACGTCATATAATCAAGGATATATTAGCTATATATATATATGTATGTATGTATAGGCACTAAACAACATATAATTCATGTATTAAAGACATAAATTTCATGCTTTATTTTAAATTTGGCGTTCTCCATACCAAGATTGATTAATCACAAAGCATGTGAGATAATAGATATAACATCTAACAATAATATTGATAGGGATGAGAATTGGAGTGAAACTAAGTATTCATTATAAAGTCCCGATTTTGAAATTCTTCAATTTTTTGGTCTTGATCCCGTTTGAGATTTCGGGAGTTCTAAATTTTGAAATGTGAAAGAAAAATTAAATTCCGATCCCCATCTGGATCTGATTTCAAATGTCTCGAATGTTCTAAATGGACCAAAAAATACTCGATCTTTATGAATTAGGGTTAGAGTTATAATAATTTAGAATTTATAATTGAAATTAAAATTTAATTAATTTTAAAAAATTGAAATTCAAAATTCACGAGTCTTGAAAATTTTCAAAAGTAAAGTCCCAGATTTGGGACGGGATTGAAAATTTCTTAAGTCGTGAATCCTGATTTATAATTCTTACCCGTGAAAATATTGCCAACCAATTGGAGATGTTATAGTAGTAGAAGTGATTTTATATAGCAATATACATGGGTATTATATTTGATGTAACAACTAACAAGTACAAAAGGGATAAGCACATGTAATGTAACGTTTTAATATTAGGTCCGAATTTGATTTTGTCGAGTATCCTATGTTTGACCAGTCAATCCTTATTTAGGTTTCTACTTTTATGTTCCGGCATGAACTTTTTTTTTTTTTTTTTTAAATCGGAGTAAATTGTAATTGTTTTATAAATCATGAATTGAACAGAAGATATCCATACCTTGATTATTAGGTCAATAAATATAATTGTTAGTCAGTCATTATTAAGGCCAATATATATATGGATGATGTTAAAGGGACAACAATCAACATTATGTCACAATACATACGTATTCTAAATTTACACGCAAAAACGCACACATGAATTAGAACACACGTGCAATTACTTAGGTTATTGTAAAATATTTACTATAATTACACATTTTCACCATCTTCTTAAACAGCAACATGCCCTAAAAATAGTGGGGATATGGACCCATTTCTGATCATAACATAAGTAATAGTGTGAGGAACTATTGTTGATTAAAATCAATGGGTAAAAAAAAGTTGCAAAAAAAAAAGCAGTAAAAGATTTGGACAAACCCCACTTAGATTTTGTATTCATTGCACAAGTTTCAATAACTTAGTGTTATATTATCTTTGAATGTCTAAAATGGCATAATTCCGATCGATATAAGTAGAGCTATCAAAATTGGTTTCAGACTATTGATCAAGAATTGGTCTATATATGCTGAATTATTTCTATAAATACCCATTGGACTATTGAAAATAAAAACAAATGGAAATATAAATTATGTAAAGGTAATATTAATGGGCAAACCCAGATCATTAATATTAATAAATGAATGTTCTAAATATTAATGGATAAGCAACGAATTAAGGCCCAATTAAAGTCCACCTATGTCCTTGTCTGATTAATAGTCCAATGGGTATTTATAGAAATAAGGCAGCACATATATACATGCATAATTATTTCAAATTAATGACAATTCAGTCCAATATGATTAGATGTTGACACTTTACCAAATGCCAAATTTGGCATTTTACGTTGTTGATTATTTATTTGAAATAGCAAGAGACATCATTCTTGACCGTGACATACTGACATAAAAGTTTTATGATTTTTATTATTCAACAATTTATTCTTTTTATTTCTTATTGTTTTTATTCAGTTAGGGCAGATATCTCGATTGATTAATTCACTTGTAAAATGCTTTCATGTTTTAATATCTCATTTTATTATATGTATATTTGAAGTTTCATATAGTTTCTAAATTGTGGGTTGAGTTTTTTATTATAAGGAGCTTAGTCCAGGGAATAAACTATTGATTCGATTTCTCAAAAAAATAAAATACAATTAAAAACAGCACGTCGACTCATTGAAGCCCAACTGCATAAAGCCCAATTACAATTTTTACCTAGGAGGGGTTACGTTACAAATTTTGATCCTATTTGTATATAAATAAATTACACAGTATAGCAACTTTGCAAATCCCAAGAAAATAGGAAGAAAAAAATGAAAGAATTTTCCTATCAACAAACTGGCATTGCCTCCCTAAAATCCTGCACCAAAATTTGTTCTAAATTCTGTTCTTACTGAAATCTGTATTTCCTCTATGCATCATTGCCACGAACTCATTGTAATCTATTCTACCATCCTGCATCAAATCATTACAACCTTATTACATAACATCATTACATAACACAACACTTTTCATGCTAGTCAAGCTTTATAAGTTCACTTACATTGTTCTCATCTGCTTCTTGAATCATTTCCTCTAACTGAAAATCTTGAATCCCGAACTCTTCACAAGCTCGTTGAAGCTCGTCTTGCGTGATGTAACCGCTTCCATCTTTGTCGAAGTAGGAAAATGCACGAATCAAATGATCATCCTTGTCGATTTTGTTCACATGCATTGTTGCTGCTATGAACTCTCCATAGTCAATGCCACCATTGTTGTCAATATCTGCCTGCATTCGTCTCAAATCAAGTTAGAATATATCAATCACTTCGTAAATTTTGAATTCTTGAGTTTTGATTCTGCAAATATCAAATGGGATTGCATACTCACTGCTTTCATGAGATGATAGATCTGGGACTCGTTCAGATTAGCTCCATATCTTTTTAGGCCAATCTTGAGTTCTTCAAAAGTGATGTAGCCACTTTTGTCTGAATCTATTGTCTTGAATATTTCTTTCAAGCCCGCGATCTCTTCTTCGCGCAGACTCTCTGCAATCACCTGCAAGCATCGAGGAATGTCAATACATTCTTCAAATACTATCTCAAATATCTCAAGAACTAGAGACATAGAACGTACCCTTATAGCCATTTTCTTAAGCTTGTTCATAGCTGAAAACTGCAGCATTCGACATAGCACTGCAGAGTGCATAGGTTCATCGGTAGCTACTCCATCAACTTGCACCCATGGATGTGCTGCATAAACCAAGAATTAATTAGGCCAAAAAGAAAGAAAACTCAATGGTCTCTTCTTGATTAATATACTTACACATGACTTGATGGGCTGTTATTCTTTTTTTGGGGTCTCTTATGAGCATCCTCTTGACAAGATCTTTAGCACTTTCTGAGATATTAGGCCAAGGATGCGATGAGAAGTCTATCTTTCCATACAAAACCTCTTTGAATATGTCATGTTCTGATTCTGCACAATGTCATATGATCAAAGCATTACAACCAAATCAACTAAAAGCCTAAAATACACCCAAAAGAAATCAAGAAAAGCAAAATCTCACCACCCCAAAAAGGAGGAACTCCGCATAAAAGAATGTAGACAATGACTCCTGCACTCCACACATCTGCTTCTGCCCCATAATGCTTGCAAAGAACCTCTGGTGCTACATAATAAGGGCTTCCAACCACATCACTGAACATTTCACCTAAATTCGATCGAAAGAAACGAGACTACCCAGTCTTAATTTCATCAAACAAAATCGAATTGAGTTCGAGGAAGATAAGGTCACCACACCACTTAGTACCTGGCTTGAAGAACACAGACAAGCCGAAGTCGATGATCTTCATAGGCGAATCCTCGGCCCCATTGACGAAGAGGAAGTTCTCCGGCTTCACATCCCTATGCATAACCCCTAAAGAGTGACACGACTCTAGAACACCAACAATTGTTCTAGTGAGTTGTGCGGCCTTCTTCTCCGAGTAATGCCCTTTTTTGGCGATTCTATCGAAGAGCTCCCCGCCTCCGCAGAGCTCCATCACGACATGGACCGCGACGGCATCCTCGTACGCTCCTTCGATGGAGACGACGTTGCGATGCCCGGACATGTGGTGCAGGATCTCAATCTCTCTCCTCACGTCCTCCAAATCGTCGTTGTGCAGCAGCTTCCTCTTCGCGATGGATTTGCAGGCGTATTTGTTTCCCGTTCTCCTCTCCGTGCATAGGAATGTGGTCCCAAACTGGCCATGGCCGATTTTATCGCCTAAATTGAAGCGCTGCTTTAGGTGTCCGGTTTTGGTCCTCAGCACCGAGTCTACCTCGAGTCCCATGCTAAGCTTCCGCTTCACTGTATCGGGCTTGGGATTGGGCTTCTCCGTCACGATCATGAACACTTGCTCCGTTTCTGGACATTTTCGGACATCGATCATCACCGGCTTCACCTTGTCGGAAGACGGCAGCTTTATTATTTCCTGCTCAATTTTCACCATTGCTGGAGGCTCGACGCGGCGTGTGCTGTCGTCAACATTACCGCCATTTGGGTGTTGGGAAGCGATCAAATCTGGGGATTTGGAGGGCCAAAATAACTGCGAAATAGTATAGAAAGCTCCATCCTCGCCGATCTTGCCGTGAACACAAGTGTTTCCCATATTTTATCTTATGAAATAGGTGATCTCAAGTTAATTGAATTTGAATCCGACTCCGAACTGAAGAAGCACCATAAATAATGAAACAGAGTAAAGGATGGAAATTTAGAACGAAGAAAGTTTCAAAGCGTGGAATTGAGAAAAGAATAGGTGTGGCAATGGGCTGTGAGGAAGGATGAAATTGAAAAGAGAAGAAGGAAAGAAAGTGAGGAAAGGAGAAAAACGGGAAGAGTGTGTTTAATTAGCGAAGAAAACTTCCTACTGTACGTTACCAAGTCACTATGAATATATATATATACATATAGAAAAGTGTATAAAAAGCAAATCATTCCTTCGTACTTGATAGCTAATCTCTTCTTCGATTTTTTCATAACTGCAACGAAAAATCGTTATCTTACACTTCACACGTGCTTGCAAACAAACAGTTGACTCGATCAAAGGTATGGTTTTGACTATTTCTGACAAAGAAAGGGAGTAGGAAATAGGAAAACTCTAAAACAAGATTATTATAGATTTAAAAAAAGCAAAAATATCGCCGGCGCAGCATTGCGTGTAAAAGCGGCAGCCGCCACCGGCGGCGATACCTCGGAGTGTCTAAACCCAGCTGTATTCTTTACTGTTTCCTCCACCTATATTTTTATCATTCCCTTTTGTTTTTTTAAGACACACGTATATATTATTTTACCTTGTATTTTACTCGTATTATATACATACATGATACGTATATATATACATTTCGGTTGACCATTTTTTATTGCGGTTAGACTATATACAATGCACGTCATAGAAATTTTAAACTCCATACACATCTTTTTCTTCTTTTTTTTTTATATTTTCTTTTTTATTTTCCTTCTCTATAGTAGGACGGTCGATTTATTTCGAAAACAATAGTGTAATGATTTTTGAGCAACTCACACGAATGTGGGTCCCATCCATCGTTTTTTATCTTTCAATTTAATTTATTGCATATTATGATGTATTTATATAATGTATACAAATCTATTATCGTATGAAATTACTGATATTTATTACTAGAACTTGAAACGGTTTGTGAAGCAATTCAATAACTACTTTGTGACACATGCATAGCATCAGCCAAATTTACTGAGTAAATTCTGTAGCTTTTAGTAAAGAAAGACAAATAATATCTTCAAATTTATGACAACAATACATCACTGAATAACAGACATTCAAGGTGAGGAGGATACTGGAATCATATTCTCAGCTGTTGTGCCAACATGTTGAATGACGAACCCATAAATCTTTCTTTTCAAACGCTCCGTCTTCTCCACCAACACCTCGTCCCTTCTCGAAACTACGCGATCCAACCAGTCGTTGACTCGCTTCAGCTGAGATAGTATGGCTGCAATAGGCCCACAGTCAAGACCTCTTCCTGAACCAGGGCTGCTTTTGTCAAAGACTCGAAAACCAGCATCGAGGGACTCTTCGACGAATCTCACAAACCACATTTGCATCTCAGACTGCAAACTTTTGCCAAGCTGAGTAGTTTCATTCATTCCCATACCACGGTTCCATGTCCCGGCCACTGGTGAGGAGATCTTCGAGTTATTCTTGACCGGTTCGTGTATTGAAAGTCTTCTCTTTGAACTTTGCTCTGTTTTTGACAAGCCATCGAATTCTTCGTTAGTTAGGAGGGAGACAACCTCAAGATTTGTAGCTAAAGCAGCTTCCACCCAGAGTGTGCTAGATTTTGATTGTTCTGTGGATGTAGCATCAGCAGTTCTTGATGAACCGCGGTGAACAGAAATCAATTCGGCATCTGTTGTTGATTTAACGGCATCCTCGTAAATGGACATGAATCGATCAATTGTAGGTAGCGGGTTTTCAGGCTTTGAGATTGCTACTAGATCAGAAAACATGCTGCAATTTGAACAATGAGAGAGGTAAGAACACTTTAGTAATTTAGGAGCTGCTTACCTATGATCAAGATTGCCTATATCAACATCAAACAATACAAGTATGTTGCTTGCAACCTATTTTTTTTCCCCAAAATCTTACAAGTTAAGCAGTACACTATGAAAGTATGGACATAAGGTTAAACCGTTAATGAAAACATTAAGTACCTACTTGATCCTAATGCAATACTTCATATCCTTGATAGACTTGTTAACTTAGGGTGTGCACTAGTTTTTACCTCAAGTTTCTGACGACCGATTCGGTAACAATGGCCTCTTCTAAAGCTTCAGCAGCAGCCAATGAAGCAATTCTTCTCCTCTGCATGGCATCCTATTCCAAGAATATACAAATAGATATGATTTTTCAATTCTCAAACAAAAAGGAATAGGAGTCTTATACTGAGTTTACTATCTTATTTATATGTACCTTCCCAAGTGCAGCAAGACCGGGAGATACCACATCTAGAGAAACACTGCCATCAGTCCATTTCTTCTCATGTATGGTGATCACTGGTGGTTTCTCCCTCAGACTTTCGGACTTCTCATCCTTCCTAGGATTCTCGTGTACATCGCTTAAACGTCTGGATATAGCAGCCTGAAAAGGAATAACATCTTTACTCGTTAGAAATTTTGAACTACAGAATGGCAATAATTAACACAAAGCAAAACAGATTGTAGCCTAACCTGAGTCCTCAAAATAGCCTCAAGATCGATCTTGTTCTTCACACCCGTCTTTACTTTATGTTCAGAAGAGCTGCGGCCACTGCTTCCGCCTGATGATGCTCCATCATCCCAATTCTTCCGGCTAGGCGGTCTACCACTCCCAGCTAGCGCTTCAGAGACCTTAGAAATGCCAGCAGCAATGTTAGCCATCTTCTTCCTCCCAGATGAATCCACCGCCGGTGATGCCCTAAGACCACCCGATAACCTTCGAGCTGGGGACAATGACATCCTCCTTGCTACCACAGGACTCGCCTGCCGCCTCCCAGCAGTCGGGGAAGGCTGCCGGTACCTAGATGGTACAATTATGGCAGGCTCCCTCGACGTCCTCCTGTTTTCTTCCTTGGCCACCATGAGGCTCGGCACCACACATTTAGAAGGAGCAGGGGAAGAGGACCTCTTCCCTGACTTGGCGGCCGGTGACGGATCCCTCTCTGCCACCACGGCTTTCCTCCCAGCTGATACCGGTCTCTGCTTCAGCGCCCCCGGAGATGTAAACCTCTGCGAAATCTTATCCGATCCAGCTCTACTACTATTAGAGCTATCATCACCATTATCTGCAGCCAAATTGACATTAACATTTTCTTTTGGAGCAGATACTTGCCTGCTACCTTTACCCTCTGCGAATTTCTCCTTTCCTACCATTTCCTTCTTCCCAGCCCTCGACAAATAGGCAGTAATGGGGTCCGCCGAGGGATCTGAGTCGGAAACCGGCTGAATTACAAAACCGTTTTTGGAATGGGAGCTCCGAGCAATTAGGGGTTCGGGGGATCCGATGAAAGAATGACGGCCGGCGAGAGGGCGGAGGTTGACGGGCATGGGAACGGGAGGGGATTCGAAGATGAGGCGATCGAGGTGCACGAATTGACCTAATTGGAGGCGGTTATTGAGGATGAGTTCGGTGTCGCGGTCGGAAAGGGAGACGTAGGTAGAGTTGAGAGAGTCGGAGAGCTGGACGTAGAACCCGTCGTGCGCCCAGAGAGAGTCGGCGGCGGAGAGAGCGGGCAAGATTCCGATGACCTGCAGGAGGGGGCTGCGGTGGTCGCCGGTGACTTTGGTGGTGGAATTCATCGACTGAAGGAGCTTGAGCAGGATTCCTGGGGTTAGCGTCGCCATTTTGGAGAGGGAGGGGAACGAAACTAAGGCTTTCTTCTTCTTCTTCCGGTGAGAGAGGAATTAGGATTTGAAATAGTTGGAAATGTGCATTCTTGGTAGTGTGGATCGATAACGGATGGTGTAGCGTTGGGGTTTTAGGGTAATTTGATTGTGACCGTTATACATTTGAAATTCAAAAATAATGCTGATTCGGATTTGTTTCCGCTTAAAAGATACTAACGGTAACGGTAAATCTTCAAAAAAAACAAAAAAAAAAAGATACTAACGGTAACGGTGCTATTCTGCTTCTGCCAATCTAAAATCGTAATTTCTGTTTCCTCAAAATAAATAATAAATAAAGAAACTAATTTCTACCGCAAATTGAACTGAAGTTGAGACTTCAGAAGAAACACTTGCATAGAATTGCACTTCAATACATCATAAAATTTTGAGGTAAATCATTTATAAATACTTATTTTCATTTT
The DNA here is from genome assembly GCA_026898415.1 of Leonotis leonurus. Lineage (NCBI taxonomy): Eukaryota > Viridiplantae > Streptophyta > Magnoliopsida > Lamiales > Lamiaceae > Leonotis > Leonotis leonurus. The sequence continues at coordinate 6,071,564 of JAPKLX010000005.1, forward strand.
GGCTCACACTTGAAGAGAAAATTGTGAAATGTCTAAAAACCATTAAAAAGGATAACAATTTCCTTTGATGAGTATTTTCATTTTAGTATTATTTTTGTAGCTCAGATCAGATGTATATTATTACATGTATCAATTCTCTATAGAACAAAAACAGCAGCGGATACAACGATGAAATAAGAGATTACCATATGCCGTATACATACTAAACAATAAATCAAAGTGACGATAGAAACCACTTCCATTAATTAAAGCTTCTTCACAATTTCTTCATTGGCACGTCTGTAGTAAGTCATTCTGCGGATTGAAGCCAGCGCATCTTCAAAAGAGTTTCTATTGTATGCATCTTCAAATGAGTCGGACCAATATCTCAATTTATCTTGCAACTGCACATGAGAATAATGCCAGATGTTACTCTAGTCAAGTAAGATAGATATTGATACGGCCATTGCTGTGGTATAGTAGTATGGTAATCAAGAAGCTAGACTTGAGATCAAATTTCTTGGTTTCCAGAACCATTGGACACAAAGTATAATCTAAAATATTATTGGCAGTTGGAAGGGAGAACATAAAACTATGTGAGAACCAGCTCTAAGAATTACCTTCAGTAATCTTAAATGGTAAAAAGGAACTAGATAAGAGCAGCTGAAAAAATGATTCGTAGAGGAGAATTTCAAATGGAATCAGAGGTTAAAGTTAGCTGAGCATGCGGTACCTGAGCCTGTATCTGATTTAACGCCTGGGCATCTTCTGCTTCATCGACAGATTCCCTTAATTCCATGATCTGCACCTCATCAAGTTTAAGCAAATTATAACAACACTCCATGAACGAATTTATATTTTTAAGTAAGATTCAGTAAAGCATGCTTGAAATCAACATTGAACATTCTGACAAAGGTACAGAATATCAGCCAAACTATCGAGCACTACTCTCTGAAAGGCACTCTCCTCCATCCCCATCCCACCAAGCCTTTCGTTTGCTCATAAAAAAGATTACTTTTTTTTTGATAATTTGAATTCAGCTTCACAATGCAAAAGTGAAAAATATGTTCATCATGCCAACCATATGTGCTTCATAAAAAAGTACTGTTTTTAACATGACCAAATGAAATATTTTTTACAAGTGCATCCACAAACACATGCACGTAAATATTGAGTGCTCTGTTTCATGGGAAAAAAGAGATCATACATATGAATGAAAAGGAAAGACAGATCCAAGTATTTTTCACTTTACCTCTGCAAGTAGTTCTGGATCAGTAATTCTTTCTTCCTCATCAACTGGCACACCTTCCAACTTCAACTGCATGAATTATATGAAAAATTAGGAGGAAAGTGTGCTGACAAAACGGGAGAAAGTTTAGGTCTAATTCCCTAAATAATTGTTAAAGTGTACTGATCTTTTCAAAGAATCTTCTTTAGAATATTAATAATGCCACAATTGATGCTATTCTGAACTATTTCTTTCAAAAAGCAAAGAGCAAGCAATATATTCGGTAAAGAAATCTAGAATCTCCGGAAAAAAATTATAGTTCCAAACCCAGAGAAAATTATTCAATTTAAATGATATTGACTACGTCACTTGAGAATAATATTACAATTCAGAAAGAGAACATACTATGTAGGTTGCCCTCGATAGTGGGTCAGCAAGTGTGCGATATGCATCTATAACCCGAGCAGACTGATCAGCTGCATAGTCCCTCTCCCTCTAGTTCGAATAGAACAAGTTTACGAGATAGTCAATCCTCCATGGTGAATGATATTTGGTTTTACATAAATTGAAACAGCACAGGGCGAGACTAACCTGCGATTTTGAATGAACCAAATCCGGATGAAGCTTCTTTTGCCAATCTTTGTACTTCTTCTCCAATTCTTCAACCTGAATACTGTACTTTCTTCCTCTGTAAAGGCAGCAAAAGCCAATATCATTAGCTCATATCACATCCCTGGAGATCCTATATAGCTGGAAAACTGATATCTTCTCCTCGAATTTATACTATTTTCAAGAAATAAATATAGTATCCCAAATTGTCACTTTATTCTTCTCAATTTTCTGCAGTGAATGCAGCTATTACGGTAAAATCATAGAACATTTTCATGAGGAAACAAATCAGTTGGATGGCTCCGCTCAGAATCAGTAAATCATCTAAGATCAACTAAGATATTTCGCCAATGAAAAACTCGTGGTAACCAGCAAAATCCAAACTCGTAGATATAGAATTACATAAAGACTATCGAGATTTAGAACGGAAATAGCATACTCACAGCCCGAAAATTTGGAAATAATCGATGGACTCATTGACCCGTTGGACGCTCCGACAGGCATGACAGAAGAGGAACGACGTCGCATCGTCGGCCTCCACGCCGCAGTTCCAGCAGTGAAGTTTGGTTGTGGACTCCGAAAGCGAGGAGAAAAAGTTCTCATCTTTCACAATCAAAATTGCATTTTCTCTCGTAAGAATACTGCCTAGGTTTAGGAAAAGTAAGCTTCGCGGCGAAGGAAACGGTTTTTGCTGGAGCCTGCTGAGAGACAGGGAGGAGAGAGACGAAGAAGAAAATAGGGCTCGAGAATTGAAAGCTGCAGAACCGTGAAGAGTTGAAACTGAAGAGATGGAATCTGTTGAAGTAATTGCGCGAGAAACAGTTGATAAGATTCGCGTGCAGTGGTGAAGCTTCTTCTTCCACATCACGACCGGTGTGGGGAGAGGCAGAGAGAGGGAAAGAGATGAAGGATGATAAATACGCTTTGTTCGCGCAGGGGAGCGATGGCGGAAGTACAAGCACTGGAGCGCGACGTACATGTAACAGTTCAGGAACTTTATTTTGTGCATATTACATTACAACCCCTTAGATTTTAGAGTTTGACACTATACAAGTAAATAAATAAATTTAGTATATCAAGGATGCTTCCAAAAGTACACACACAAACTCAAGAACATATATAGACAGAAAAGAGCTCTTTATTTATTTCATTTGTTAAAACCATATGGAGATATTACAAATGTGATTTGTCTTCTGCCTATGTACTGAGGATATTAAGGAGAACTTCATATACAAACAAAATATTACATTATAGGTACATAATCTTGTATCAAACACAGCCAAAGCTCATTGCCAAGACCTTAATGTTCTTGTGCACTCTATAAAATGCTGCAGCTGCAGGAAAAATCGAAACCATACACACAAAGATGTCTAAGCTCTTCTGCAGAGTCTCAAGATTTTTCGCAGTTTACCATGGCTATCCGGAACAGTACCTGAAGCAGCAAAACCTCAATGTCTTATTCTTCTTTTCTTTCATCATCTTTGCTTCTGCACCCAGCAAATTCTCTCCTATCATACTCTCAGAAACTATGGACTCATTTCTTGGATTCATCGAGGACGGTAGATCAACGTGCTTACCGTGAAATGGGCTCATGTCATCTTCATCCGGTGAGGCTGCTGGTGCAATCTTGCTTTGGTTTGTTTCTCTCGTGCTGGAGGTGGACTGCCTAGAGTATGAACTTTCTTGTGAATATCTCATCATATTGTGTAAGTAGTGAACTTTTATTGCAATTGTAGGAAGAAAAAGAATACCTTGAACCATGATGATCTGAGCTGTTTCTGGCAGTTTGCACAATCAGTTCTGTTGTTGCCAGTTTTGATGATTCAACGCAAGCTAGATTCCGCTTTCGTATTTCATCAGCTTCCCACGAAATAGATTCCTTCCAAGCATCATTTTCTGAACTAAGAAAATCGTCGTTGATGATGTCGGACCGGACATTACCAGGGCCGCGATTGTAGTCCCGCAATATGGAGATGGCCTTCTCTAGTGTTCCTAAAGCTGTTTGAACTTTAGGACTGATGCAAGCCTTAGTTATTACATCACATGTATAAAGTTCTGTTATTTCATGACTTCTTTCAACTTCAGTCCTATCATATTCCATCTTGGCTGTCCTAACCTCGACCGTTATCCCCTTGGTTATACTATCAGGCATTTCAAGGGTACCTTCATCTGATCCTTCACTTATGTGTGAGCCCTTCTCCTCAAACTCCTCAATCTCATTGAAAACTATTCCGTCGGTTGAATCCACATCCGTGTCTTTGGATTCAACAGTAGATTCATCGTGCTTGTTACCTTCCTTCATGGTATTGTCTTGCAATGCTTCTTCAAAATTGATGCGTGTGCTCATCGGGACGGGTGAAACCACAGGCCCGTCTTGTTTATAAAGAGCCCCACGCACACGAGTGTAGAGTGGATCTTTTAAAGCATCTTGAACTTCTAAATTACCCTTAGCAGAAACAACTTCCTGCAGTTCTTGCAAGAATAGGCCACATTAGACTAAACTAAAGTTCAATTTGCAGTTGCAGGCAACAATTATAGGAAATGATTCCATCAAGTGAAGATAGGAAAACAACCTTTTTATAGAGTTTGAAACCACTACCTGCGAGCTGCCTCGCGACAAAATTGATAAATGCAGGAGGAACAAGGTCTAATTTCATATCAAGATTCGCCATAGTCCTGCAAAGATTTGATATCAAGAATCGAATAGCAACGATCTACGAGAATTTCCTTTCAATCATTAGGCAAAAGAAGAAGGAAGATCATAATTGTCACCTAAAGAAGCTTCTCTCTGCAGTCACTCTTTTTAAAGCAAAACCTCCATACAGATCCATTCTCACCACACCCTGTGCCTCGGGTATCCCATCTCGGGTGAAGCCATGGGTACTTCTGTCGATGGTCTCTGAGTCAGATATCTGAGAAACACCTCATCATTTTTATTTAACAGAGGCGCATTTCAGTAGGCAAAGAAGAAAAGACTGTGAATTACCGAGTTAATAAACACGACAACAAGGCCTTCTTGGAAGTACTCGAATGTAAAATAATGTATTAGAACTTCTCTGCTTGACATAGGCCATGAAAGCTTCATCCTTTCTTCCAAATATTTACATGCGTGTCAGCATCTTAATTGCAGCATAATAAACTCAAGATTTAAGTTTTCGGTAGCAAATACCTCACAACTGCTATTTGTTCACCAGGTATAACTTTTTGGACACAATGGGACGCATCTATTCTGAACGTAGGAACAGAATTTTGAGGCCACCTGGTTGAATGAAAGATTATGCCCAGGAAATGAAGAGGAGTCATTTACAAGTAAAATTTTCTCATTTCTAAAGCCTCTCCGAGTGAATATAGCGAAGTTTAATTGGGTAACAAAAGCATGAAGTAACGATCAAGTATATAACATGAAGGACGAGAGAGAGACTGAATTCTGCTTTTGAAATTAAATCGACCATACGAAGTTCATAGAGGAATCAAGAACCTAGCTAAGAACCAGCATTATGTTTCACAACATTGAAGTAGCTCGTATTGAGGTTTTGCTCTTACCATTTCTTATAAAGATCAGCGTCCGAAGAAATACATAGACCTGTCAAATGTGCAAGAAGTTATCTCCTCCTCAAGTTCAAGTTCACAACGAGCTTAAAAAATTATCAAAGGGAAGCTTACAAACATCAACTGTCCCATCCACATAGCCTTCACAGAGTAGTGTATGAAACGGGGTTCCTTCTGGTCCTTCTCGATACATAACTCGTAATTCTTCCGTGTCCTGTTTCACCTACACTTGATGGAATTTGGCATTACAGTTGTCAAATCCCTCAAATGCCCCAGTGAGAAATAATAAACTCCACATGCAAACATAAACACACATATACACATTCTGTAGTGATGAATTTCACTTCAAAATAGCATGTTGCCGGAAAATGCAATTGTAGGAGAAAAATTGATGATGACATACTTTCCATCCGCTGTGTGAATCATTGCTTGAAGCACTCCTCAGCTCATTCAGGAACTTAAAAACTTCTTTGCTTCTTCTTTCAATCGCATAGTCATTGTATTCTGCAAAGCACAACGTATAAACGTTACAGCATCTATACCTTACTTGAACATGTGAGAAAATACAGTAACAAGTCAAGACAAGCAGCAGACCTAACAGAGGATCAATTGTTTGTAATATTTGATTCTTCACAAGGGTATGAACCATTTCTTCATTAATCAAATCAGCTGATGCTAGTGTCTTGTCCAACCTATCTCTATAATCCGAGATACAACCTTTTGCACTCATATTTGCATATCACGGTAGAAAGAAAACTAGTTCCTAGCAATGCAAATTAATTAGATCATTTTCTTGATTTCTCCTGCAAACAGAAGAGCATGAAAATTTTACAAACAGCCCAACTTTGTACAACCCATTATAGGAATAAGTAGAATAGATAATGAGGTTGGCAGAGTAAAGTACTTTCATGAATATGGTTAAATTCGACACTACAAATTCAATGATGCCCTTCTCATGCACATAAGAAGAAATATTAAAGACCAAAAGAACAAGTCGTCCCCAAATACCTGAAATAGCACATACATATAACATTAATGAAGAGTGTGTTAGAATTATTCAATCATAGTATTGCAAAGAAACAAGTATATATAGCCTACCACATGATTAGAAAGAAACCAATTATGTGTGACACACATGAAAACATCCTACACCAATAAATAAATTTCAGCCATATCATCTTCTCATCCCCAAGCAGAAGAGGGTTTAAAACTTGCTAGCAACTCCAGCCTCCCAACAACCAAACAAAGAATCATCACACAAATGATCACAATCACACACAGTTTCTCACTCTATCCACAAAATAACCAACAACTAACTGAAATGCATACTTTCCATATGAAGAAAACTCAATCCCTAGACATAAAAATCAAACCTTTTCAAGAAAGGTGAAGATACGGTTCAAGAAAAGGTAGGGAAACTCACCATCAGCGCAATAGAAGAAGGCCCAGTTGAATTATAGAGGAATTTAATGTAGTGGAAGTGCAGATCTCAAAGGGGACAGCTTCAGCTGATAGGGGGACCCCATAGGAGTATGCTCTAACATCAACACCGGCCTTTCTTGAACTTGATGAAGTGGAAGACACGCAGCAGAATTAAACGATGACCTGCATACTTTCACATAATCTGCTCTTTCTTTACTCATTAAACTATTAATTTAAACTTGAAACAAAACAAAACTTTCATGTGTGTTAGTGTAAGGATGAGGTGTGTCGTCTTCCTATTAATATTGTGCGCTTGGGAATTATGGTTTTATTTCCATTTCCCGAAAATGGGAATTGGAATCCGAATTCTCATAATTAGTGTTCCGGAAAAAGTGAGTAAATAAGATTATTTAAAGCAAGTTTTCTTTAATCTCGGAAAAATCTTGATTTGCAAAATTTGGTGATAAGTTCATTATTGTATTATTATCACTGTCATGTGATGCTAATTTTCTACTTTTGACATTTCATAATTAGTAGTACGAGTATAGGAGTTTTGTTTGAACTGGAAATTTCTTACAGCCTGCACGGAAATGTACAAGTTCTAATGCAAGACGTACTACTTGTGATGGGTGTGGAATTTTCTTGCGGACTCCGAATTTACTTGATGGTTGTCAAACTTTTTTTTTTCTATCAAATTAATTTAAAATTTATTAGCACCATATCTTCTTTTATATCTACAATCACAACTTAAATTTTCTGAAATATTGAATAAATTCCTTTTGGACTTCTTAAGAAAGATTGTATGAGGAAATCAGACACCCAAGTGGGTGAGTGGAATATATATTATATTGAAGACTTTGAATTTAATATTGTTCTAAGAAGCTCTAACTTTACCAGAGAAGATGCCGGATGGTATAAAATAATGTATACTACTACTACTACTTAATTATTTTATATGGCAATAAATGTTTACTTAATTGTTTTAGGAGTAAATATGGTCAGAATCGAGAGAAATGTGTTCATTGTAAGTTGTAACACCATATTGAAATGTCCAACTACTATCAATTATTTAATATTAATATAATCCATTTTTTTATTTATGTATTGTTTTGAGAATTGAGATAGTGTTGGAATCAATTATTGAAGTCTTAAACATAATGCTATGCTATCTGTTTTTTTTTCTTGGAAGGTTATTTAATGCAATATTTAATTACACTGACGAGCACGTTTGGAAAACAGTGGTCCTGAATAAATGGTTGTTGATGAATTTCCTCTTAGATAAATGGTTCCAAAACGTGCAATAAAATGTTTAGTCACACTCCTTCACTGCAATTTTCAATATAATACTCCCACTGTCCCATTCAATTCAAGATGACTTATTTATTTTGGGCAGACAGACCAATAAAGTCTCATTCTTTTTGCTTATTCAATACATTTAAGTCTACAAAAATTACTATAGAGAGAAATGGGCCAACTTTGTGGGACAGAATGAAATGGAAAAATAAGTCATCTTAAATGATACGGAGAGAGTACTAATAAGGTATTCGATCAGAACATACATATATTTCAATTTACAAATGTGCGTATTACATATGTTATTTACAGAATAATCAAAAATGCGGGGATAGCTCAGTTGGGAGAGCGTCAGACTGAAGATCTGAAGGTCACGTGTTCGATCCACGTTCACCGCATAATTTATTTTCTCTACACTTATTTATTTTAGTTAGTCACCCTTGACTGGATTGAAGCTTAATCAAGTTTTTGTTGCTAAGGTATCAAGTAGTAGGAAGAAGCATTGGACAAAGGTGAAGGAGGAACAATGAGAAGGCTGTATTAATCAAGAACAATGATTCTAATGTACAAGTATATCCTACTAACTTTCTTTTTTATGTACAAGTAAGTATGTACTATCGAATTAAAGCCTCTTGTAGAATAGAAGATAAGCAGCCCTAGTCTTGATCTGCTCCTCAGTAACAGGGTTGACGTAGAGGTCATCAAAGTTATACCACTTGTCCAGATTATGCTTCACATATGCAGTATAATGACCCTCTCCCATGCTTCCATAATGATTGTTTATCGCATACAACCTATATCGATAAGGGCAGCCCTCCTTCTTAATCATGTACTCCGACAGATCAAGATTATCAGTAGGGAAGTCCACAAAAGCATCCACCTTTTCTGCTAAAGTGGATCTTGAGAAGCAAAATCTTTTCAAATGAATCACCAGTATCTCCGGTAATCTCCAAATATCCATTTTCTTCCTAGCCTGCCTGTGCTTCTTGCAGTTAGGACAGTACCACATGTCATCACGTCCAAGAGGCTCCTCTTGCAATAATTCTTCAATGCATTTCTTAAGTGGAATTGAACTTTCACTCATCTTTCCCTCACTCCCAGTTCGATCACGTACTGGTGGCAATTGGTTGATAAGTGAAGTATCGTAATATTCAAACAGTTTCTCAGACCAACGAACCGACAGTGAAATGTGATCTGACTGCTCTTGAAGCTGTGACATACACAGCGGTTCATCCATCTCTATCTTGTCTCCATCTTCCGTGTAAAACTCAAGGTCGCATTGATTCTTTTCGAACTCATCAAGTAAATCTTCAGAGAGAATGAATAAGGGACGTATGAGCTTAAGAAACTCTTTACATATCTCAGATCCCATTGGAAAATCATGCATTCTTGTCACAAGAGGAGTGCCGAACAGTGACTCACAGCTACTGGAAGATGAGGAAGAAGGCTGAAATATGCTGCATAATGATGATATCAATTTCTATACGTAAGGTTCGACTAATGCTGATTTTGAGGATAAACAGAGACTGCACTTACATATCCTGATGTGTAAACTCCACTAGAAGACAGTCATCCATGGCTTTTGGCAATCTATAAGCAACAAGTGTATCATCGTTGTCGATAGTCCTTTCTAAGGTTTCTCTGGGATTATCCAAAGGCCAAAGGATCGAATTATCGTGTATCTGGGATTATCCAATCACCATTTCAAAAATCAAGGGGTGCTTAAAAAACACAAAGGAAGAGGAGAAATGAAGTCAAAGAGCATACATTCATAATTAACAGTGATTCATCCTCTCTTAACAAACAAGCTATAGCAACGGCATCAATAAGATCCCTAACGGTGCCATTTTCAGGGACTGGTACTGTAACTGGGAAAGGAAAAAGAGTCCCATCACTTCCCATCACTGTCAAAGTCATCTTTGAAATTGGCGGACTAGGAATTGATAATGACAGGCAAATAAATGGATCAAATGTACTGGACAGCCTTTTGCAAACAGGGCAAGCCAATGATGATCGATATTGACCCTACAGTTAAAGTGAGAAAGGGAAATCAGCATGTACTTCAGATAAAAGTACAATCTAGAAGTAAGGAGAAAGAGTAATACGTGAAAGAGATCAACTATGACAGAATCATTTCGCAATAAATGGTTCTTCCAGTTTTCATCTGCTACTTCTTCATCAGGACGATCATCTGCTTCATTTTTCTCTATATATGGTTTTATTTTCACACGGTTTAGATCTTCGTGGAGGCCATCCAACAAGAAAGAAAGAAATTCCTACAATAAAACTTGTAATAAATGAAAACCACCCATTTTGCAAAAGTCATTTCAAGGCTAGGAGGATGTTACTTACTTACCTGGGAATCATGCTGGTTGTTTCCACAATATTGGCGAGCAAAATTACAGAGAATCCACTTAAACTTCCTTGGAGCTACTGGTTTTGCATCAGGAGCCCACAACTCTCTCAGTAGGCCCCCAAATGCTGTAGCAAGATTGCCCTGTAACAGAATCATGAGGAGATAGGAAACATGAAATGGAAACATAAACAAAATAGGCAAAGGGTAGAAATACATACCTTCGAGCCCAATGGGTTTCCATAATTCAGATCTTTCCTGAAGTTTCCAAGAAAATAATCTTCTAGCTTGGGTGTATGCGCCATGCACTGGATACCACTGTTCATATAACAAGTATTTCCCAAGTTGTTCAGTCCAGTTAAGCCCAAAGCACTAGTCCCTCTATCAGTATTACTGTCTGCAGCAGACATAGAATCTCTAAGAAACTTGCCATTCTCAATCTTATTCCGCATAACTGCAGAACTCGAAGAAGGGTCACTCGTCCTAGGCTGCTCCACTACCACACCCATGTCAATGCTTTCCTTCGCATTCATGCTACCGGACAAGCCATATACATACAGCTCTGAGGATACCTTCCCATCCGGTTTCGAGAAATCCATAGATGACAGGTTGTCGTTAAGAAAAAACTGGTTTGTCTGTCTTGAGAAGTCCCATATTTGCAACTGTAAATTCGAAGTGATCATTATGTTCATGTATCCACTCAAAATAATATGCAAACTACATAAACATTTCTCACCAAACCCGACTTCGTGAAAATATTGTATGCTTTGTTGAAAGGTCCATAATCAATACCCTGCAATCCTCAAGGCATGTAATAATAAGTTAGGAAAACAAGTATGGAACAAGAAAGATGAAGGGACACTAATTTTTCCATACATACATTTTGCCCAATCTTTATGACCAATTCTCTTGTTCCCGACACATGCATAAGTCTTATACCCAAAGAGAATAAGTCCTGATGCCCTCTGTCGTTTCTGGGTGATGAAATTTTCGTACCCTTCTCATCAGAATGCCTACATTGAAGGAAAAGAATGCAAATGTCAGCAGTGAAGGAACAACAACTATATAATCAGTTACTAGCATCACCATTTTAGAGCAGAAAGGAACATCCACTCCGACACTAATGCCAACTTCCCCTTGCCGCAATAGTTACTTTCTCCTCCACTAACACTGACCACCTCTTCTCCCCTCATACTCAACAAAATCTTCAAATCACCCAAACATCCGAACGCCTCACGGCCATCATTATCATCGTTGAATTGCGGTGTTGCACTATACACAATGCTGCAAACATCGTTCGTCTCATCCCCCAGGACACCGCCAAACAGTGCCTCCTTCCACCACCTGAGCCGCGAGTAAAATAAAGAGTGTTCTTGAACCCCATTCCACCAAGAAAGCAAAGAACGCCTACAGGCTTCTGTAATGTTAACTAACCTGAAGGAGACGAGGTAGGGCGGCTCGCCGCGGTCGTGCAACGACGGTGGTTCACGAAACGACAATTTGATTGGTGGACTTTTCATTTCGTAGTGGGTGGAGAAAAGAGGTTCCATGAAGTTGATGGATTTCGAGAGCGCGGCGTAGGAACTGAAATCGAAATAGAAACTCAAGGGCTTTGTTAATGGCAGTTATAATTGTAAATCGCTTCGAGCAACGACTCATCTAGCATCAAGAAACTAATTTGAAAAATGAAAGAGAATGGAAAGAGAGGGAAGGAGAAGGACCTCACCGTTAGTTAGTTAGTTAGTTCCCTATACTTACACTCTCACTAGTGAAAAGCTTACAACTTAGGTTGCTTCGCCTGCTCATAGTGAGGTTAAGGTGGATGCAATAAGTCTGGGTCGAGTTCTTTTGTGACCAGGTTAATGTAATTCAATTTTTGAAAAATTTACAACTTTCAGAAATAATTGATAAAGATTATGTTAAAGTGATTCAGTTCTAAGAAAATTAATGTATAAAATTATGTTAAACAGAGGATCAATTGTGTAGTAATATTTGATTCTTGACAAGGGTATGAACCATTTCTTCATTAATCAAATCAGCTGATGCTAAGGTATCAAGTAGTAGGAAGAAGCATTGCACAAAGGTAAAGGAGGAACAATGAGAAGGCTGTATTAATCAAGAACAATGATTCATGCACAAGTACATCCTACTAACTTGATTTTTATGTACAAGTATATACTATCGAATTAAAGCCTCTTGTAGAATAGAACATAAGCAGCCTTAGTCTTGATCTGCTCCTCAGTAACAGGGTTGACGTGGAGGTCATCAAAGCTATACCACTTCTCCAGCTTATGCTTCACATATGCAGTATAATGACCCCCTTCCGTGCTTCCGTAATGATTGTTTATCGCATACAACCTATATCGATAACGGCAGCCCTCCTTCTTAATCATGTACTCCGACAGATCAAGATTCTCAGTAGGGAAGTCCACAAAAGCTTCCAGCTTTTCTGCTGAAGATCTTGAGAAGAAGAATCTTTTCAACTGAATCACCAGTATCTCCGGTAATCTCCAAAGATCCATTTTCTTCCTAGCCTGCCTGTGCTTCTTGCAGTTAGGACAGTACCACATGTCCTCAGGTCCAAGAGGCTCCTCTTTCAAGAATGCTTCAATGCATTTCTTAAGTGGAATAGAACTTCCACTCGTCTTAGGCCCACTCCCGGTTCGATCACATACTGCTGGCAATTGGCCGAAAAGTGAAATATCGTAATTTTCAAACATTTTCTCAGTCCAATGAACCGACAATGAAATGCGATTGGACTGCTCTTGAAGCTGTGACATAGACAGCGGTTCATCCATCTCTACCTTGTCTCCATCTTCCGTGTAAAACTCAAAGTCACATTGATCCTTTTCGGCCTCATCGATTAAATCAATGAATGAGGGATGTATGAGCTTAAGAAACTCTGTACGTATCTCAGATCCCTTTGAAAAATCATGCATTCTTGCCACAAGAGGAATGCCAAACAGAGACTCACCGCTACTAGAAGATGAGGTAGCCTGATATAAGCTGCATATCAATTTGGACATCAGTTTCGATACGTAAGGTTAGACTAATGCTGATTTTGAGGATAAACAGAAACTGCACTTACTTATCCTGATGTGTAAACTCCACTAGAGGACAGTCATCCATGGCTTTTGGCAATCTATAAGCAACAAGTGTATCATCGTTGTTGATAGTCCTTTTTAAGGTTTCTCTGGGATTATCCAAAGGCCAAAGGATCGAATTCTCGTGTATCTGCATACCATAATCACCATTTCAAGAATCAAGGGATGCTCAAAAAACACAAAGGAAGAGGAGAAATGAAGTCAAAGAGTATACATTCATAATTAACAGTGATTCATCCTCTCTTAACCCACAAGCTATAGCAATGGCATCAGTAAGATCCTTAACGGTGCCATTTTCAGGAACTGTTACTGTAACTGGGAAAGGCAAATCAATCCCATCACTGCTCATCACTGTCAAAGTCATCTTTGAAATTGTCGGACAAGGAAGTGGTAATGACAGGTACATAAATGGATCAAATGTAATGGACGTCTTTTTGCAAACAGGACAAAACAATGTTGATTTATATTGACCCTACAATTAAAGTGAGAAAGGAAAATCAGCATCAACTTCTAATAACAGTACAATCTAGAAGCAAGGAGAAAGAGTAATACTTGAAAGAGATCAACTATGAATGAATCATTTCGCAATAAAAGGTTCTTCCAGTTTTCATCTGCTACATCTTCATCAAGACGATCATCTGCTTCTTTTTTCTCTATATAGGGTTTTATTTTCACACGGTTTAGATCTTCGTTGAGGCCATCCAACAACATAGAAAGAAATTCCTACAATAGAACTTGTAATAAATGAAAATCACCCATTTTGCAAAAGTCATTTAACCAATTGCTTTCAAGGCAAGGAGGATGTTACTTACTTACCTGGGAATCATGCTGGTTGTTTCCACAATATTGGCCAGCAACATTACAGAGAATAAACTTAAACTGCCTTGGAGCTACTGGTTTTGCATCAGGAGCCCACAACTCTCTAAGTAGGTCCCCAAATGCTGTAGCAAGCTTGCCCTGTAAGAGTATCCACGGTTAAGTACGTATATAGAAGAAGAGAATCATGAGGAGGAAGGAAACATGAAATACATACTTTCGTGCCCAATGGGTTTCCATAATTCAGATCTTTCCTGAAGTTTCCAAGAAAATAATCTTCCAGCTTGGGTGTATGCGCCATGCACTGGATAGCACTGTTCATATAACAAGTATTTCCCAAGTTGTTCAGTCCAGTTAAGCCCAAAGCACTAGCCCCTCTATCAGCATTACTGTCTGCAGCAGACGTAGAAACTCTAAGAAACCTGCCATTCTCAATCTTATTCAGCATAACTGCAGAGCTCGAAGAAGGGTCACTCGTCCAAGGCTGCTCCACTACCATATCCATGTCAATGCTTTCCTTCCCATTCATGCTACCGGACAAGCCATATACATACAACTCTGAGGATACCTTCCCATCCGGTTTCGATAAATCCATAGATGACAGGTTGTCATTAAGAAAAAACTGGTTTGTCTGTCTTGAGAAGTCCCATATTTGCAACTGTAAATTCGAAGTGATCATCATGTTCATGTATCCACTCGAAATTATATGCAAACTACATAAGCATTGCTCACCAAGCCCGACTTTGTGAAAATATTGCATGCTTTCTTGAAAGGTCCATAATTATTATCCTGCAATTCTCAAGGAGTTAGGAATAACAAGTATGGAACAAGAAAGATGAAGGGACACTAATTTTTCTATACAGACATTTTCGCCAATCTTTATGACCAATTCTCTTGTTCCCGACACATGCATAAGTCTTATACCCAAAGAGAATAAGTCATGATGCCTTCTGTCGCTTCTGTGTGATGAATTTTTCATACCCTTCTGATCAGAATGCCTGCATTGAAGGAAAAGAATGCAAATGTCAACAGTGAAGGAACAACAACTATATAATCAGTTACTAGCATCACCATTTTAGAGCAGTAAGGAACATCCACTCCGACACTAATGCCAACTTCCCCTTGCCGTAATAGTTACTCTCTCCTCCATTAACGCTGAATGCCTCTTCGCCCCTTATACTCAACAAAATCTTCAAACCATCATTATCATCGTTGAATTGGGCTGTCGCACTATACACAATGCTGCAATCTTCGTTCATCTCATCCCCCAGGACGCCGCCAAACAGTGCCTCCTTCCACCACCTGATCCGCAAGTAAAATAAAGAGTTCTTGAACCCCATTTCACCAAGAAAGCAAAGAACACCTACAGGCTTCCGTAATGTTAACTAACCTGAAGGAGACGAGGTAGGGCGGCTCGCCGCGGTCTTCCAACGACGGTGGATCATGAAACGACAATTTCAGTGGTGGCATTTTCATTTCGTAGTAGGTGGAGAAAAGAGGTTCCATGAAGTTGATGGATTTCGAGAGCGCACGGCGTAGGAATGGAAATCGAAATAGAAATTCAAGGGCTTTGTTAATGGCAGTTATAGTGATGAATCGCTTCGAGCAACGGCTCATCTAGCATCAAGAAACTAATTTGAAAAATGAAAGAGAATGGAAAAAGAGGGAGGGAGAAAAATAGAGGGGGAGACAAGGATCTCACCGTTAGTTAGTTAGTTTCGTATACTTACACACTCTCACTGGTAAAAAGCTTGCTTTCTCTACTAGTATTGAGATTAATGCAATAAGTCTTAAATTTGAATTTTTCATGATCCAAATTTTAAAAAGATTACAAGTTTCGGAAATACTTGATAAAGGTTATGTTAAAGTGATTCAATTCGAACAAAATTTATGTATATATTAATGATTCTTGGAGAGATTGACTACTGCGGTTAGAATCCAAATTAGATTATCAGTGCATAATTGAGTATTCTAAAAATTAACCAAATTATAGTTATCACGGTTTTGATTCCAATTCCAATTCAAGATATAAAATTGAAATAATCCGAATCAATTAATTTGGATTCTTTTGAAGAATTGTAATTTGGATTTTCTGAACATTTATTATATTTTATTCATCTAGTTTTGTAGATAAAAGATTCTCTCTTTACAAATGGAATAACATTATGGAGTACAAAATCATCAAATTACAAAATTACGTTTAGGTGCTTGCTTTATAAGATAGAGGGAGGTGCATTAATGTTGAAGCATATAAGGGGTAATATAGTCCACCTATTATCTTTGGGAAGCCTGGAAAATAACGGCATTCATTTCTCTCTCTCTAAGCGGCGCATTGAAGAGTTCTTGAATCTTGTACTGGGAAGATCAATTCTCTCTCTATCTACATTGTCAAGGATCTTGAAATTCAGCGTGGACTAGACGATCTTTGTGGCTCTCTCTTTTCCCTATGCGTATCTAGCTGAAAATTTTAATGGTTTCTTCAACCAACCCAACGACCCACGTAGGGGAGACAAGAAAAGGAGGAATCTTTCTTGGAAATCGCTACTTTTGTTCAGTCATCGAGTAGATGGTGGTGAAGATGATGAAATGGAGGCCATGGTCCCCTCTGATTTCGAGAAAATTCGAGGTGAGACTCACGGTGCACAAGCTGGAGGGGTGTGATTGGGTGTGTGAGGGAGCAGAGAAGGACAGTGGTGGTCTCGCGGTGGAGATCAGGTGGAAAGGCCCCAAGGTTTCGCTGGGGACATTCAGGAGGACTGTTAAAAGGAACTGTACGAGGGAGGAGGCAGTGAAGAGGGTTGGTGATGGCACAAACGACTGTGTTTTGGTGGAGTGGGAGGAGGAGTTCTGTAGTGTCTGTACTCTTTCGGGATACAAGGACAATGCATTTCATCCTTGGGAGATCAACTTTGCTGTTTTGCAAGTCAGTGAGGTGAGTTGTTTGACCTTTTATTGTTTCACGATTTGAGCTTGAATAATGTGATTTTTCTCACACATCTTCAAATTAATTGGTTGATACTGCTTGTGTTGGTTTCTTGTATATGTCTTTCATTGCTTTTTGAGATTTCCACCTTGCTAATTTTTTTGGAGTAGGCTTTTTGGTTGCTAATTTTGCTTGTTTTAACCTTTTCCCCTTAGTTTTAGAGGTAATATTTATTTATGTTAGTTTACTTGTATGTCCTGGTAGCTGCTTTTATGGCTCACCTTTCTTCTGTAGTTGGGTTTGATGAGCAATTGAGGATTTTTAATTGTTTAGTGACTTAATTTGCTCCTATATAGGCTTCAGGATTCCAATACTACTTTAGTTGCACCATATGCCTAATTCTTGTGGTCTGCCTCTGTTCTTGTATCTATTGCTTCAATCAGAATTTGAGACTGCCTTCTTCTAGAGTTTGTGTACTTCTCAAGTTTTTGGGATGCTATTATGTGTTGCCAAACTGTAAATTCAAATATACTTTTATGAGTGAAGAAAACCTTTCTGAAAAATGTGACCTTGCCAACTGTATTTTTTTATTCCTTTCTTCAACAAGTAGCTAAGCATCCATGGTAAATCATGGTATTTTCTGTTTGTACACGTTTGTATCTAGGGTCGTAAAAGGTTCTCTGATACATTTCATTCAAGCATGATATTTTCTGTTGAGTGTTAGAGCTTTTGTTTTCTATCAGGGGTTAAATCATGGTGCAAAGAACAAGATTTCAGTTGTTGGTTTGGGAGCATTAAACCTTGCTGAATATGCTTCAAAGACTAAGGAGCAACTTAGAGGTGTCAAGATTCCTTTAACTGTTTCTAACAACACGGTCGAGCTTCATCCCTCTCTTTTTGTAAGTAACCATTTACTGATTATCAGAATTATCATATGGCATATCGTGCTGCACTTTGTTCTAGCCCCTTTCCTTCCCACCGAAGTGATGGCTCAATCTTTATGTAAATTTGCAGATATCTCTGGACTTTCTAGAACTTCAAGGTGTGCAACAATCAACTGAGTTGATCCCTGTAATGCCTGTTCCGCCACCCCCTTCAGCATCTGGAGAAGCTTCTTCTATGGATAAAGATGAGGTGTCCGCGCTTAAAGCTGGGTTAAGGAAGGTAAAATTTATTACTGAATATGTGTCGACTCTGAGACCTAGAAAGGCCTGCCATGAAGAGGAGGGTAGTGAAGGCAGGTACTTCTCCAAGAGCGAGGATGATGAATATGCTTACCCTTGTGAATTGGACTCCACCGATGAATTTGAGGAAGGAGAATGCGAGGAAGGCAAAGAGGACTGTGCTGTTAGAAAGTCATTTAGCTACGGGACACTGGCTTATGCTAATCATGCTGGCGTGTCGTGTTATTCTGGTGCTACCAATCATGATGGCGAAGATTGGATTTACTACAGTAACCGACGGAGATCAGATGCTGGCTGTCCTCCTGTTGAGGACCCACTTTCTTTAGCTCCAGAGCAATCATTCATACAAAACCCTAAACGTAGTATTTTGCCTTGGAGGAAGAGGAAGCTGAGCTTCAGATCTCCTAAAGCCAAAGGCGAACCATTACTTAAAAAGGCTAATGGTGAAGAAGGCGGAGATGATATAGATTTCGATCGAAGGCAGCTTAGCTCTGATGAATCTCTCTCTCCAAAGGTAAGGAATTCCACACACTTTTCTTGCACTAAGTTGGTATTGTTCATATTACTTATGATCCATGCAAATTTATGTTTATAAATATCAAGCATTCTTCTGAGTAGTTTCTATGCATCTTTGTTTGTAGTGGCATAGAAGGGATGAGGATTCAAATGCAAATCAATCGTCCTTGTCTGAATTTGGTGACGACAGTTTTGCTGTTGGAGTCTGGGAGGAGAAAGAAGTAACTAGTCGAGACGGACACATGAAGATTCAGACGCAAGTCTTTTTTGCTTCAATCGATCAGTGTAGTGAGCGTGCTGCGGGAGAAAGTGCTTGTACTGTTCTTGTAGCTGTCATCGCTGATTGGTTGCAGAACAATCGCAATCTCATGCCAATCAAATCACAGTTCGATAGTTTGATCAGAGATGGTTCTTTAGAATGGAGAAATCTTTGTGAGAATGAAATTTACAAGGAGCTATTCCCAGATAAACACTTTGATCTAGAGACAGTCCTCCAAACAAAAATTCTTGATCTCTGCATAGTTCCCGAGAGTTCGTTTATCGGGTTTTTCCATCCAGATTGTATGGAAGGGGAAAACTTTGATTTCTTGCGTGGTGCTATGTCCTTCGATGATATTTGGGAAGAGATCAGCTGTTCGGAGGGTGGTGAAGAAGCTCCAGTTTTCATAGTCAGTTGGAATGATCACTTTTTTGTTCTCAAAGTCGAGAAAGATGCGTACTACATCATCGACACATTAGGAGAGCGACTGCACGAAGGCTGCATTCAAGCTTACATACTGAAATTTGACAGCAACACAACTATCTATAACCTGAGACATGAAGAAGAATCTGCTGGTGAGCAGTGTGCTTCTGCTGTAGAAGTGAAGTCCTGGGATCCAAACGTGCCGGCAACTGATCTGGAGGAAGATACAGACCAAGAGATGTTGGTGACACGACACGAGAAGCCAGCAGAGAACGAGAAGGAAGAAGAGGTTCTTTTCCATGGTAAAGAGTCGTGCAAAGAGTACATAAAGAATTTCTTAGCTGCTATTCCGATCAGAGAGCTAGAGGCCGATATAAAGAAAGGTCTGACCTTGTCGACTCCTCTTCATCACCGACTACAGATAGAGTTTCACTACACGCAATTGCAGCAGTCGGCATTCATTTCTCGTGCAACGGATGCATCCAAGCCAGAAGTAGTTGATGTTTCAATACCTGATGTTGTTGCTTGAACTCTTCGCATAGTAACGGGTAACTGTATTGTACATCTTACTACTGTGTCTATAGCTAACCTTAAATCCTCAGAGGGAGTGTCAAGACTACTATGCTGTAACTAGGACTCAGAATTATAAGAATCTTCACTAAACATATTTCTTGGTTCCCTCTTTGGTCCAGTTTTCTAGTGTTTTACATAATGCGCAATGACCATTTCTTCTCCAGCATTCAATTTCTTTTACACTTGAATAACACAATCTCCTTTATTTATCAAGTGGTTTGAGAAATTATACATCACAAGACTGAATTAGGTAATATTAGAACGTGGTTTATATGTAGTCTTCACAGTTGGAATAGATACATAGGTACTCGAAGGGAGAAAGGGTTCACACAGCCATAAGAGGTCTCTATACATATTATTACATTAGCCATAGGCTGGGAAACATACTAGTAGAGAGAACATTCTAGCATCTACATAGCAGCCACACTCTCTTCCGCTTCTGCCAAGAAACCGATGCTGAAGTCGAGAGTAATGCAGGTCAATTGCTTCTTGTTCTCATCCACCATTTTCATTGTCAGTGTGTAAGAACCCTGCAAGTAATACAACCCCATGAAACGCTGGAATAGATGTAAAGATCACGGCTTTATATATAACAGATACACGTGTTATAAATTTGACACCGATTCCTGCAAATTGCATGCAAGACAATTCAACAGATACATGCAACTCTTGATTTACCACATGAGATCAGGGTGGTGTGTTCAAGAAACTTGGGAGAATTAAGAGATTCAGAGACTTACAGGTGGGGTGATTCCAGGTAATTCCTGGGAGGTAGCAATGACAAAATCACCAGTATCGATCGGACACAAAGTGTCTTTACAAAGATCACGCTCCTCGCTGTGGACGTGAAACCAAAAGTATGAAACATCAATAGTGAGTTTCCCACCATTTATGGGTTGGCCTGCATTGAATCAATTCCCCAAAATGTTTAGTATCTCAAAGTTTGAACTCGGTATAACGATTCGAATCAATATACTACAAGTTATATCATTCCAAGTAAATTTAAAAGCAAATGACATCCCACATTTAGTAAAATATATAAGCACGCATCATTAAAATATATAGAACTATTCACAAATTTCATCCACACAGCATTGCATCTCAAAACTACTCTCTATCATGAAAGCAAGTTATGCATGATCCCTAGACAATTAAATCACAAAATGATAGCATAAAATTTTCAGTCTTATCCACCATTGCCCTACAGCCTAATTCAGTGACAATATATAGCCAGCTTGGCAAAACGATATTGCTGTCTCAAGATCTTATCACCCAGCAACTGATGAAACGCATTTTGAAGTTAAATTAAGCTACTATCATTCTTGAGTAGGGTCACTGACAAAAGCTGTTTAAGGAAGAAAAAAGGAGTCTGTAAAGAATGCAGGAACAATTAAACAATGAGTACATTATACAAGACTGCTGAAAAAAAGACATATCACCATAACTTATGTTCATCACAGTAGTCAGTACATACTACACACATCATAAAAAGAAAGTAATATAGAAAAAAGCAAATACCTGTTGTTGCAGAAATTGCGAAGGTTGTATTTTTGCCTTTGGAAATTGGATATGGATCAATATCGAGTGCATTGACCTTGACTAAGTAATTAGCCTTCTTATCTGCAATTCGTTGCCAAGAAAAAAAAAAGATATGAAAAGGAATGCATAATAGAATATCAAAAGATAAAAGCTTTACTTCCCCAAAAACCTTTCTCTGATTTCTACACATAATCAAAAGACACAGCCAAGCACAAACATCCGACAGATCAAGCGACAGAAAAGCCAGATTTTTAGTACAAAAATACAATATGACATGGGAACATACGCAATACAAATACAAACATGAAACACAGATACATGATTAGGCAACTCAATAGATTAGGGGGCTTAGGGGTATGTACTAAGCAGATCACAGATGTATCAAAACGAAACATACATAAATACGAGCCATATAATTTCTGCTACAAAGACGTGCATTCTTCAAGTGAGCAATTCTATCCATATCTTCTTTACAAGCCCTTTCCTTCTTTCTCTCTCTGGATCAACTGATTGAGTAACAGTTCAATGGCATACCCAAGTCCAAAAGGTAAATTTTACGCAGAAGCCAGAATAATTATGTATTCTTTACAGGAAATAATTACCCATGCATGATCGCCGATTCACCGGCACGAGTATATAAGGATAATCAGATAAACTAGCCAGTTCCGGACGAATCCGAAAACCCTAACAGCTATAAATGCGAAACGAAGAAAACCATAACAGATCGAAGGGTCAAAGACTAGTACAGAATACCGAAGTAAATGAAAGAAGATGATGACTGGAAGTTCCAGAGGGGATCGACGAAATTAAATCGGAGGAAAGGCAAGGTAAAAAAACATACCGCAATACTTAACGTCAGTTGACTTGGCGGAGATCAAAGGTACAAGCAGACACAGCGCAAAGAGCAGAGCAGCGAAATTCTTCGTGGGCACCATCGCTATTGTTCGAGCACGGAGAAAGAATCTTAAAGGTTTTCGAGGAAGTCGATGAAGAAAGAGTTTCACACTCGCACGATCGGCCACAATTAATATGGATTAGCTTGTCAGTGAAGAGTAAAGAAACTGTGAGATTCTTTACTTCGAGAGGATCCGACCCGTTTGGATTGAATGGCCCAAATCTTTAATGGGCTCTCATTCATTCCTCAGTTTCGACCCAAAGCAAACTTCATTATTATTTCTCTGAAAAAAAAAAATGTAACTTCACGATTTCATCGTAGCTCGTAGATTCTTTCTGTTCGATTTCAACTCCAAACTTCTCACTTGTGAAGATCAATCAGGTTTGCGGTTTGTTCCTCCGATGACAATGTATTGAGCTTCTCGTCTGGTCAAGGAATATCGATGCTTTGTTACCATGTTCTGATCGGAAAACTCCTACTAATTTGAGCTTGGATTGATTTAAGATTTCGTTGATATCAGTGCTTTCTTATGGGTAGCCACTGAATTTGTGACAGTTGACTATATAAGCTCTTGCTACAGGCTTACAGCAATGGGAACTAAGGGGGGTGTATTGGTTTGAGATTTTAAAAGACTTTTTAAGCTGAAAAAAGTCCTGTAGATTTTATAGACTTTTTAGGATTTTTATGACTTTTAAGATTTTGCAGGATTCTGTAAAGACTTTTTAATTAGGATTTTAATGGATTCTATAGGATTTTGTGGTTTGCAGGATTCTGTAAAGACTTTTTAATCAGGATTTTAATGGATTCTGTAAGATTTTATAAACTTTGTAGAATTTCATGATTTATGACATACGGCAGTTCATGATTTTTTTTCTTTCATACATTCGAATTTATAAAGAGTCGAACACAAAATAATAATAATAATAATAATAATAATAATAATAATAATAATAATAATAATAATAATAAATAATTCTCTATAATATCATTTCTCCTAAGTAGCATTCATACATTAATTTAAAAAGAGTCGAAGACAAAATAATAATAATAATAATTCTTCAATATCATTCCTCTTAAGTAATATTCATCCACATATTATTATATTGTTTCTTAAACCACTTCATTCGACTCAGGTAATGATTATACGTTTTAGGAAACTTGATTTTAGCATTGAGACGAGGAAGGATGGCTCTCTCTACATTTAATTTGCTAATTGAACCATTAGCATCACGCAGTCCATTTTTTATAGCATCCACTATCAATTGTAACAATTCGTCGGAATCCTTTTGGTCCAAGCTTCATAGTTTTCTTTTTGTTTTCCCTTTCCTTTATTATTTCCTTGTGAATCTCCCATTTTAATTACTAAAAAAAAATAATACATGAGTGTGATTGATTTTTATATATACATAAAAAGATATGGATGAAACCATTAACAAGGTAAATGACGTCACCCTAAATTATTTGATCGAAAATAAACATCAGATAAAGTTATGCAACAAGGGACAATGAACAAACACATAACCCAATTACAAAATAATGAAATTCAATGTAACATCTAAGAAATGAAAATAGACATTGCACATAAGGCCTCTATTTATAGTAGTATGAGGATCTCTCTAGAGTCCTCATTAAATGCTAGAACTAGAACCATCTACTAAAATATCTAATAGATTGTTCTAGATACTTAGTTTAATACTTTAGGATTATTGTAGATTAATCTAGAGTTCTCTTGATTAATGCATCACTTTTTAATAGTTTCACTATAAAAAGGGCTATAAATAACCGAAAGCGGGGGCATGCATTCGGCAATTGTACGGAATATATTTGCATACAATTCATAATCTCATTATCTTATTCTACTCGATAGTGTGATTAATATATATAATTGTATATAAATTTTTTTATTAGGGTTTTATTTTGCAAACTGAAGATAATATATACGGAATATATGCTTTATTTAATAAATATATAATTGAAGGTGAAGAATGCAGTCTGAACTCTCAAGATTCAACAATTCAGTAATTTTGCAAAAGAAATAAAATAATACTCAGATTATTGAAATTTCATCTAACATGCGTTATTGCGTACCAGTCGAACTGTGAAGGAGGGAGCGAAGTGGTAGATAAGAGACTAGGAAGAGAGAAGAAGCAAACAAATTGAATTATTTCTTACGCTTTTCTTTTGTTTCTTTTTGTGCTTGCAAAAACAAAACGTTAAAGTCGATAATTTATTAGTTTAAGAACGTACCTTCGGCGGCGGCGGGCGCTAGACGAACTCCAACTTCAATTGGAAGCAATTGGAAGAGAAGATCAAAGAAGAGGAAAATATAATTAATGTAATATCAAACAGTGAATAAGGTAGTATGGAGCGGCGTGAATAGAGTTATATTTATAGTTCAAGAATCCAGTGAAATCTCATATGCTTTGACCGGATTGTTAGTAATTATAAATACTACTAAAAAGTCCATCAAAATCTGTGTAACACAACAATCCCGTAAAATCCTTCTATTTTTGAATACCAGTGGATTGTTTTTAAATTGTAAAAAGTCTTGAATGAATACCGATGGATTTCACTGGACTCTTTAAAAAATCTTAAAAATCCTGATTCAATACCAGTGGATTGTTTTTAAATGACATAAAATCCTGATTGAATACCAACGGATTTTTTTACAACAAAAAAGTCTTTTAAAATCCTACGAAATCCCAAACCAATACACCCCCCTAAGATTAAGTATAAATGGTAGCAGAAATGGATTTGGAAGATGAATTGCTAAGCGTTTATAAGCCATATTTTGTCCTCATCATTGTGCCTTTTTCTCTTACTCGTTTGTTCCTTCCTCATCAATAAGACAAATCAATAGAAATTTGTTTCATTGCTGTACTAGTTAGATGGGAGTATAGAAGATGCTAATTTTGTTCTGCTGATTGCTGTTAGTGCTCCTTATATATAACTTTAATTTGTGTTAATATGATATTATCCTAAATGTTGCCTTGCCATTTGCAGCAAACAATTAATCAACTTTGTAAGAAGCTTTTATACCAATGCCATATACATACAACTAATGGTAAAAAATATTTTTAATTAAAACAAAAACAAAGGAAGAATTCTTCCACACCTAGAAATTGAAAATTTCTAAAACATAAATAATTAATTAACCGCGCCAGGTAGGGGTCGAACCTACGACTTTCTGCTTAGGAAACAGACGCTCTATCCACTGAGCTACAGGCGCTTTTGATTGTAATTTTATCATATAATGTATATAACATTTCAAAAACAGGACCCACTATTCTTCGATCACACTTTTTAGCATGTAAAATAAGAAATTTATAGAACTTAAATTACATTACAATAAGGTCCAAACTTATTTCACTTACACTATACGTAAATATACATATATGTATAATCATCACATCCAACCCTAGCATCAAATTAAAAGTGATGATCAATCTAACTTTAAGTTACAGTTGAAGTCTGAGACCCTTGTGCACTTGTTGCTGATGGCGCCTTTATAACCAAAACCGGACAATTGGCGTGGTGAATAACATAGTTACTAACACTTCCAAGAAATGCCCTGCACATATATAACAACTATTTACTGATTATATATATAATTAATTTAGGGACTAATAATCTCCTCCAATTACCCAATTTTGACCTAAACTAAACCTATATCTAGATACATATAATTAATTAATTTCACCCAATTTTCACAATACAAAAAACATAAAGGGATGCACATGATTGTTTGTTTACCTCTTGATCTTTCCTAGCCCACGGCTACCTATTACAATAAGATCAACCTGCATGTGGTCAGCTATGTCGCATATCATTTCCTTTGGATCTCCCTCCACAATTGATGTTTTCGTTTGCACCTAAATTAATTATAATTATTAATTACCCATTTCTAGAAAATTAATTTAATTATTAGTTAATTAACCTTTCGTTGAGAGCACATATCGATTGCACGAGTTAGTATGATCGACGCATTCTCTTCTTGGGCTTTGTTCACAGATTGTATCACCGATGTTGATTGAAAGGCCGCTGGAATTCATGCATTATTAATTAATTTATTTATTTATGTCAAATTTTATTTAGGGAAATAAAAAAAAGTATCAAAGAGTATAGACATGACCAGGAGAGCCAGGGAGGATGTAGTTAGGGAAGGGCTCCATGACATGAATGATGTTGAGCAAGATTTCATCGTGACCGTCCGATCCCAAGAGATTCTCGAGAGCCCATTTCAGAGCGTAGAAACTCTCGCCGCTGTCGTCGATGGCCACCATCACCTTCACCGGCGCCGCCTCGTCGGGGACTGCGGTGAATGCCGTGGCAATGTTCATCTCCATCGCTTTTCTTCTTCTTCTTCTTCTTCGGTATTCGACAAGTGTGAATACTAGCTAGCTCTCTACTTGATTAAGTCTACTGTGTGGAGCTTTGGTTTGTGGGCAAATAATAATTTGAAGGAAGATGACACATAGGACACGTGGCGGGATTCTGAATCTTCTCGTACTGTACGTGGCATCCGGTCGTGTGATAATTGACACGTGTGAATGCGCTGATTTTCACATGGATCTTTCATCGTAAGGCGTGTAATGTTAGATCCAAAACTAAACAATATAATATCTAACATGATTACTCTGGTTCTCTACAAGCTTGGATGGAGACGACGGCGGTGGAGAAGAGGATGAAGGTGTTGGTGCCGGTGGATGAGAGTGATGGGAGTATGCATGCGTTGAGGTGGGCTTTGGACCACCTCTTTGAGAACTGCGCCGCCGCTATGGAAGCGCCGGAGCAGGAGCCAGCCGCCGTGACTTTGGTAAACGTGCAGCCGATTTTTCAACCCTTCGTTTATCCTGCCGGTCCCGGTAGTAATACTCTTACTATTATCGATCGCCTTTATTTTATTTTTTATTTTTTATTATATGAATACTATTTAATACTCCACTATTATATATATGTAGTTGTGTACGCAACTCCAGCAGTGATTGATAGTGTGAAGAAAGCGCAAGAGCAAAACGCTGCTAGTATACTCGCTCAAGCCTTGCGCATGTGCAAGGACAAAGATGTAAAGGCAGAGACAATGGTTCTTCATGGAGATCCAAAGGATAAGATATGTCAAGCAGCAGAAGAACTGCACGCTGATCTCGTAGTCATCGGTAGTCGTGGCCTTGGCACCATTAAAAGGTACTACAAGTCACACACAGGCACCATCAAATTATAGGTAATTGACTGATCATGACCTAAATTAATGCATGCATGTTGCTAGGGCGTTGCTAGGAAGCGTTAGCAACTACTGCGTGCATCACGTGCATTGCCCCGTCCTCGTTGTGAAGCCTCCTACCAAAATAGCTCTAGCTCATCACTGAAAAATACATGGCGTGCATGCTTATTGCATGTCTTGATTTATATCAGTGATCATAGATTCCATCTGCTGCTAGCATGTGTGTTTATGTAAGTTAATTAATGTGATATCTTGTTTCATGTTATAATAATCAGTACTGTACATATAAATCAGTTAATATATAATATGAATAAGCTTTGACATTGAGGCTATATATATCTAAGCAAAGTAGCCGACTCTAAGCCATATCTGTCGTAGCTACTTATGAAGCCGTCTTTGATGTGTCCAGTGTGGACCAATGTATATATATAGCCATTTATGTGTAAAGACATGAAATGGTCCTAGCTGGAATGGAGTGTTTTAAATGCATATATACGAACATTGATTATGCAAATTATAAATATGAAACAAGATGATCAAGTTTGTGTTTAGTTTATAATGTATATATATTATTCATACAAGTAGAAAACCAGCCTCAGTGAGAGCTCTTCTCCTTCTTTTCTTCTCAAGCTAGCCCAGTATAGTCTTTTGCAGGTAATTTATTTTTGGGTTTTTGTGTGTGCTGATTATTAGTATATAATTATCTCCTTTTGTGTTATAGTTTAAAGACGATCGAGGGCGAAACATTGATGATTAAGAAATTAGATAGTGTAAGCGATTGGGAAATTGGAATTGTATGGTTTATATGGTATGATTGGTCAAAATATAGATTTTTCTTTTAATTTATGAAAATAGATAATAGTTGTTGATAAATGCATGCATGAGTGTGATATACACTCAGAAGGCAATATATATATATGAGACTATAGTGAGGAAATAATGTAAATGGGGACCTTGAAGGAGGGGTTCTGATCAATTGCTCTCGATCATTTACTTTCTCCATCTATATAAATACATGTGCTTCAAAATTAATTAAATTTGAATATATATCTCAGTCGTATACAGTTAAGAGTATACAACAAAGCACTCCCCTTCGAATTTCAATCTACATTATAATCTCAACCTCATAATTTCCTTAGTCGACATACTTGTGTATTTTAAATATTAATTAATATACAACTATATTGATATAGAAATTACAATTAAAAAAGACAGACTTCTATGCCCATATGGTGGACTCCACCACTATAATAATTATGTGAGCAAATTATCGGTGGAAATTAAATTTTATGATCACCACGGTCCAATATAATAATGAATATATATATGATGTAATATATTTTATCATATAAGGGCTAATTTAAATATATATTAATTTAGTTTCCAAATATTTCACTATACCCTCCTATTTAAAATAACAGTAAAATTTGTATTATACCTTCATCGCTTCCTACACTAAAATTATAATCAAAGTCACATTATCACAGCGAGCTGCGTCAATGAACAAAATACCTATGAATTATGAAAATCAATATCAAAAACCAATTAGTTATTAATTTAACTACACTTTTTCCTACAAAAGGCCATTGAAGATAATGCCTTACAAATTCACACATATATTACACATCGAAGTCGTATTTATTTTTAGAATTTTGTCTTGTTTCTTTGAGATTACATTCTTTCTTTTTTTGCATCTATTTTATTTTTGGGATATATTAAAAGGGATATTTTTTAACTTATCCAATATCATATCGAATATCAGGTTTAGGGGTATTTTGGTAAAAGAGACGACGCCAAAAGTTGACTTTTGAAACCGTTCTATATTTAACGTATTTTAAATTAATTACTCAAACCAGAAAAAGAACCCAAGTCATGTAATAAGAATTACCGAATTCTCTAATTGCAGAGTGAAGAGAAAATGAATCTGGTATATTTAATTTTACAATTATTAATGTTTTTATTTGTTCTTGAATAGAATTTTGCTAAATATAATAAAATTTCCCTAAATATATAGTCGTCTCGACGCTTCCTTCCATACTCGGCGTTTATTTAAGGTCTTATTCATGTTTGGAGAGATGTCAATTGTGTCATTGCAAAATTATATAGTAATAAATTAATAATGCATTTAAAAATCAACCAACGCTATTTCAGTCGTCGAGATTATTCTTGTAATCAGACAACTCTTTCTCAATAACATATTACTAATTAATAGTTAAACTATTTAACTGTTAAGTTCACATAATGATTTATCACACACACTGTCAAATTTGGTTACTTCAGATGATAATTTCATCTTATTATTTATATACAAAATATCCAAATTGAATTATGTCTCACGTTTCATATTTCACTATTAAATTCTAATTTATATATTAAATGGAATATAATTATTTTTAGCATTTAATCTCACTTTTAAATGAGTTTTAGAGTTGATAAATTTAAAATATACACTTTTAAAATTACGTTTTTTCGAATAAAAGTTAATTATAATTCAACATGTTTTTTGTTTTTAATAAATATTAATTAATATAACAAAATTTGTTTTTGAAAGTTTGGGACAGTCAATCCCACCATAAATATCTTAATTATTATTTGTATTAACTTATAAGATCTCATTTCAAAATAATATAATTATGATTTAAATAAAGAATCTCTTGCACTTACTAAAATCCCAACAGAAAAGGAATGAAAATTATACACCATATAGTTTTGAGACAAGCTTAAAGCAGCCAAACACCCAAGGTATATGGTTTCAACTAGCAAAAAAGAAAAGTCAAAATTGGCATCGATCTTTCCATCACCAAAATCCCATATGCAAAACTATCTTCTCTAAAAACACCTCACTCTCTATTTTCTTTCTTTCTCTGCTGCAGACATGGCGGCTTCCGCCGCTCGTTCCGGGGGGCCGCCGCCGGCGCGCCGCCAGCAGAAAGAATCACTAAAAGGGCTATTCTTGATGCTCATTTCCCTAGTTTTAACAAGCTCGGTTACTCTATATTTGTACTCATACTCCAGCTTGAAAGTTGATATTATTATCCACCGTCGTCAAGAAGGGCTGATTCACTCTCCCAAAGCTATCATACCTCTTCAACATGCTGTGCATAATCATCCTTTGATCTCTAAAGAATCATTCTATTTGCAAAGAGACTTTGTTCTTCCGGTAAACATGAGTTCTCATCTAGCCCTTGATCAAGAACCTGCAGAGCAGGAAGGCACTGCCAGGTCGAAGGGTGAAGAAGAAGAAGAAGTGGAAGCACCATTGGAGACAACGGATCATGAGTCAGCCTCAGTTGGTAAGTAGTAAAACTGTTATATATAGATTAATTGTTTTTGGGTTTTCAAGTTTAGTTAAATATATATGTTGTCAATGGTGATGATCATCAATGACGACTATCTATGGTTGAATGAAAACTGGGAATGATTTTCAAGAGTTTTGGTCGACATTGGTGCAAGTTGGAATAGAGTAGCTGCTTTATGTCATTATCTTAATTTATATATCCTTGAATTAAGTTGATCTATAGTCAATACCCTTAATTATTATTCATGTACGTCCAAACACAGGCTGCTGCCCATGATTGGTCAATACATGCAACCTACACGTTACTTAAATACTTGAAATTAATAATTGAAAATATAATAGTCATATCGTTATAATTAACTCAAATATTAGTCATATGCAAATAAAAAAAAATTATAAATGTAATCATTAATGCTTAGAACATTTTGTAATATTCTAATTGTTACAAAATTCAAAATCAATTGTAGATTAATGATATAAAAAGAGAAAATAAATAAGATAATAAATCTTTTTATTTTTTATATATAGATAATTAAATTTTAAGTTACTATAGTAACCAATTTAAAAATGGCTAATTTATCCTTATTTAATTCACTTACACACATATTGCAACAATATTCTTCACATGCACTATTTAATTTGACGACACCAACACGTGATGATTAAACTTTTACCAACGCAGAGAGACGAAACGACGACGCATTCCACGAGAGAAGCCTATTCATGAAAGAATACACAGAGATGAACAGAAGCATGAAAATATACGTATACCCACACAGCAAGAACGATCCCTTCGCAAATGTGCTGCTTCCGGTGCGGAGGGAGCCGGGCGGCAACTACGCAAGCGAGAGCTACTTCAAGAAGTCGCTCTTCAAGAGCCATTTCCTGACAAGGGACCCTTGGGAAGCAGACCTCTTCTTCCTCCCCTTCTCCATCGCCACCTTGAGGCACGACAAGAGAGTGGGTGTTGGTGGGATCCAAACCTTCGTCAAGAACTACGTTCGAAACATCAGTCGAGCCTATCCCTTTTGGAACCGCACTGGAGGAGCCGACCATTTCTACGTGGCGTGCCATTCCGTGGGGCGAACGGCTATGGAGAAAGTGGTTCGAGTCAAGCTCAATGCGATTCAAGTGGTGTGCTCTTCAAGCTATTTCTTGAATGGCTATGTGGCTCACAAGGATGCGTCCATACCCCAGATTTGGCCTAGGAAAGGCCACCCTCCTCCTCGCCACCCCTCACTAAGGTACCTCTTTCTTTCTCCTATATTCATGCATTGCATGTGAATCTGTGATTCAGGTTCACCAAATTGGGGTTAAGACTCAATGCTGTATAACGATCCAATACTGACTAGAATTTTCGTCGCAGATCAGCATCATTACAATGCCAGATAAACATATCTGAATTCTAGATATAAAAGCAATTAACTTATAATGTTTGCACGTAGGCAAAACCTAGCCTTCTATGCCGGAGCAATGAACTCGAGGGTCCGGAAACTTCTTGTCGACACGTGGGGGAACGACACGGAGATCTCAGTCCACAGAGCTCGGCTGAAGACGCCGTACTCGGAGTCGCTGTTGAGGAGCAAGTTCTGCATCCATGCGAAAGGGTTCGAAGTGAACACAGCTCGAATAGGGGATGCTTTGTTCTACGGTTGTGTTCCTGTGGTTTTAGCAGATCATTACGATCTTCCGTACGCCGACATCTTGGATTGGGACAGGTTCGCCGTTGTTTTGCACACTTCGGACATTCCGATGATGAAGAAGGTTCTGGAAGAACTGGTGGGCTCCGGCGAGTATTTGAAGTTGCAAGAGAACGTTGTGAGAGTGCAGAAGCATTTTGTTTGGCACAGTGTGCCAATTGATTATGATGCTTTTTATATGGTTATGTATGAGTTGTGGCTTCGGAGAAGTCATGTCCAAATCATTACCCTTTGATCTGTTTTGTTTCATTAATTTGCATAGTCCTAAGAATACAATGCTTGTATTTATTTAATTCCGGTTTCTTGTGTAATTAAGTTCCCTTTGTGTAAAAGGCCTTTCTGCAATGTTCAAAAATCAAAATCAATCGATCTTAGACTTTTCTAATAATTTAAGTAAGACATTAAATAATATGAAAATTATTTATAAGTAAAAATCAAATTTAAATATATAGAATCAAATTAAAAAAAAAAAAACCTATAAATAAAGTAACTTATATTCGTCACAAAATAAAGTAAACAAACTAGTATTTTCTTTCCATAATTGAAAATATTGAGATCATCGAAAGTCGTCACTTTTGTACTGTCTCTTGTTTCTGAAACGTTAATATCAATAAATTGGTTCATTATCTAATCCAAATCACACGTGGGAATTAAAGCTTCTTGTCTTATTTCCTATTAATTAAAAAAAATTGGCATTTAAAAAATGCAAAAACTGCATAATTTGGTTGAGTAATTGCCTATTAGCACTCTTCTTTTAAAGAAACACAATGGATTTTACAAAATAAAATTTCCATGAAAAATTTGTGAATTTTTAATTAATTAACCTTGTTTATTCAATAAGAGCAATTTCTTTAATTTGGATATAATATTAAATATGAGATATTTCTCACAGCTGACTCATTTAATGCTCCAACTTCCAACAGCATATACTATCATCATCTCGTTGTTCGTTTCTGGGCATAATCATCACCACCGACTCACCGGTGACCACCACCGACTCCTCTATATATGGCCGCTTCTTCACTCTACGTGCTCGACACTTTCCTCACGCGCCGCCGCGACTCGGCCCATCCAATCCCGGTGCTCAAATCCTTCTTCTTTTACATGCCCACAACCTTAGCTCTCGCCACCTCACTCCTCATTCTGCTCTACATCTCCTCTACTTCTAATTTATTCTCCATTCATCCCCACCGCGTCCCCTTACCTCACCCCAAAATTGGCTCTTCACTTAATCATCAGCATCCCGCTAATTTTTCCCTCTTTTCTCCTCAAAAGTTTGTTGGGTTTACCGAAATTCCGACAAGGGATGGAGTTCTTGGAGAGGCTGAGGATCGGACCCACTTCCAACTCGAACTGGGTTTTCATGGTTGGTAAAAAAATTTGCAAGCTTTAGCCTCACTTCTTGACTTTGCTCACTTCAATTTTAGTTCTGGGCTTTGCTGTCAAATTTTATTCTGTCTACTTCTATGAGTGTGTTGATGGTGCGATTTGATTGATATATCTGGAAAATACTAAAATAGAAGATGTAAGATTATTGGGAAACTCATTCCATTATCCACATGGGAGAAAGTTTCCATTTTTATACATATACAGTTGAGTAACTTGCTGCACATGTTGAGTCTTGAGTGTATGTATCGTGTTATATTTTCTTGAAATATTCCTTTTCAAGACTTGTCATTTTCTTATTACTTTGAGGCAAAGTTTCATCTGTAAGTGCGTGGGAGAATGTTTAATTGAGTCCTTGGTGCATTTTCATCTTCAAGGAAGTTCCATTGTACTGTTTAAGAGTGATTGTATGCAGCACTTTTACAATATAGATGATTCATATGAAGTGATTAAGCAGAGGTTTGCTAATTAAATGTTGGTGATGATTCAAGATGAGGCCGGTAAAATGGTCCGATTCTTGTACTTTTCTGAAGTTTCATTGCATTTACATTGAACTCTTTAATGTACAGGAATGAATACTAATGACAAAGAGATGTTCCATGACAGAAATGTGTTCCTTACAAACTACAAAGAGATGAACAGAAGCTTCAAAGTTTATATTTATCCACACAGACAAGACGATCCGTTCGCCAATGTGCTCTTACCCGTGGACTCCGAGCCTGGTGGTAACTATGCTAGTGAAAGCTACTTCAAGAAGGCTCTCTTCAGTAGCCATTTTGTCACTGATGACCCCTCTGAAGCAGATTTGTTCTTTTTACCCTTTTCTATTGCAAGGTTGAGGCACGATCCTCGGGTGGGTATTAATGGAATCCAAGATTTCATCAGAGATTATATTTTCAACATTAGTCATGAGTATTCTTATTGGAATGACAGTGGAGGCGCGGATCATTTTTACGTTTCCTGCCACTCGATTGGTCGTTCTGCCATGGAGAAAGCTGAAGCAGTTAAATTTAACGCTATTCAGATTGTCTGTTCGTCGAGCTATTTTATCTTTTCCTATGTAGCTCACAAAGATGCATCCCTACCTCAAATTTGGCCTAGACATGAGGATCCTCCGAATCTTGCAAGGGAAAGGTGTGCTGTTCTTCCAATACTTCTGGTTTTTAAGTGCATTGATTCTAAATAGATTGCTCTAGAACTATTTGCACGTATATAGACGTTTGTATCGGGTTGAACTCGTGATCATGATATGTCTAATGGCTCGTTTATACAAACATTTGTTGGAGCTACAATTCTTTAAACAAATTGTGTTATTGCGTTTCATCTGAAGCTTCACAGTCCTATCGTGGATAATTGCAGGTCGAATCTGGCCTTTTTCGCCGGTTCAATAAACTCACCTGTGCGCGAAAAGCTGCTTCAAGTATGGCAAGATGACACCAAAATATCAGTCCACTTTGGTCATCTCAACACATCCTATTCGGCCGAGCTTCTAAGAAGCAAATTTTGCCTTCATGTAAAAGGATTTGAGGTCAATACAGCGCGTATCGGTGATGCACTATACTACGGTTGTGTCCCAGTGATAATCGCGAACCACTATGATCTTCCTTTTCAGGATATACTCAACTGGAGAAGTTTCTCAGTCATCGTGGCAACGTTAGATATCCCTCTTCTGAAGAAAATCCTCGAAGCAATAAGCCTGGAAGAGTATTCGATCTTACGGAACAATGTGTTGAAGGTTAGAAAACATTTCCAGTGGAATGTTTCTCCTGTTGATTATGATGCTTTTTACTTGGTAATGTATGAGTTATGGCTTCGACGAAGTTCTTTGAGAGTTGTATCTTAGTGATTTTTTTTGTAGATAAGAACAGGCTCACGTGTATGTTCTCATTGATTTGTTTACATGTAGTGTATCTCATTCATTACAGTTGAAATACTTATTCTGTACAACTTGCCTATTGTTTTGTCATCTTCTACAATGTAGTACATCTAGTTTAAGTTCCATATTAGATTATTACTTCTTTTTTTTTTAAACATTTTCCTTTCCAAAAAATGAGACAAAAAAGTGAAAATAGTAATAAAATAAAATACATTAAATTACATTAAATTTAAATTGCATGGGAGCACTGAACTCGAATTTAAACTTAGAATTTAGACTCAAATCTTGATGGGTCTTTTTCCCAAAAATAGTAAATACCACAAAATCCTGCAAACTTTTTTACACGTGCAAGGACAAAATGATATAAGTAGTTGGACAGAATTAAATTTAGTAATAAAACATACACACAGAAGTCGTTTTCTAGAATCAAGATAGATGTGAAGTGTAAAAGCGTGTTGGTGTAATTGTAGTGTCCTAGTTATAAACAGCTCTTTTCAAAACCAACTATAAAAGGTTGCTTCAAATCTTTCAATCTCCACCTTTTTCAAGAAAAGAAGAAGAAAACAAAATCCGATCAAG
The DNA here is from genome assembly GCA_026898415.1 of Leonotis leonurus. Taxonomy (NCBI): domain Eukaryota; kingdom Viridiplantae; phylum Streptophyta; class Magnoliopsida; order Lamiales; family Lamiaceae; genus Leonotis; species Leonotis leonurus. The sequence goes on from JAPKLX010000005.1 coordinate 6,108,289, forward strand.
AAACAGATGAAGCTACTTATCCAATTCTAGATGTTCTTCTGTTATTCTTGTCTTTATCTCTTCAACCATTAAATGCTCTTCTGCTTGTTTTCCATGATGCCTAGTTGATATATAAACAATTAAAAAGTCTAAAATGGAAGATCAAATGTAAGCAATCTTTCTTTATTCCATTGGATGAAAGTAATTAAGCAATTTTCTTGCTCAATTTACATTTTCTCATTGCAAGTTAATTTACATGGCCTTTGATGGCTGTGTGGTGAGTCCATATCCAAAAGGGAAGAGTGGATCATAATGCCGATCACCGACGTTCATCGGAAGCTGATCGACACTCTTGAACCAAGTACGTGGCAGCTTGCCCGAAAAACCGTAGCCCCCAAAGAGAACATCTGCAACTCCTTGCCCCTCCGTCCCCGGAAGCCAAGCAGCTACGAGGGCATCCATTTTCGCAAGATACGGCTGGATCACAACGGGGCGGCCCGTAATAAGTACCACGACACACCTCACCGAGCTGCAGACGTTCTTGATGATGCTCGGCCCCGGCTCGGGTAGTGTCAAGTTGGTGCTGTCTCCGAATGTTTCAGCATACGGTGGCTCTCCCACTACAACAATGGCGTATGAGAACTTGCTGGACTTCAAGTATGCAGAGTCTGGATTCTCTTTGAATACAACTTCTGTTTTGGGGTCTACTGTTTTCTTGATAGCAGTCAGAATTGTGGTGCCTGATCATAGGGAATACTTGAGTTGCTATAACATGAGACGTTTCGAAGAGATCAATGAAATAAAAAGCAAGATGGAATGATCGTGGCTTTACCGACTGTGATGTTACCGGAGAGGCCTTGCCACTCGATTGTCCAGCCACCGCATTGATAGCCAAGGTTATCGGCATGTGTTCCGGCTACGAGGATCTTGGATGCCTTTTTAGGAAGTGGGATCAATGGCTTGGCTGCAGATTCACCGTTCTTGAGAAGGACAAGAGATTTTCTTACAGCCTCCCTTGCTAGTTCCCTATGCTCCTGTCAGAATCTTGCAATGTGACTAACTCGTATTGTTATGCTTTGAACAGATCTTTTTATCTATGTTTCAACTAACCTTACTCCCCAAGTACTTGGACATGCTGTAATCAGCCAAAGGGTGTTCAAATAGGCCCATGGTGAACTTAACTCTTAGAATCCTCGACACTGCATCGTCGATCCGGCTCATGGGGATGAAGTGGTTTCTAACTAAGGAGGTAAGGCCATCAATGAATTCTGTGTAATTGTATGGAACCATGATCTGCAGATGCAAAGTAGTGCCTTAACAAACACTGCATAACTTGCATAGTATAGTGTGAAGTTCTATACAGAGTAATGCACCAACCATGTCGATTCCTGCGGTGATTCCGGTGAAGATAGAATAGGTCATATTGAGATGAGGTGGAGAAGTGATTCTGTCAACTCCTTGCCAGTCTGAGATGACAAAGCCCTGCAATAATCCATGATCATCATGTTCGATGAGTAGAGGTGAATATCCAATGCAGAGGGTTTATAGGCTAGTTTCTAACTCGAAAACGCAGTTTGTTCTTGAGGAAGCCAGTGATGAGGTCGCGGTTGGAGTGCATCTTCACACCATTCCAACTCGAGTACGAGATCATGACAGAAGCCACACCCTTGATGACTGCGTTGTAATAAGGAGGCATATGGATGCTCAGCAAGTCGTGCCTGCTCGCCACCGTGTTGTTCTCGTTGATCCCTTTTGTGGTCCCTCCATCACCCACATAGTGCTTGGCACAAGCCACCACTTTCTGCCTGCCAAAGAGATGAATGAACAGCTCATGTTAAAAGCCATTAATAGTGTTTCTTGCAGAAAACAGAAACCTACTTACTGTCCAGCAACAAAGGGAACACCCTTCCTAGAATTCAAAGGTATATCTCCTTGTAATCCAGGAACGATCTCAGTCATTTCTCGAACTAAGCTTGGATCTTCGCTGTAACTCTCGAAACAACGACCCCATCTCGGATCTCTGCAGACCTAAGTACGAGATCAAAAACATGCTGTAAGAAGCAAATTACTAGCAAACAGCCATTTTTCCACCAATAATGAATCTTGAAAGGCCTAATGATTTGAGTACCGCAATGCAAGGCGCGAAAACGTAGGGTATGCCGGTAGCTCTAACTTCAAGAGCAGTTGCAGCTCCAATTCTCTTCACCAGTTGAGGGTCTCTGCACAAATCAACTAGTTACTTTCTTCAATGATCATCATATGATATGCAAGCTTATGTATGCAGACAGAGTGTAAGAAGGTGGTTGCCTTGTGGCTCCAATGCCAACATTGTGGGGGAAAATGGTGGCTCTGTAGACGCCGTTGTGGCCGTGGACGGCATCAATCCCATAAAGCATCGGTATCTTGAGCCTAGTCGACAACGACCCCTTTTGGAAGCCGTTAACCATGTCCACCCAAGTCTGAGGCGACGCTGTCCGCGACGGGACACTGCCTCCGCCGCTCAACACACTGCCTGCACCAGATTGAAGTTTTAGTTACACTAGTACAAAATTGCTAATAGACACAAGCTTTGCTGAGGCTGCTGCTACTGATGGTTACCTATTTTATACTTGTTGAGAACTTGTGCAGATGCAACGAGGCGATCGATTTGAGTCATTTGGCCTATCTTCTCGTCGAGAGTCATCCTGCTCAAGAGGTCCTTGACTCTCCTCTGGAGTGGCTGCTTGGGATCTTGGTATACTTTGTGCTGTGCATTTGCTACCATAGTCCAGCAACAGAAGAGGAAAATGGCAGCAAGTGTTGAAGGAGCTTTAGCCATACTTGCCTTGGACTTGGACATACCCTTCATTCACATTCAACCAAGTAACATATGTAAGAAATAATCCTTGGTGTTAGGCATGCAAGATAAGCATAGGCCCACAAGAACACATGACTCTTGCTACATATGTCTACGACATGGATAACATAGACATAAATGTTAAATGATAACTGCAGAAAGAGAGAACAAGTGGTGGATCAATCATCTACCAAGATCTGCTGATTTCTTGATATGGTTTGATGGCACTTGAGTCGGTGGCCTATGCTAGAGAGAGGGGGGTGGGGAAGATTTTATGATAAGAGTGGGTGTATATGGGCAGTGTTTGCTGACTTGAATCAAGAAAAGAAAATGGAAATGATTGAGATATGAAATGACAAAAAATGGATGAGCACTCCACAACCGCTGTGAGGCTGCAGCTAGTGGGGTTGCTGCTTGTTAGCCCCACTAATGAATACATCAATAATGACGATTGGTGAAAGAAAGATGCGATTTTCAAAAAAATACAGAAAAAATTCAGTGCAACAAACTTGCCAAATATATCATTTGAAAAGTTCAGAAAAATAGATTACTCAATGGGTATCAGGATTGTTACAAGTGGAGTTTAAAAACACTAAGATGTTTAAATTATATGCACGTGAAATAGCAAATTGGTCAAAATTCAAATTTGTAAAATAATACTCTCTGCTCTTTTTGTTTTTCTTTTTTTCGTTTTAAGAGTATGATCTTTCTTTTCTAAGCTCTTCTATTCAGTTAAATATATATATTTTTATACATTTTTGTGGAATTTGATTGTTGGTTTTAACTTTCCTTGTAAATCCAAAAACAGTGAAGATGATTGAGATATGAGCAGCCTTTCCTGACCTTGCAATACGAGATATTTCTAATTATGAATCAAACTATGGTGATGATAATATGTTGTGTTTGCACGTGTATTTAAAAGTGAAAAGTACAGAGAGACTATTTTGGTCTTTTAGAGGAAGATAAAGATATATACTTATCTATCACCCATATTCATTCATTTTTGTTATTTTTTTAATGGAAGGTCTAGTGTAATTCGACTATTACAAATTATGGGAAATCTGTTTAGTGTTTAGGGACATTTTTACAATAAATACCCCACAAAGCCATTGTCATATCGTGAAGAGTGAGTGCTGTTCGATTAAACAACTTTCTATCATTGCCATAAAAGATATGTTGCTTAATATAGTAACTTACACGCAAATTTACTTCAAGATCTTTACGAACTGATGTTAGATTACATTTTAAACATGTTTATCACCTACACTTGTGGTTTGGATCTTTCTATTCACGAGACTTTCAGGACATCATTTTCCTTCTCTAAGTCCAAAATTAAGCTCAAGAAACAACACCACGTGATCAGCTGAGACATCATGGATCCCGATTCTAGCTACGACAAAGAAGCCGCTCCACTCTGGTTCTGTCTGTACTCTTTGACTCTTAGCCAAGTCTATTACCTGCTAGATTCTCCAACGCCCTCAATATTCAACAGCAATCTAATAGTGAACTTCTCTTTGATCATAATTGTGGTTCACTATTCCAAAAGCTCATTAAATATAGTGAACTAACGGCAAAAAACAATAATCAAATCTCCAACTAGAGCTATTGATAAGATGTTCAAAAGTTGATGAACTGTTGTATGACATCTATGTTAGACTAATAATACCTCTCTAGGAGCATCACAATCAAAGTGATGTCATTGTTCTGGTGGACTTGTCTCGTCAAACCATCGCGGTGGGTCAAAACCAGATCCTCCTATCATGTAAACAACAACAGTTTTGAATCCTATCCAACCATGAAAGTTTAATCGAAAGCTGAAAACGGACTCCCCAAAAGCAAGTAAGAAGGCAATGACAAACTTCCACCAATATGAAGAGGGTGATGGTAATACCAAGAGGATTGCAGCGGCAGAGACGCCACGCCGTTAACACAGTGCCCTTGGCAACTCCATACTTCTTGTAAGCAATCATGGCGTACTCACTACACGTCGGAACATAGCGGCAACTCTTTGGTAGCAGCGGAGATATTTCCCCTGTTACAATGAACATTACAACTCAGAAGAAAAGAACTTCTAAATCTACAATTTTTATCATTAGAACTGAAGGGCAAGTGATGGAGATGATAAAAGTGATCTATAATATGAGTCGAAGATTCGAGAGTGGATTGAGAAGAACACTCACGCTTGTAGAATTTCAACATCGACAGAGCTGCTTTGACGCCTATGTCTTTCACTTCGTCATCTGAAAATTCAAAACACAGAAAATTGCCAAAATCTGAGAGACTGCTATAGAAATTAAACCATCTTATGTCAAATATACCCTCCGCCGAATCGCTCCGTGCAGGATCTTCTCCTGAACTGCTGAAAGCGCGTACGGGACGCCGTAGTTTCACGTCCTAACAAACAAGAGCCACAAAAATCGAAGAGAATCAATACAACGATCTGACGACAAACAAAACCGAGAGAGAGAAATAGGAACTACGTCGGTGGAAGAGGAGTTCGGAAACTGTAACGAGAATTGATGAAATCCGTAATTAGGGCTTTTGGAAGAGCGGGCATTTTGGGAGAGAATATTAATATAGTTGGAAGAGATAAGCAGCGCCATTTTTGCGGTGGCGAGTCGAAAAGATTAATGGAAGTTGGGAACAATTGCAGCAGCTTCACTTTTTACATAAAAAAAAAAAAAAAAAAAAAAAAGAAGAGAAACACATCCCAGAAAAAAGTGTTTTTAGCCCTCCTCCTATATAGGTTTATTTTTATTTTCAAAAATAAAAAAATCATTTCTATGACTGTTCTTCTTAATGTTGAATTGACCCTTGTGCCTCTGGTTATAAATATTGCTTCACTTTATTAATAGAAGATGAGAAATTACAAGCAGAATGGGGCATTCAAGTAATCAACACAAGATTTGTAGATCCTCGAGCATCAAGCATTACGTTACAGTAACATGATAATGTAAGTACAATTTATTTGAAGCCATCATCATCAAGAGATAACTAAGCTCATGCGTGTTCATCAGAATCGAGCAGTGACTTGAGCAAACAGAGCCTTGAAATCCTTTGTTGGCGTGCCGGACCCTTCAGGTTTTGAGGCAACGTCAAATGCTTTGAATTTCGCCTCATCAAAGTGTAGCGACTGCACAAACGTTCATATTTTCAAGAAAAGTCATGAACTGAAGCGTGCAAGCGAATATAAGGCACGGAGACGAAAATGTTCAAGTAGTGATCACCTGAAGACAGACTTCAGCAACATCTTCCCTAGGAATAGTCCTCGTATCCGTGTTAAGAAGTTCGTCATCCTTTCCTATTAGAAGCTCCCTCAAACCACCCTCTTTATCTTGCAGGCCTCCAGCTCTTCACCAGATAGCGCAATATTAGAGCAATACTCACATTGTGTGTGTGTTAACATATTCATCTTCTTTTGTATAACAGATTAGACATAATCCAAGAATAGTGGTCAATATCAATAGGAAACAAAGGCCAAATGACTTGAATGTCCATCTCGTTTGCTACATTACTTCATTACAATCAAGAAAGTTCAGTATCCGTTATTACGTTGCAAGTAAAGTGAATGAAGTCCAGAAAAGAAGGCACCATATTATCAAGATTCTGTGCTAGAAAAAAAGGGTGATACCTAATTATGGTGTATGGGATTCCTGAGTCAGCCAAGCACTGCTCGGCCTTTCTCTTCCATATCTGCCAAGAATGTAATGAAGAATTAATAGTTTTTCTTTGTAAAGAGTACGTTACGAACTTATGCATTCTTTAAAGAAGTCAGCACAATGCCACAGAGCTCAAGAGAGAGAGAGAGAGAGGGAGAGAGAGGACATAAAATGAATACAGACCAAGATATTTCCATTTCCCAAGCTATTCAAAGGGTGATTTGCATTTGTTCCTCCCATTGATCCCACCAACACAATATGCTTCACTCCAGCAGCTTTCGCTGTGTTTAAGGAATTATCAGAATAGTTCACAAAGTAATTAACCATTAGCTTCAGGATAGGTCCTCACCAACATCAATTTGATTCTTCTGTCCAATCCAATCAACCTAGAAATGAATAAATAGATTAGATCAAGAAGGCTAATTATAAACCACCTCCCACCTCACAATCAGGTCATAATATATAAACCTGTTCAGGAAATGCTCCATCTTCGAAGTGGAACTCAGGCCTCCCGCCTTTAGCAGGGTCAAAACCAGGTTTCATCTTCGGTACAGCACTTGTGAGTATTATAAGAGCATCGATACCTTGAATTGCTGAAACAATGCTTTCGCTATTCCTTATATCCCCGACGTAAACATCATCGGCTCCACCAATTTTTTCCTTGCTTTCCTGAGTTCTTACCAGACCTCTAGTAATATACCGATCTGACCTCTCCTTCAGTTTCTTGTAAGCAATTTGTCCTGCAAGAGCAGTGCATCAAGACTCTTTAAATGTGATTCTCTTACACTCTACTCATATGTGCATGCCAAATGATCCTCATCCCTAAATAACCAAACATTGAGAAAATCATCTAGCAAAATGCATTTCCAATATCCTCGCAAAACTAAAATCAATAATATTGAGAAAGCCCTACGCATTCAGAACTTACAAAAACTCATAAAACCCTTGAGAAGAAAAACTCCCCAAAAAATGACAAAAGGGAGAAAATATTTCTAAAACCTAGAACAACAATCCATCAAAAAATTCTGAATGTAATAAAAGAAAATTCATTTGACTTGAGTTAAAAGGTACATATCAACAATCTAAATGGTTAATTCAACAATCGCCGAAATCACCATAGCCTATGAAAAAACACACAGATGCACACTATCATAACACATACTAACACACATAAATGTAGAAGAAATGATTTTTACCGGTTCTACCACCGGCACCAGTAACAAGAACAGTGAGTTTGCTCGAATCAGACATCGCAGCAACACCAAAATTCAGCTCTTTTGTGAGAGAGTATTAGCTCGCGGTTTCAATTTTCCTTTCAATCTTACTCCTTTTGTTGTAATTTCGTGTTGACTAAGATAATGCTAATGGCTGAACGTTGAGCAGCGACGCCGTTATGGGGATTGGGGACACGTGTCATGAGCACATTCTTCTCGAAGCAGCGAGAAGCTTCTGTGGTAGTTAAACACCTTAATTAGCAGTTATGATATCGTAAAGTACAGATGTCGGCCTAAAATAAGATTTGGGCTCTATATTTGGGCCTTATTATGTGGGCCCAAATAAAAAGAAACTTACTTGGAGTCTTGGATGTGCTAAAAATAGTTTGGGCCCTTTGGGCCATATGAATAATAAACAAAAATAATAGGGAAAAAGACGGGCCGGTCCATTATGACCAAATATTGGGCAAAAAAAACCATCAAAAAAACTTATTATCATGCGGCCCCAAATTACAAGTGGATGGACCAAAAAACCACTCATATAAATCGCGCATCTCCACTTCAATTGTCCCCTCCTTCTTCCCCCCTCTCTCTCTCTCACTCAGCCGCACCCTCTAGAAGAGCCATGGATACTCCCAGATCACTCAAAAAATTCTGGATCGCTTCTTGCACTATTTTCGTCTTCTGGTATCTCCTTATCTACGCTTCCGATCGCTCGTCTCTGCCATCCCTCGCCGTCGCCAGGATCCAATCTTCCTTTGCTAGTGATAGTAACACCTCCGCCGTCGACGGCAGCGAGGAGAGGAGGAGATTGTGCAAGGGCAAATATATATACATCCATGAAAACAGTTCTCGCTGGAGATTATATTTCACAACCGAATGAAACAGTAATGGTTTTGGATTTCAAACTAGATGGTTCATTACCTCTGTTCTTCTGGTTCACAATGTCTGATGTAATGGTTCTCGCTCGTCTCTGCCAAAACCCTCGCGAAACCAGAAACCAGAAACCTAAATTCCTCTTGGTGGTTCTCTTGTTAGCTTATTCTGGTTTTTGCATAATCTGGATAGAATAATAAAGTTAAGTTCCAAACTGCATAAATCAACACACAACCATCAACTGAAGATAACTAAACCATCAGTGAGTACAAAGTAAACCAGTAACATATAAAAAATAAACCATCTCGTATGAAAAACAAATCTAATGGTTTTAAGATTATGTGCATATGGTTCAAAAATTTATCTTGATGGTTCTCTTGTTAGTTTATTCTGGTTTTTGCATAATCTGGATAGAATAATAAAGTTAAGTTCAAAACTGCATAAATCAATAAAAAACCATCAACTGAAGATAACTAAACCATCAGTGAGTAAACAGTAAACCAGTAACATATACAAAAGAAACCAACGTTGATATCACACCAATTCGATAAAACAGCGGAAATCAGATCATTGAAACTTGAAACTTGTGAATTGTTGACAACCAATGTCTCCTCTCTATACTTAATCAACAATGAGAAACTGCAATCCATTAGGAAACAAAAAATCAGAACAAAGAAGAACCGACGATGAAAACAGAAAAATCAGAAAAAATCAGAACAAAGAAGAACCGACGATGAAACCGTCGATACAAAAAAACGAAAATTAGAACAGAAAAAATAGGCAATTGAATCTGAAAAATGTAGTAACAATCAACCCAGCATCAAACGATCAAATATAGAAGAAGAAATCTCTGAAAAAAAGGAATAATGGACGGCGAATCATGCAAAATTTCATTCGCAGATGATTTTCTGCAACTAAGGTTAAAAACGTGAAACCACATCAATATTTTGGGTTTAATTGAACAAAAGTGTATTAGAATGGACCTACTTGACAATGAGAAAAAATGGTGGTTTTTTTTTACTACAAGTTCACTCAGGTGGACCTTAGAGACATTAATCCAAAATAATAATCTGATGGTGGTTATTTTGTTTATGATAAAACATTAATAACAGAAAAATACTATATAATGATGTTATATTATTTATCTTTTCATGAACAGATTAAAGACAATTCTCAATAATTAATAATAATATGGTTACTCTTAAATGAAATATCTGATGATGGCTATTTTGTTTATGAAGACAACTAAAAGTGTGGCCACCACATGTTTTGGATTTTCCTTTTTCATTACCCTAAACAAAAGGGGCTATCAAATTCAAGTTAGACTTATGATTTCTGATGGCGACTTTAAACCCTATTAAATTCCATCACATCTAAGTAATTCTAAAATATATAAAAAGGCATATGGTCTAATAAAAACACTGATTAGCTAACAAAATTATAATTATATCTATTAATAAAAGAACCCTAATTTCCATGGGCGGTTAATTCTTGATCTTGACATCAACATTGAAAACAACTAAATTTCCATGTTTTTCCCCTATCATGGCAACACCATCAACATTAAATAGATTAGTTTCTTACAATATTATTGCAAAAAGAGAATAATAATAATTAATGACAAAGATGTGAAAGTGAGAGGCTAATTAAGCAAGTTACCGTCCTAAGACATCACTAATCAAATAATACATCATCTCTCACAATCACAACCTAATCATTGAATCACACGCCATTATTAATACGTGATTGAAACACGACAATAGATCGAGGGCTCGACGTTTCACGAAGGGTTCGATCGTAGCTGAGAGTCTTGAAACAGCAAATGATAAAAATTACTTTATATATATTAAGAAATGACAACAGCAAAAGATTTACAAAGGTTGATTGAAGTGGACATGTGAGAAGCAAGAAGATAGATCCCATGAAACATATCATGGTCTGAATTTCTTTCTCTCTTGCTATGAAAATTTGAGACCAAGAACATAATAAACCACCTGCAGCTGCTGCTGTCTTAGGCAGTCACAGATGTTTCTACTGTAACTCCAGAACCAGAGTAGCTCACATTAGCAATTTTATCAGCTTCCCAAAGCTCTGGTATTGCCTCCCTCAGATTATGAATACTTTCGAGCGCGTAATCTGCTCCTTTCACTCTCTGTGATTTCCCAACCTGCATATATCCAGCATTATGTGTGTTAAAGTGTGTAGTGATGATTCTTTGGTGTTTGAAGTGATAGAGTTTGCAAGAAAGCTTACCAGTACAGTGTCGAGTCCTACGCGTTTCCCGGACTGGATGTTTCGGACACTGTCCTCGAAGAATAGCTGTGCATAATACAAGACCAAGAATGGTGTATGAGTAATGATAGAGTTTGATATCCTAATGTTTTGGAGGGTTGAGTGGTGAGACTCACTGTTCTGTGAGGGTCGATATTGGCGATTTTGAGGGCCCTTTCGATGGCAGATTCCGATGGTTTGCACACGATTGGTGTTTTGGGAAGGCCGGAGGGTTGTGCATCCGGCTGAGCAAAATACTCAATAATGTCGAAGATCCCAGAGCTGCTTCTTCCGTTGGGAGTTCTAAAAGGTTCTGTTGATCCTAGAAACTCGGCATCATCTTCATCGTCGGAGGCAGTGTTCTTGTGTGTAGGATTAAGAGTCTCGAAGCAGATGATCCCTTCGAAACAGTCTTCCAAACCAAGCAGGTTCAAAGCCTTGATCGCGTGCACCTTATCAGCATTTGTGAAGATCTGTTTTTCGACAAATTTTTAGTGACCATGATCAAATGCTAGAGCTACGAGTGGAAGATATCGGAACGAACACACTTACAACTTTCCGAATGGGCAAGCTAGACAAGAGGCTCTTTAGAACAGGGTCCGGTTTCAAATTTTCGTAAGGCAATCTACCATGGACAAAACTGCAATAAAGAGATTTCCAAATTGTAATAAGTAACATATAAACCACAAAACACAGCATATCTTCTTCATCAATTGAGTCGAGATTTCGCAAGTACCTATGATACTCGTCGTAGTCAAAATCATAGCCAATTGCCTGCAGAAGGGAGTCCCATGATCAGATAACGAATTTCATTACATAAAGTCTAAATCCACAGAAATGGAGAAGGGCTTCTTACCCTAAGACCAGCCATTGTGGTGCCATAGTTTTTGTAAAGTAAATTACACAAGTCTGGGATTTTGCTCTCTTCTATTCCCAGCTTTTCAACCAAATAATCTGAATGGAATCACATATTCAAGAAACATCAATCACCAATGAAAAAAAAAAAGAACAGAAAAACTAGAGAATATTCACAATAATATGCATAGATGAGCAACTTTCTTTACCTTGGATGTTCTTAAGAACAGATGCTGCAAGACCAGTGCTTAGAGGGTATAGGGTGTCATCAAGGTCTGAAATATACACTTTGGTCAGATTCTTCTCAAATTGAATTCCCAGATAAAGAACATGTTCTTTAAAGCTTAGAAACTTACCAAATAGAAGGCAATCATATTTAGGCCCCTGAACTTGACCGTACTCCATCTTAATCTACAACAACTTGAGTAGAAAACCAGAATACATAAGCATTGCTTGCAAGGATGACAAAAATCCACCCAAAGTAACTTGAAACCTCAATTTAATCATCAGTTTACACCTTTTGTTAAAGTAAGGGAAGTTCTTGAGAAAATTGAATCATGCAAGAAGGAAAATTAGTCAGCAATTAATTCGAGTGAATATGAACCACTATTTCTGATATGCTTAATACAAATTCTTGTGGGCCAACAACAATAGGATGTCTTTTGTCTTATGGCAATCTTTTAGAAGCTTTCGATGAATCTTGCATGTTGTAATAATGAATTCCATCAAGAAACAATATGAACCAGAAAAAATTCAAGATGGGAGTTAAGTACAAGCAACACCAGCTTTGGAAAGAGATGTATGGGCCAGCAAATTAACTTTTTACACATTTAAGCAACAAGATTATCAGAAAATATGGAAAGCTGCAAAAAGCTCAGAAATTGCAAAAGAAAAGCAGAACCCATATATCAAATCAGTCCAGTTTTCACATTAGCTCCAAAAATGTGCAATCTTGGGATTTATTATCTTGATTGGTCGTAATAATTCAAACCCATTCATTACCAGAAGCTGTGAATTCGTTAAAGGTGTCGATCATCAATGTCCGAATATGCATGAAAAAAGAATGATAGAACAGCAAAATCCCAAGAGAGGAAATTACCAGAATTTACAATGAAGGATGAAGCGAATTTCGAGAATGCAATCCTCTTGCAATAAACAGAAAGGGATTGTTGAAAGGAGAGGAGAGGAGAGGGGGGAGAGATATGGAGTCTCAAGCTGGCTTTTATAGGCAGGAGAACCCGTGCAAGGCGCGCTCTCTGTCTGTCTGTCTCTCTTTTCATTCTTTTTTCAAGAAAATGGGAAATAATGATTATTTAATTAATTAATTATTGTGGTTTTGAAAGCTTAATCGGCCTAATACGAGGCTTTATTTTAATTGGCTTAAACTGCGTTTTAATTATGTGATTTTCTTGTACTTTCTAGATGCTGCCTTCCTGAATTACGATCTTGCCCTTGCATGTTAAGCAAGATATTTGGTCTAATATAATATAATTAAATTAGCTTCTTGGGGATATAATTGGGATTTTGTCGCATGCAATGCCAGCATATTCGTTTTATAAATATGCTATTTTGGGGTTAGATGGTTTCTTTGTAGATATTTGTACTGATTTTTTCATTATTTTGATATTATATGAAAAATAATTTACTAGTCTTTTGACTTGATGAAAATCGAAAATAACGTAAATTCAGAAGCATCAAATTTCGTAAACGTTACTACGTGCATAATTAGAAATGACTCAGAAAGTAAGATAATTTTTACTATTTTTAGAATGTACGAAAATTTAGTAGGACATTCTAATAAGAAAAGTATGTCAAATTTAGTGGGACAAAGAAAGTATATATATATATATATATTTTTATATCATTCATTAAAATTTTATTCTATTTATTTTAAAGATTCTGTCTTATAAAATACTCATTATTTTATATATTTTATTATGTGATATCCTTTTACATCTAATAATATATTTTTTATTTTTTTTTTCTCAAAATCCTTATAGACTTCCTTTTAATACACTTGTCGTATTAGTCAATTTCTCATAAGATGCAAATAAAAAGAAAGAAAAAGAAAAATTATGATGGTTGGTGGGACAGAATTTTGATCAAAGGTCTTTGTATTGTGGTAGTATTTTAATCAGCGCATGAGAAGGCTGGATACTAAAATATGAAATTTGGTATTACCTTGTTTTTATTCACATGTACTATACAAATATCAGAATTTTGGTGAACTATTTAATATTAATGTACCTAGCTAATAATGTCTGTATCTCCAACTGCATTATCATGCATGGTACAGATCAATGGGTACGGTCAAAGAGTTGCCATAATTATTGCTAGGGATGAATTATTCATTTAATTCTAATGATTTTGGTGTGAAATTTTCATCCTAATTGTGCTATGTTTTCTTTACAAAAAATTGCTCAACTCCAACGATTACTAGAATAGTAGAATTAGACACTTCAAAAAAACAAGGGAGTGTATATTATACAATATTCGTTTTATCTTGTATTATTCTCAATTACTACTTTCAAAAGGATCATTATTAACAGGTAATAATAATGGTGACATCAATATTGATAAAATTATATTTACAGTACGATTTTTTTTTCTTAATTTATAGTTATTAACATGAACAATTCAGATACAACAACGCAATTGGAACTCCCCTGGATAAAACTGAACAAATAGAAAAAAGAAAAGTGGTGATGACATGCATTTTATTTAGTTATATGCTTTACAACATTGAATATTAATTTGTTGACCTGTCCGAATCGCTAGCGAAAATGGATTTTGAGCTAAATTAGGTATTATTATATATTAAAAAAATGAAGATTCATGGGCTGTAGGTGGAGTTAATACGCTCACAAAAGATGTGATAATTTCTATAGATAAATATTAAATTTCAATATATTTTTTTATTAATTATCGATTATGATTTAGTGATTGTGGTACAATTTAATATTATTTAATAAAAATTAATAAAATAAAATAATAAAAGATAAAAATGATAATAATTCGTATACTTATATGATATTACGTGATATTAATCCTATTAACCATGCACGTGTTAAGTTCTGCTGATCGAAAAGATAACGGAGTCTCATATATATTTTTGAACGTGCCAGCTATAAAGTTTGTTGAGTTTTTAGTTCTTCAAATTTCAGCTCATGTTACTTCGTTGCCAGCAAATCAATATTTGGATGCATTGAACCCAACTACTTCAAATCTAAATAAAACTCTTATTAAATTAAACAACAATATGTAGCTATAAACTCATAGTCTGCCAATTATATTAATTATTATAATATAAATTTACGTAATATACTGAACTTCCTAGATCAAACCCTCCTGCAATTGCCAAGAAATATTATGGTTAATGATTATAAGTACATTTTTCGATATAAATAAATAAATAGATAAATGTAAACTACATGGATGTTTCCTCTCTAGGGTGTTTGAGTTTGTGTGTAAACACAAGCAAATTCGTGTACAAATTCCGTTTCATTAATTAATATAAAATTATATTATTGTCAAACCGAAAATGACCGGTCTTATGACATAACTCAATAGTAATTTTTTAATCAATGGGAACAATAATTGGATCCATAGGCATTTAATAAAATTGAAGTAAGTACAAAAAGAGTATCCAATTAATTCTTTAAGGGAAAACTGAAAAGAGAAGACCCTTGTTTGGTCTTTACTTACTTTTTATTTCATAAATATATAACTACTAATTATTGCACAAAGAAAGGATTGAAAAAAATTAGTTCATGTTTTGTTCAATTGTAAGGAAATGATTATCAGCTACCACCCAAAAATTATGAGCATCTTTGTTCACTATGTTTGCTTCTTTGGAAATATCTTAATTATTTATTCCAATAATACTTTTAGTGATATCATATTAATATTTGAAGTTTAAATTTTTTTATTTTAAATTCTCTATGGTAGTAATTTTAAATTTTATTATATTCATTCATTCAAAAATTGCATCTAAATAAAATAAAATCTTTTATTTTCTCCACGGCTCGATTTGGACATGCATTTCTTAATATGTTTGTGGCTAATGTTGACAATGTCACATAATGTTATATAAACATACGAGTTATTATAATGTTTAGATATTAAATCATATTATAGATAATCAATAAATCCTTCTCTTTTTGTCCTGTTAAATATGACTTATTCTTTTTATTGAGTGTCCCACTAATATTGATTTGTTTCAAAAAAAAAAAATTAATATAGACCCGCAACGTCTTTATCTATTTACATTACTACTTACTTTACATAAAAATAAATAAAATAATCTATTTTTAACATAATAAATAGAATATTATTTATTTGTATGAATATATGACATTATTCGTAGGCATATTAACTGTTAAGACTAGCTATATTTATTTAAGTATATAATTCCCAAAAATGACATCTCAATAATTGATATAATAACCAAACATGACTCAATATTATGTGAGGTTTGCAATTATATGAATCTCTCTCCCTGGCTGGCTGTGATGGTGACACCTATACTTAAACTAATAATAAGAAATGAATTTGTGTAGTTAAATTATGCCCTCCAGTTGGTGGGTTTGTTGTACATGAAAGCTACAGCAACGGAGATCCTAAATATTGTTTTATTACAGCGGCAACATGGGAATTTCATATGCATTAATGCCACCTCATCAAGGTCGACTACTCATTACCGTTAATTTTCTTAATTATTACTGTTGATATTTATTATATTGTGATTTCGTTCCAAAATTTGATTTTGTGTAGGCAAGCCTAAAAAATCCAGCTTAAAGGACCAGTCCTGAAGTCAGCCTGAAGGACCAGTCCTAAAGTCTGTTCTAAAGGTCCTGCCCTGAAGTAGCCTGAAGGTCCTGCCCTGAAGTCTGTCATGAAGAACCAACCCTCAAGTCTGTCCTGAAGGTCTAGTCCTGAAGTTTAGTTTGAAGGTCCAGCCTGAAGTTTATGTCCTAAAGTCCAGTCTGAAAGTCCTAGCCTGAAGGTTCAGCCTGAAGGTCAATACTTATGGAAAGCTGCAGACTGCAGAATTTGTCTAAAATGACATATACCAAAAATAGAAAAAAGGATGACGACTTCAACGGGAAGAATTCAACGGTTAGATATGATTCAAAATTCAAACGGCTACACACAACGGCTAGTTCAGATCTACATCAACTATAAATAAAGAGCATTTCTCACTTGAAGAACTAACGAGAAGAATCAAGAATTCAAAGAAATCAACTCATACTCAAGCTCAAGGTTTTATTCAGTGAAACACTCATTTCAAGTGTTTCATAGTTAGAGTAATTATATTTTCTCCGTGTATTCTAAGCCAAATTATTTCCATATCTAAAACTTAGAAATCGAACAAGTTACCATATATTTCATATTCATTGTAAAAGCTTGTTCGATAGGAAGAACACTTAGTTTTCAAACTGAAAGTTTGATTTTGATTAAATTTTTACAAAAACGAGTTTACCACCAAATTCCGCATCTCAAAATTTTTATTTACTCGTTTCGGGACCAACAATTACATCAATTTCAGATTAAGATTATTAATTTTTTAGATGGGACATAGATTTTCTTGTACTACTTGGAAAATTAAACCCTACCATTGTTGGATCGCGAACGCCCATCAGAATTGACGTACTGGCCTCACACAAGCACGCTTAATCTTGGAGTTTCTACTAAGGGGTCACATGAAAATATGATGCACCATATTGGTATGAGTAGTACTAATCAATTCATTTAACCTCTTGTCAACAATGGTAGTACAGACCCTTTTCGATTGAGACAGACCGCACTTCCATAAACTCTCTCAGGTACGATGCACGGAGGACCCGAAGTGCTGGAGTCCACTTCCCAACACCCATAATATTAATTTTCATAGCCTCCGGTAATAATAGGTGATCCAAATTTTAATACTTAATGCAAATGTTAAGTGTGTCTAATTGCTTATAGTAAAAGATGAAGAGATATAGAGTTTTTTTCTGTTTAATAAAATGAAGTTGTTTATAATAAAACATAGGCGATAAATAATTTTTAAATGAATGTTATATGTTTAAGTGTACACAATAAAATTATAAGACGTCTTAAAAAAATACGCACTTTTAATGGGATCGAAGAAAGTAATATATTCTTGCATTACTTTTTTTCTCCCCATATTATATATTAAGAGTAGCAAAGTGATGAAACGACGACTGAAGCACCATAAGTTTTTATTTATTTATTTTAAATTAAATTTACTAGTTATTCAAATAAAAAATAAATTTATCCAAAACTCACTTTTAAATAGTAGTTCTAGATCTACATTAATTTCCACGATACATCTGGCTTAATCTGCTACTCTAGTTTAAATAAATGGTCCACAAATATTTGAAGGGAATACTTTTAGTATGTATTGAAGATAAGTAACTATTTTTGTGGATTGGGGGACCTTGTCATTATTGGTGAATATTTTTTAGTAATCACCAATAATGCACTCAACAGTTTCGTGTATACTAAAAAATGAAATTAATGCAATAAATATATATATTTGGCTAATTTTTCCAATTTTTTATACACAATATTGATGATGTGTTTATACAATTATTGCTAGCTAGCTTTATTATTTACATCTTATTAGCTTATCCTTTAATCCACATGTCACATGCAGGATGTTGATTATGAAGAAATTTATCTATTTTTAATTAATTTATCAACAGATTGAGTAGAGATCGGTTTTCATAATTTGTTTGTTTATGCATAGCTATCGTCCTTATCTGAACTATAGAGAAATTAATAAGGATTTCTCATGCAATAATTTCAATCCTAGCGAATTGAATAGCATCGTCAATCAAACAAATTAAATACTTGTTCTTGTGTTTAAATCTTAAGGGTCTAAATAAATATTAGTAGTATTTAGTTGGTCATTCAACAAAAGCAACCCAAAAATGTGAAGTTTATATTATTATAATTAATTGAATTATGCAATAATTACTTTTGAAATCTCTCTCTTAAAGTTACAACTCAACTATACTTCATTTTATTGTATTCATCCTAAATTCTTAACCGGATACATCCAATCACTATTCCCTTCATTTCACTTATTTAAATATATTTTTCTTATTAGACTCTCCTAGTTAATAATTAGACATATTTAACAAATTTTAGCATAATTTTTTTCTTCAAAATCATAATAACCAGATATTAAAAATAAATGCGTCTAAATTAATAAACAGAATGTAGGAATATATGTTAGTATTCAAATATTCATTAGAACAAAAGGAAAAAGACAGTTCACGGGTAAAATTATTAACTTTTTATAAATAAAGATAAAAATATCTAATTCAACATCATTAAAAGACAAAAATATTCTCATATTTATTTAATTTATATGATAACAAGAAAATTTTTCTGATGTGCTCATATAACTAATTTAATTCTATGAAATATACTAGTGCAAGATAACAAAAATAATCTCCTCATCCAAGAAGGAATACATCTTATTATTCAATTTTAAATTGGATAAAGTTTAATTTTTTCATTGTGGGTTTTTAATAGTAGGCATTTTAATTTATGTGGACAAAATAAAACCCATGGATCACATATATATAGCTCATTGAATGACATTCATTAATTCATCCTTGGACTAAATAAAGCATGCATGGACCCATTCAAGCCATGTCTAATCCTTTGATGGCAAATTAAAGTCCGAACACTAGTTATTGCAAAGATTAATTTAGAAGAAATTGTTAGGAAATAAACAAAGATTTGCATGCCACAAAGGAGATAAGTTTTGATGCCTTTAATCCTACTTGGAACCCATATGATATGTGTGTGTGTTTGTCATTTTTCATAGGATTCTTTCCCATTACTCAAAAGCCATAAATTCCTACTTAACTCATTATATATATTATTCCAGAATCCTTATCAGCCATTAATCCTTCAAAGCAGTTCCACCACATAAAAATGAGAGAAAAGCAACGTCAACTCTTACTCAAAAAATTGCCATTTTTAAATAATTAATCTCCTTTTACAACTTTTCTTCTATAATTATATTAATTGCATTGCTTTTTATTTAAATATAAATATAAGATATATAATTATCATAAGCAACAAGTTCTAATTTCTAACGCACCATAGAACAATATAGTATATATTATTCTTCAATTATATTGTGAATCTCGAAAAATAGACCAAATATGATCATGTAAGCGTCGAGCAACCACAAACTTAAGCTTTCTGGGTTTTCTTCTTACAACCACATATATTGTACTAAATGTTGCTTAATTTTGTTATTAAAACAAAAGGTCCCATAATAATATATATATATATATATATAAGTTGTCTTTTTCAAAAAGATGGAAATTGCAACATAAAAGCTTTAAACTTTCGAATATACAGCCATTAATTGGCGATGCAAAGACTCATGGCCTTATCCATCTCAAAAGAAAGCACGAGCCACTAATTTTAATCCAAGACTCAAGTGCTGACTAGGCTCGTGACGTGGATTGTGTTTACTAGTATTTATTTTTATTTTGTCTGTGGTTATTAGTGTTTCGATATACTTGTATAAAATAGAAATAGAAGAAATAACCAAAATCTTTAAGAAGCAAAGCAACTGTTCATTCGGACTTTTTATACATATATATGGGTTTTAACTTAATTAATAAAGCTTCAATTAATTAGTATGCACTTCCATTCATGATCATTTGTGAAAAATTAATTCCAATTTCATTTGCTTTAATTTTATCTCAACATTCATTACTATAAGGTAATTTTTGTTTAACTTTCTTTTTTCCCTTCTTTAAGCCACCATTTCAGGAGAGAAAATCCAAATTATAATCATTATTAATTCACTACATATGGAACTTTTTAACAAACTTGAATTTCATTTACTTAACAAACTCTAGTCGAATTGGAGCAACTATGATGAAAATATTTATTTGAGATTGACATATATAATAATTGCATAATAAGTTTTGGAGTATACGGCCATAGTTGTATTTCAATCAGATAAATTTTCTCTCAAAATAAAATTAAAGTATATTTTATATTTATATGTGGTTGTAACATTATTGAGACCTCACTATTACAACACAGCATTATGATACACAACATTTTTTAAACTATTAGCATAGCATAATTAACAAGTGGCAAATATATCTATAACATATAACCTATAAAAATATAACACTAGATTCATATTAAGCCTAAATATGAGTAGGTAGAAAAGGAGTTGGATGAGGCCGGTGAAGAAGGCTGTGATCGATCAAGTGAAGTTGATGATGACGAGTAAGAAGAAGATGTAGGCTTTCTGATTTTGAACGGCACTACATCTTCGAGCAGGCCTCCCGGGCCTGTCGGATCTGGTAACGGGCTCGAGTCGAGAACTTCTTCGAGCCCGTGTCCCTTTTGGGCTGCGAATTCATGGGCTTTGGTTTGGGCCTGTGGTGGTGAAATGGGCCCTTTGTGTTTCTTGACAGGTGGATCTGCAGCTGGAGGCAGGTGGTGGTGGTTGTTGAGCAACAAGAATGGATAGGTGTAATGGAGGTGAAGGCCTTCATAGGTGATTATTAAAGTGTCTGCATCCTCATTGCACCTCTCCACTTGTTTCTTTGCATTGCATCTTGGATTTGTGCACCGATAGTAGCTTCTGCATGTTTATGGATACTAATTATTAATTTGTGTGTGTGTGTGTGTGGTGAGATAATAAAAAAGTCTGACCTTGGATTTGGGCTATTCTTGATAGATTTCTGGCCATATTTCCTCCATTTATAGCCATCATCAGCCATGACACTAGCACAATTCTTGATTCTTAGAGTATATTTATTAACATTATCATGATTAATATTCTTGCTCAAGTAGCTTCTTTCCAGCATTGCAATTCTGCACATTACATATACATTCACAATTAATCATATCTTTCCATGAAGAAAAAATCTTGATACAACATCATCATCAAATTAAATAACCAAATATGACCAACCAACCTATCAGCTTCTCGTTTATAATCTCCATGGCCAAAACTGTGGACTCCATAGTTGCTATACGATAAAGCCGTCTCGATCTCATCGAGGGTGGGGCCGGAGTAAGGTGGTGAGAAGAGGTGGGAATCATCTGAAAATATGGAATTTGACTCAACATTGTTGTGAAAAGGCTGCTGCATGAAAAGTGGAGATAACTCATCAAAGAGTTCTCTGACTAGCTCATCTTCACTGCCTTCTGCCACCTTCATTATCTCCTCCATCATTATTGTAGGCTTTAAGAGTGTAGTTTGAGCATATAATATAGTGTATGAAGCTTGTGATTAAGCTTTAGGCTGTGGGAAAAGGTCAATTAAGGTTAGGTTAAAGAGTGGAGCAGATGAAGAGGAAGGTTTCATGATTTTTGTGTCTGCATTGCTAAGTTCAAATTATGAAAGAAACTTTAGTTGGTGGTTGCTACTTATATACTGAATATATTTGGAGATAAGGTGTTATTTATATAAGTGTGCTGTAATATATAGTCCGTGTGAGTAGGATTCTTTTTTAAACTTTATTATAAAGTTGATTTTTTTTAGTTTTATTTATCTATTTTATTTTGTGGTCACAGGGTGTGGAATTTTATGTATTATTAGGTTGACTTCTGATCATTCCTCCAAAATCAAGTTGTCAAATCAAATAAAAGCAATTGAAAAATATTTGCATTTCGTTCCATTTTAAATTAAATCCTCCTATCATAAGATTATGTTCTAATTTATTGCGTTATGTATAATGCATGTAATTAATGCTTAATTACAATATTATAGATTATTATTAAAGAAACTTGACGTTCTATGATAAAAAATTACTAATAAATAAAGAAAAGGTCATGTGAAACAGAATAGAATTTTGTGTTACAAAATATGAATAATTTAAAAACAGCCAGAGAGACATCAACACAATATATATCCTAGCTCTGTTTTTCTTGTTATTTTCTTTTTGCATCGATCCTTTTCTTTTCATTTGAGAAAATCGATATATATATATAATATAGGTGGACCAATTAAATCAATAATTTTTTGTGCTACCACATATTTCGGTAGGTACGTACTTTTAGTTGTTTTAAAGGTGGACCAAATTAAAGATTACCTAAACCATACATCTTTTAGGTAAGATCAAGAGTCAACTGCTAAACTAGGTACATATAGTTCATTATAATTAAATAATTATTAGTTTATATACGTTAAACTAGAGTCACACTTGGCGCATATTTAGTTCCATTCATTAGATTTGTTAGAGCAGTTGAGCTTGCAATGCAATTTACTAAGTGATCACATTTATTTTATTGAATAACAATGCCATAAGAGAAGAGATCATAGTTAATTGTAGTTAAGTAGTGATAAGTCATTTCACCAATACATACTCTCTCTAGATTACTAAAAAATAATAATACTGATAACTATAATTTGAGGAGATTATATATATATTGGAAATGAAAGAGAAGATTAATGTTTATGATGTGTGGCTGAGGAGAGAAAAAGATTGAAATTTGGAATTGCTTGTGAGAAAGGGAAGTTGGATGGTCATATAAATCTGGATGGGTTGACTTTTGAGAAAAGTCCGAGAAGTAATAAAGGCAGCGTGGGCCCATCCGGTTAGGACAAATTGGCTTAGGTTTAGCTGCACTTAGTGAAACAAAAGTCAACCCCCGCTGGCACGTGTGGAGATGGAGTGGGCCCTGCCTGCACTCACGTGTGAGAGACGGGAATGAGACCGTTCGATCGATTCAGCTCCAGCTCTTGTTCTTGTCCGGTCTTTCCAAATGATGATATTCAAATATTTAATTTTGTTTTTTTTAATCATTTTTAGAAATAATTAATATTAAATGTTTAGAGTAGACTTGTATTTGGGCTAAAATAAATAAACGATCCGTAGTGGAAGAAGAAGGCCCATTAGAAAGGCTATGGCCTGCATGCGCACAAACATTGCAGGAAAAGTTTAGGGTTAATTAATAATGTAGTATAGGGCCATAATCTACCACTATAAAATTTTAAAATTTTGCAATAACTAGGTTGTGGGGTTTAACTGTAACTCTTAGTTATCCACAAGTATATATATATAAAGCATAGAGAAAGAAAAAAGTAGTGTATTATTGAGTTTTAGGTTCATGATTTAGTGTTGATCCTAAACCATAATAGGCAGCGGCGCAAGCATATTTTATTACAGTTACTCCAACAGGTAATTCCAAAAAGGACGTAAAAAGTAGTCCTTTAAATTATGCACTTCACTTGCCTTCATCAATATTTACGTAATTACAAAAAGGACCTAAAATCTTTTCTTTTGTTTCTAATGACGTGTTCTTATAACACTCATATCCAGCATTACCGAAATACTAAGAAAAAACATTACTCTCACCGTCTTCGCCTCTAATATTTGCTTATAAATTTCATTTCAGTACATATCATAAAGTTGTGCTATTATACACATGATAAACTCATGTGATTAAGTAACTGTTAGTTAAAACATAACAACACAAATCATTTCCTCCCTACGTTTTAGCCTTACTTTGGGAAGGCTAAAACTACATTACCAACAAATAATTCCCACCTAACCAAACAATAATTGTAGATTAATCATTCTCCTGAGCTAATTATATCTCATAATCCAAAGTTTTCCCTAATTAATCACAAAATCACCCACCATTTTCAATTTCCCTCCTAAAATGGACGCCGCCCAAATTTGAACCGACGGTGTGGGCCACCGCCACGTCGACAGCCACAAGTCGGTGCCACCCCATTCTTGTCTGTCACCTTTTACTATTCCTCCGTCACTGCCCTAAAATAAATTCCATTATTAAATTGTTTCAAATAAACAGAAATTGCCCTCCCTTCTCACTCCCATAATTCAATAAATAAATATATATCTATATAAACATGGAGCAAGAACAGTTTCTAATTCTACTTCAAGAGTTCAAGTTTCGTGTTTTTTTTTTCAGACTTTCTTTCTTTTTTACCAACTTAATAAATCGAGTGCGTGATAAGTACAAAAACCGTACAAGAGATTGTATTTTTATTAAGAAAGAAAAAGAAAAAGAAAATGGAAGAGGATCAAGGGTGCACAACTCCGACGAACCGGGAGTATCAGATACCGGCGGCGCTTAAGTGCCCGCCGCCGCCGCCGAGGAAGAAGAGTATGCGGCAGCAGACGACGAAGCCGCCCAAGAATGGGTATTTTCAGTCGCCGGAGCTGGACATGCTGTTCGGGAATGTGGTTGCGGGGCTTGAAACATGGGCTCATGTTTGAATAGTTAATTCCAATATTCCGACATTGATTTAATTTGTTACATATGTATGCATGTCTACTTAATTAATTAGCTTCTTCTTTCTTGTTTCCTTACTTTCAAGAACTCATTTTTTTCCTTTAGGAGCAATCCACATGTTAATTACTTTGCAGTATATTATATATATGTGTGTGTGTGTGTAATTTTTCATGCACAAAAGCAATTGAAATGCACAATTCACCAGCTGTTAATATAGACTAAAATCAACATGCGTACAAAAAATAGGAATATTGAAATTTGAAGAGTATTTTGGAAATAACCTTACAGAATAAATAAAAAAGTGACTGGAAATATTAATAAAAGTAGTATATACATTCATTAATTGTGATTTTTTTAATAAAATTAAAATTCAATTACTAATAAATTTTAGCAATAAAATGTTCATGTTAATCTCTCATTACTATTTTTTGTTGAAAATATATAACGATACTATATAGTGTAATTTTTAAATGATTTTTTTTCTTGTAGTGTTACAAATTAAGTGCGTCTAGGTGTTGCGATCTATTTATTTAATTGTAGTGTCCCGTTACATATAAGTACGTGAATTATGTAATTTAAAACGCAATAATCCATTTTGGTACATATATATTGCTTGTATAAACTATAAATTACGACTAAATCTAATAGCGCCGAAATGTAATTAATTATACCTTTTGGATTTGTTTTTAGCGATGGTGGGAATGTATTGATATTTGAATATTTGATAGTGGATCCTACTTTAAACTATTTTTATTATTTTGATTTGTTTTCTATGTAGTAATTAATTAATTTTAATTTACCAGGACGATTTGACACTTCCTACCGAGATTCAGTAGAAAAACACTTTAATTAAAATGTAATATGAGAAACGAAAATTAAGAAAGTAGCAAACTTGTTTCACTTCAAGTTCTTAAGACAGTAGGCTATCTCCTTAGCATCTAGTTGTACAAATTATATATATATGACGAAATAAAGCTCATGTGTGAACGATCTATTTCGATTAAATAATATCATGTATTTTTATTTTAATATATTTATATTTTTTTTATAATCATTTCTGTGAGGCAGTTGTAGAATTTCTATGATACGTGACATTACAACAGGAAAAAAGATGATAATTATATTTTTATTATTATTATTACCATTCTCTCTTTTTAGGCTTTATTCATGCAAAGTTGTATGTTAGCCTCAACAGATTATGACAAAGATGCAGTCTTTCACAAAGACTAACTACTCCCAGATTTCAGATGTCATATTCAATGAACTAATCTTACACAAAGAACAAAGCTTTAACCAAGCCAGTGTAGTTACTAATGAAAATAAAAGTAGGCATCAAGAAACAGAGTTGCAAATTTAAAGAACAGTTGAGAATATGAAGAACCCATGAGTTACACTATTATGGATTTCTTGTTACTTAGTTATCAGAATATATTTTTGGATCAGAATTATGAATGATCATTTCCTTTTGAAATTATATAATAATTAAATAAGAAAGGATGAATATGTGGCGCGTGAGCATCACTGTGTGGAATGGAAATTGGTGAAAGCATTTGATGGCTGAGTCCACACCGTAACACGTGTCACGTGGGCCCTTCTTCTCGTCTAGCCCTTTGTCTTTTTTTTTTTCAAGAATAGCTGCACTGGATCAATAAAATAAAATAACAATTCTTTGGTTAATCACAATTTGCAACATTTCAGTTTGGAAGTTGGGGTTCTCTCATTCAGCACAGTCAACCAAGATTCTATTTCCTTTTTGTACACCACAATGCTGTATGCTTGTTCTATACAGATTATCAAGACACCTATTTTGAGGATGCTTCCGGGGGTGTGAGAGGGGGAAGTCGGAAGTTCAAACTTCCGACTTCCCGGAGAAACAGGCACAAAGCAAAACCTACATGATACAACACTCTATAGCTCAACAACTTGAACTCGAACGAGCTACAAGACTACCATCGGTTAAAGAAACTATCATTTATCATCGTCAGCAGGGGAGTGTATGTTATCTGGAGTATAGCTTTGGCTGATAGACTCGTCTTTAATCTGGTTTCGACAGTCCCATGAGGCTATCGTACTTGGTTTTGAAACGAAGGCCAGAGCCAATATGCCTTGAACTAGGGCAAACCCAGCAAAGAACTTTTGGACCCAGAATCTGTACCAAAGATGTTATTGATTGATGTTCTCTTCCATCATACAGCAATGAAGAGACAAAATGAGTACTTACTGCTGTCAAATTCTCGAAGGTGCCAATATCGTATGGATGCGAATAGAGCTGGCCTCCTTTCTCGGCAAGCCACATTGCTCTTACACCTTCATGGTACTGGCAAAATAAAATAAAATTCAAGACAAATTTCTATAACCGGACAAAAGTAGAGTGGAACGACTATAGGAACCTCGATTGTAGTCTTGTTCTGTAATATAAGATAGAAGTGCCAACCCAGGAAAAATCCAAGCGCCATACATAAGGGTATCAACAATAAACCTGAAATAACCTGTATATGAATTCTTAGTGAGTTCACAATAGAAGAGTAACAAAGTCACAGAAAACATAGTACAAAGACAAATATAGAAGTAATCACATGTATTATCCTGGGAGAGTCTTCAACATCTTGCTGAGAATCAACTGTCACACTTCCAACGAGTAATACCTAAAAATAACAAGAGGTTGATTAAGATGCATGTACCGTGGAGTCAAAAGTACAAACTGTATTCTAGAGGAATGAAAAGAAGAAGCATACCAGTGAGTATATGCAGGCAAGAACAGCATAAAACACAAACACAAAGAAGACCTTATAGTTCGCGTGCCCCACACAATTATTCATCCAAACACAATGATGATCCTAGCACCAAGAGGCAGCTGTTTAACAACATTATTCAAGGCACTCAAGTAAATGCTTAAACAATAGAATTGATCAGACATACCATTCGTAAAACACATCGATTACAAATCCTGCAATGATGTGCCCGAGGAGGCTTATAGTGTAAACACTTCTGGCAGTATCTCAAATCACCACCCTGCAGAAAAAATCCAAGAATTCGACCACAAATTTAAGCACATTATCCTTCCAATTCGCTCGCCAAATAAACTATAGAAAATAGAAAAATAACCAACCAAGTAAATGTTGCTGTTTGAACATTTATGTTCATTGTTCCCAATAGTTTGAGCTTTCTACCTTATACAAAAGCTGTCTAGTGCAATTTAAATATGGCTTTGAGTAGTAAATATGACTCATAAGTTGATAATTTCAAGGGGCCTAAGGAATGACTGCGTCAAATAAAATTTGATCCCAGAACACAGTAAATGAGCTGAAAATGATGTTGTCTCTATTATGATGAGGACCTAGTAAAAACAAGAACATAATAATTATAAATACCAGGGAGCTTGCTAGTAGTTCAGTTATCAGAATTGGTGTTAATTGGCTAACTAAATTCAAATTTGTATATAGTGCAAGCGTCAAAGACTTTAATAGAATTTGATCCGCGGACAAAATGAATAAGCTGGAAATGATGAAAATTTCACCTTTCTACTGTCTATAACCAGCTTCAATATAATTCACTTTAAATTCAATTTGTTTCGGGGACAACATTCATTACCTTGAAGTCATAAATCTGCTGTAACGGTGAATGACATCATATCGTATATATAAGAAAACACACAAGGCGACAAATAAAAACAAAATGCCAAATGAGCAAAGATCCTAAAACCACCAATCAGCGCCCTAACAATTCCAAACTTAAGGGATATGTAGGTATCCCATAGAGTCCAAGTTTTTGGATCAATCAGACCATTGATCCAGCCTATTCTAATAAAAGAAAATTAGCTCCATCAATATGCTCCGAATCAACTACATCAAAAATTTCTAACACTAATAAAAGAGAAATCTTGAAATCAAGATGGACATGGATAGAATTAGTACTGGGTAACTGGCATTCCAACTAAAATTGACTCAACTATTGAAAAACATATCATTCAATAGCTATAAACTAATCCACAAACCGCTATGAAATCAACGAAATTAGAACATGCATTTTAGACATTTAAAGGTGCAACAGTAATCTTGAGAACGGAAAGAACATCATCATTACTTCAGCAATTCTACATCAACTTAAAACACCAACTTCCTCCAAAGGTACAAAATCGCGAGGAAAATGCCGCAACAACACATGCAAGAAAATTGCGGTAAACGAAAAACACTAAAAGAATGATATACCTTGCGCTTGATCTCGTGGATCCGACTGTCCGGGTCCTCAACATCAGGAACGTATGAGCTCGGGACCCGACCCGGATCCGTGTAAATGGCGCGGCAGTAGCTGGATACGCACATGACAGCCACGGAAGTGAAAACGGCGGCGTGTAGAATGCCGGGAGAGGAGCCGAGACCGAACCACCGGTCGATGAATACGAGCACCGTCGAGAAATAGATGTAGGTGATTGCAGCGACAACGACGGCGACGTGGGATGAGAACTTGCAGCCGCGCCCCATTTCTCTATCTTTCAGCGATCCCGTAAGGCTGCGAAGGGTGGGAGACGGAGGCGCCGACATAATGGCGGGTTACGGCGGCGTCTCCGGCGCAGCGACGAAATCTGATTGAGGGTTTCTAGAAATTGGTGGTGTTGCCAATTTATTTTCTTGAATGGGTTTGGGTTTCTTCTGATCTTTCCATCATTGGAAAATTTCAGTTGTTTCTTTTTTTCATTTTGATCCCTGAACTTTATCAAATTTCGATATTTGACCTCAGTCTTTTCCTCCAGTAATTTCTTATAAAATTATTTAAAGTTTTAGAAGGGGCGAAAGATAAAAATAGTAGAACTTGAGGGGAGGTAGATGCAAATAAACCCTTTATTGTTACGTCAAGTTTGCTTTTGCTTACCTTAATTAAAATATTGTCGTTATGCTTAGCTGCTTTAAAGACTAATCAATCTAATATTTTTGTTGGGAACCAAACCATTCTTTCCTTTTTAAATCATGAAAATCTTCACTTTTTTAATCAATTATTCATTAGTATTTTTATTTGGAAAGTTTTTGACACATGAAACTTTAAAGCCGTTTTCCATTTCATATTAATTAATTTATAAACAATTCGCCAGAAAATTCCACCTTAATTTGTTAAGTTTAAATTTCAAAATGTAATGTAATTTGGTTCAATAATTCCATCAGCTAAGTTACAAGAATTTGAGTTTGAATCTTTGATTTTCTCCTAAAAATATCACATTTTCCCTATGAAAACCAAAGGATTTTTCTTGAATTTGACATTGGCTTCATCATCTTTTCATATGGTGAAACATAAACCACAAATGAAAAAATTAAATTTTAATAGGTAAAAATAGCACAGTAGTTGTGCTATATTCATACAAAGGGACTGGTTATCAATATGAAGGATGAAAATAAATAATAATATTAAAAGAAAGAAAAAATAGTTGAGGGGTGGCCTTCAAATTCCTGTTGACAACCGTTTACACTTGTTAATTAAGAAATTCGAACATTAACAACACCCAATTTGTTGGCTGTCGGCTTTTGGATTCCCATTGATCTAGTGTTTTTAATTCCATTAGTCAATAAAGTACTCACAATTCTCATCAAACGGGGATAAAAATAGTACGACGAAGAGAGTGTATTTCTTTTGAATCACCTAGTGGTGGAGTAGATGTTAGTGAGGCCAAGTTTACAGAACTTGGAAAGCCAAAATTCAAGAAATCTGGATAAATTTGATTTAATATTGAATTGAACATGGTAAAGCCAAAATTATAATAGAGACATTGCCCTTTCACAAAGCAATGCATGTCCTTCACCTCGTCGACCTTTGAACATGCTAAAAAGAAGTGATATTTGTTTCTTTCCTTCTTCCTTCTTCTTGTATTCTTACACTGAATATTGTTGCTATGTACCCATACTTGCCACTGCAGAATACGTACCGATCACCGCGAAGCAAATTCCGACGCCCATTACTATGGAGCACTGAATAGTCTATAGAAAACCAAGACAGATATGGGTTGAGATTCAAGATTTGGATTCCCATTTAAGAGAAGGATTTTGAAAAATTTGTACCTGAAGTTTACTTAATCTCCCTCTCTCTATTCTCATGTAGCAAGCACAAGGTAGGACTAGAGACTGTTGAGCATAACAATTCTCATCAAAATTAACTAAAGCCATACAACTGTGCTAATCTAAGGCCAAAGTCAGAGGAAAAAGGGACTAGAAAGCTTACCATTAGCATGATAAGGAACGATCCTATTAGAGCCATCATGGATCCTGTCATTCAATTGTTTGGTTGCCATCAGAATATGATTTCTCGAGTAGAGTTTACTTTAAGGGGATGCTTACCGAAGTACGGAACTGTCAATGCCACGATCAAGGTTGAGACGACTAAACCTGTTCTGATGATTATAGGGGCGGTGTGGGATGCAAGCTGATCCGCGGGCAGTAGCTCCTCGAGGGCTAATGCCACGGGGGTCATTGAAAGACCGAACTTTGTGAGAGGGGCTACGACCTAACACATTGGTTGCACACTTAATATTATTGAGAAAGTAGGTGAACAAGAGGGGCTATATAGGAGGTGTATGTTTCTAATCTTACCACAGCCCATGCAGCAATGTTGGAAGCAATGAGCTCTGTAGGAAGGTTTAGTGTGAACTGAGAATTCGTGGCTTCACCAAACATGAGATAGCCGAATATTGCTACCCCGGCATAGAGTAAACCCGCAATCGAAAAGCTGCATCAACATATACACAACCTGGTCAATAGAAAAATCCATTTACAAGACTATCTAACTGAGAACTGGATTTTCTCATGGCTACATCATAGAAATATTGATCGCGGGAATTTTTTAGTACGTTAAACGACAGGGTGAAGAGTTACCTAATCGCAATAACAGAAGGAAATTGAGAGGGGTTCTCCATGGAGGAGTAGATGTTAGGGAAGACTGAGTGGCCACCATAGCAGAAGCTGTATATACCAATGGTGATAGGCAAGTGTGTCAAGTCCAACACCTTTCCGCTAACAGAGAATCCGATATCGGATGCCACACCAACCCACAACAAGCACAGCACTACAAGGGCCATTGTCACTACCCCACCAACTGCAAGAATGCAAAAGAAGTACAACACAGTTAATGATCAAATGAGATGTTCTGAGATAAGGATGTTCATGAAAAGGGCTTAAGTGACAATCGTGATCACGGACTTGAAACATATGAAAGCAAGCTGAGATTTCTGAGCCAGACTGTTGGGAGAATGACAAGGGTTGAAACAATGGCACAGATTTGATACGAGTCGAGATGAAGTCCAGCAATATCCACATAAGCATTTGGGAAAGAAGCAGACAGGTTATCACTCATCATGATCAAGAATTCTACACATGAAGACTACAATCATCGGTTCACGAGTTAGTGATTACAGAAGAGGGGATTGTGATTTAAATTAAGCCAGTATACTTACATAGAGCTCTATATAGAGGATTATCTGCAGGGATCCGAACACAAAGATTAGTTTCCTTATAACATATCTACATTGTAAAAAGATAATCAAGTCTTTGTTTATACTTACAGCAATGCATATTCTGCCACCAAAGCCGAAAGCAGCCTGTCCTATATCCGGATAGGTTTGAAGTTGAGACGAGCTTTCTAAGCATCTCTTCAATAAAACTCCAGTATAACAAGCAATGATTCCAAACACAAAGAGAAGCAAGAGACTAAGCCACCCTCCCTCTTTGAGTGCGAAAGGAGTCGAAAGGATCCCAATGCCACACAAAGCATTTGTAGCTGCATTAAAAGCACAATGTTTGAACATACATCACAAAAAGATAACAACTGAATATCTTTACACAACAATAACTACACTCATGAGGGAGTAAGTAATACCATTAAGAAGTGACTGAGTATACGAACATTGCTGAGGCAAAGGAAGTTCACTGATTGAAGTCCCGAAAACAGAGGTCGAGGAGAGCTTTACAGGAGGAATCGAGGTGGGAACTGTCTCTCTGTCTGAATTCGTTGCAGAAAGTAAGGGCTTCGACAAAGAAGATTCAACATCTGGCGCCTGTGGTCGCTTCTCAGCCGCAGCCAAAAAAGAGCTGCCTCTGATGAAGCTCACCGATGGTGTCACGCTCGTAAACATGTCCATTGACTGCCTTTATTATATACAATAGAAGAGTTATTAGACATTTGATTACTTTCTCAGACAATGCTGCCATGAAACCACTTCTGATTAAGGTATCTCTTTTACAATCTATAACCTAAATCATAGATGGGTATCTTTCCAACTTCAGCTTGAACTCTTCAAGACTGAAACACTTCAAAATAATACCAGATTCCACTCTATTCAAATTCTAGGTATCAATTATCCAACGCTGCCATTCGGAATAGGTACATTGAGAAACATATAAACCATGCAAAATTGATTCCAAAATTGAGAAATTCAAGCATGTACCTATAACTTTGAGGCCAAGAAGGAGCATTATCAGGATCGAGGAAATCATGGGAAGGGACACGTGATAAGCCCGTGATATCAGATTCATTATCATCCTCATTGTCATCGCAATCCCTCTCTGCCTCATCGTCTTCATCGTCTGTTTCAATCTCAATCGCGCGATCCATTCCCAATTCTTCTTCGAGCTGCTTCATGACTGTATCAACTCTCCAAAAATTAGTCTTTTTTTTTTTTTCCTTCTGTTTCGAATGCGCAACCAGACCAAACCGCGTCTGAGATTTTGAAGGAAGGCTCTTTCTTCTTCTTCTTCAAAAATGAACGAAATCTCAGAATTCTATAGGAACATAGGATTGATTTGCATTACCTCTTTCTGCAAGAAGACGATGCTATCTACATTGAAGCTTTACCGTTTGATTTTTCTCTATATATCGATTAATAATTATTAATTAATGTGTTTGTGCTTATAGATATAATTATACGTATAAATAAATGGAGAATAGTTGTATAATAATCGATTTTTTCTCATCTAATCTGGAATTAATTTTGAATTTTATTACTTACTATAATATCTATATTATCATTTGATCCTAAAATTAATTTAGGTAAGTTGTTAGATTGTAATTTGGATTTCTCAAATGATTTTTTGCAATAGATTGCATGCAGACACGTGACTTGCTACAATCAAGAATCACCCATAAATTATTTAATTTTCACACATAAATTTAAATACATTGCAACATGCCAACATTAATATAAGCCATGAAAGTGTAAAGACAAATATTACAAACACATCATCGTTGATTATTCAAATTACAAACTATATATGATAATAAGAAAAAAATCTCATAAACACAATTCAATACAATAATAAATTACTACAAATATTCTTTCTATTTGTCGATTTGATTAAGCTTGCCTAGACCATTGCACCGGGCGCAGACAATCTGAGCCTGATCTTTCCTTGCCGCATTTGCCCTCAACGTCACCCCTGCTTTCCTCACAAATCCTGCTCCATCGCATTCCGGGCAACTGAAAATCATCACATTTTAGAAACAAAACTCAATACAAATCTCAGAATTTCAAATCGTAACGAGCAAGCTACTACGATATATAATTTATTCTAACGTGTCTTTGCGAGAGAAGAGGATGGGGAAAGCAGTTCCGAGCAGCGCCACCGCGGCGGCGCCGCCTATGAGATAGGCTGTCCCGTCGGCTGAGACATCTCCGACGGCAGCGACCACCGTCAGCTGCTTTCTGCCTCCACCGACGAGTGCGGTTCCGCCATTGGAGCCGGAGAAGGACGCTGGAGTCGATTTTCTGATGGAGGTAGCAGGGAAGAGAGCGTGGAATTGAGCGATGGACGCCATTGGTGAGTTTGAGATTTAGGTTTTGACTGAGATTTTATACAAAATTACAGATATTTGAGGTGGGGAGGAGAAGTGGATAAGAGAGGAACACATCAGCTCAAGAATTGGAGTTGAAGTGAGTATAACTGGATAATGTGGCCCCCATTTCCGATGGTAATACCACAAATCAAATTACTATTTATATAGTTAAAGAATGAAGAGTTTCTTTTAGAAATCAATAATAAATAAAAATGAAAATTATAACCACATTCGGAAATGGCCCAATAATATAAATGGCCCGATAATATAAAAGGCCCACTCCAAGTTCGGGTCGGTACGCGTAATCCAGATTCTTCGAGCGAATTCCAGAAACCAAACCAAAACCCTCTGAAAAATTCTCGTTCGAAAACTATAAAATGATGTATCTTCTCCATTCAGTTTTATTAAATTTCTTGAAAACTGATATCAGCGAATTAGTGAATTTGGTAGTTTCTTCATTGAGAAAGAAAAAGGTTGCAAGAACATGGCAAGAGAAGGCCCTAATTGGGAAGGATTGCTTAAGTGGAGTCTTTCTCATGCCGACGGTACTAATACTTCTCGCACTTTGAGGTAATACTCATCTTTCCCCAATTTTTACAAAGATTTGCTCATTATGTTGTAGTTCATTTGCTCGGTTCATTCTTGATTAGTGATTTAATTGGGTGAAAGTGTGTGCTTTAACATTTTTTTGGGTATATACTCTTTGCTTCGAGAAGAATTAATGAGTTCCCTTTTCTGGGTTTAGTGAGGAAGATAAAAAATGGTTTATGGAAGCGATGCAAGGGCAGACCGTCGATGTTATTAAGCGAATGAAGGAGATTACACTTGTGATGAAGACCCCAGAGCAGGTTTTAGAGTCTCAGGGGGTCACTCCTCAAGATATTGAAGGTGATTATATAGCTATAGAAGAGAATTTCTGCATCCAAACTTGATTGGATGCTGAGTTTTTCATTTTTGTTACTTGTAGATATGTTGGATGAGCTTGAAGAACACGTGGAATCGATTGACATGGCCAATGGTTAGTTCTCAGTCATGACCTGTTTTAAGAATGTTTTGATGCACAGTGCAGTTCTTTCTTTTAACCGTTTGATTGGTTGTTTCTGTTACCAGATCTTCATTCCATTGGTGGTCTCACCCCTCTCCTCGATTACCTCCGGAATTCGCATGCTAACATTAGGGCTAAAGCAGCTGATGTTGTCAGCACGATTGTGCAAAACAACCCTAAAAGTCAGCAGATGGTCATGGATGCCAATGGTCTGGAGCCGTTGCTGACTAACTTTACTTCGGACTTGGATGTTGGAGTTCGTACCAAAGCTCTCGGGGCAATTTCATGTAACTTCCCCCTTTGTTATGTACTATTGCTTTTATGTGATCAAGGATTAACATTTTCTTGATGTTTTGTTTTGTTCATTTTTCGTTTGCAGCTCTGATTAGGCATAATAAGTCTGGAATTGCTGCATTTCGATTGGCTAATGGCTACGCGGCGCTAAAAGATGCTCTGGGTTCTGAGAGTGTGAGGTTTCAAAGGTAACTCTCTAGATGCTTTGGAGATCATTTGACTGTTTAGTACATGAACTTGTCTTGACAAAGAGTTGTATCATATGCAGGAAAGCGCTCAACTTGATCCATTACTTACTCAGTGAGAATCGGTCAGACATTGGTGTTATAACCGAACTTGGATTTCCTCGCATCATGATGCACCTTGCCTCAAGTGAGGATTCTCATGTACGCGAAGCTGCACTGAGAAGCCTTCTTGATCTAGCTCGGGACAGATCAGAGAAGCTTTCTACTTCATCTTCGAGTGAAGACGATGATAAACTGAAGCAAATCCTAAACGACAGGATCAAGGAAATCAGTGAGATGTCCATTGAAGACCTTGGAGCTGTGAAAGAGGAAAGGGAGCTCGTCGACTCTCTTTGGAAAGCTTGTCATAACGAACCATCACCTCTTTTCGAGAAGGGTCTTCTATCCCTCCCTGGAGAAGACGATCCACCTCCCGATGTCGCGAGCCAGCATTTCGAACCACCTCTCAGAGCTTGGGCTGCAAACAGAAATCCCGAGCCAAAACCACAAAACGAGAAGACGGAAGCGCCACTATTATTAGGCCCTGGACCTTCATCTTGAGGCAGTGGATCAATATCTTTGCAGTGTTAGTTTTCTTTATTAAAGATGCCTAGCGCTGCTCTGCATCAACATTATTGTTTATGTCTTTGCTGAAGATTTTGTGCTGTATTTTGTACTCCCCATATATGTGGAAAATACAACTATGTATCTCATTGTGCAACTCTTCAAGGTTTTAGTTTAAGCCAGTGTTTGAATTTTGAAATCTGTCTTTACTTTTTGTTCTTCTCGCGTTGCAAATTTTGATTCAAGCATTTACTTGTTTCATTACTATGAATACAATCATGACATATCTCAAGATTTACAACAAAGTTGTCTTACTGTGGAGGGCAGAAAGTGATGACATATCTCTTGGCCCTGCACTTGTTAAGGCTTGAAGAATCATCAAAGGCATAGCTATAAGCCTTGGGACAAATGGCCTTAAACAAATTAGCAAAAACAGTAGGCTTGCATGTTTTGGGATTTCCATACTGCCCTGTGCAGCAATACTTTGGTGATTGCATGGCTAAGCAAGCACTCTTGCATCCCACAACCTTCCCTCCCACCCTCACCTCCAACGCCGAGGGGCAGCAGACGTTGAGGTCGACCTCACACGACGCCACACCGCACCCGACCCCACCCCCTACGGGCTTCATCGAGACGGGCAAGTTGAAGCCATCTACAAGGCTCACGTCGTAGAAGTGGAGTGCTGAAGCTGATGAGCCTAGCGTCATCTCCACCACCGTGGCTGGCGGTGTTCCTCCCATCCCCCGGCAGTGGAGCTGGCCCGAGCAGTCCCCGGTGGCACACGAGCCCTTCCCCTCTGAATCGAAGTTGCAGAGCTGCCGTCCCCATACACGGCCTGACCACTTCTCGGGGACGTCAACGACCACTTCTCCGCCGCTGCTGAGGAGGAAGCCGCCATCTCTGAGGGTCTCCTGCCCCGCACCGGCCTGGATCGCGGGCCATATGTTCTCGTTACAGTTGTTCACGATGATGACTTGATATCCATTGCCATCTGCACACATAAATTACTGTCATGAGTCATGACCCTCATCAAGATTGTAAGTAAAGAATTAAAGCTCATGATTATGTACTTGTTCTAGTAAAAGACTGGACTATGGTGATAGTAATCAAGAAGCCATATTTGAAAAGAGGCAGCATTTTTGTTTCTAGCCTTGTAACTGCAGAAGATTAAATTAAAACCAGTGCTTCTTCTCAGAGGAAAGAAGGCTGAATTTAAAGCACAAGAACTCTGCTAGAGGCTACACTGGTTTAGCTTAACTTAGCAATTCTTTATCTCTTTTCCCCTCTTTTCCTGCACTTTTTCTGTTTGCACCACATAAAAGCATATATGCGTTGCTTGTAGCTGAGGAGTTGTTCTACTTTGATTACAATATTATGGATTTATTTCAACTTTAGCACATTGCAATGAATAAGGCCTTCCTGCATATGCTGCACCAATGAGGATTAAAGCAGCAATATATTTTGGCCCCTTCTAATGTTAGATAATTTCTCATGGGAATATTAGATTGCCTGAATTGCAATCCTCATAACATATATTATTGTTGGTATGTATTTCATCTAGTAATATATAAAAGGAAACTGCTTTGGATAATGTAAATGTAAAAGAGAGAACTCTGGACTCAAAGCCCAATTGGCCTATTGGGCTCAATTCAGCCCATTTAGTTCTTTAGGAAGAATATGGCCCAACTTTGGAAAAAGCAGTTCAATGCTTTCTTGATTATTGATTCAAAGAATAACAAAAGGGAGAGAACTCAGAGAACTGTTAAGGAAAAACAAGGAACAATATTAAGGTTTAGACGTAAAATTTGACTAAATAAAATACTATGTATGAACACGAATTTAGGTGATAATATAACACGAGTTATACATGTATGACTTATAGAAACATTAGCATACACACTCCACAAACTTGCCAGCAACAGAAAATGATTGTTTGCAAAACCTAATCAAATCATTCAATACCACAAATTACAAGAATAAGCTGAGATAATTTAATGAAATAATAATTTGTGTTGAGATTTTTCCAAAAGCTTAGCTTATAGGAAACGTTATTTATTCCCACACATGATCAGAATTAATGGAGATCCCATTTCAGTGATTTCACAACCCTTCTTCCACTTCTCTCTTCCTTTTCCTCTTCCTCTCTCCACTCGAGCTCAACTCAATCTTGAGACCTCCAAAGTCGAATGAATTAAACAAGTCTGATTTCAATACAGTTACTGGGCTCGAAGGGCTGCTGCTGCAAGAGTAAATAGTTTCATCTCGCACCGATAGATTCTTCATGAGCCTTTGGCAATGGATCAAATCATCATCCTATAACAAGTAATCAGTTTAGAATCTGCTGCTAAAATTAATGATTTCATGAAGAAATCTTGGTGGGGTTAGTCACCTTAAAACGATCTTGAGGGATGAGGGATTCAAGATTTGCCAATGAAGGGTCATTTCTTGATGGAAGCAAATCTTGGAGTACAGTCTTGACTGCAGAAACTGCCACGACGCTTTGCTTGAACCCCATGAATTTAGGATCTGAGTAAGAAAGTTCAAGGTCTTGATCAATATTTCAATTAATGTATGAATACAGGAATTAATCAAGATTTGATCAGGAGTAGTGGTTTACCTAAAAGAAGGTGGAGAAGTAGTTGAGTAGTACGTTGAGTTAATTCTCCAATTAGGGTTTTCTTAGAGGCATCAATAGTTAGGGAGAAGAGAAGATGTACATAAGAAAACGGAGTTACACAATCTACTTTCCAATCCAAGGCTTTCAACACTGTTACTTCCATGCGTTGAATTACTGTTGGGGAGAATGATTTTTCTAGATCCTCCTGCAATTTTTTTAATAAATATATGTGATTTCAAAGCAATTTTAATTACAAGAAATCACACCTGAAATTGATGAAGGGGGAAAGAGGAAGTTTCGTTGAACTTGGCTGCGATAGATAAGCATGCAACTGAGAGAAGCTCGATCATCCATGGCCTCCATCCCTAGAGGCAAATATGCATGTGTAATAAATTGATTTCATGGATTAAATATAAATATATATCTCTTACTTGGCATTGAGTGACTGAGATGAAGCGATCAAGACAATTCACAGCGCCAAAAAGGGTTTCAGCAGAAAGCGCCATTCTTGTTTGAGACTAAGGAAAAGGGCAATCAAGGGTTGATCCAAATCAAGACAATAATACTTTTGTAAGAAACAAGCAAGATAAGGTGTACATATATATATATATACCTTGATGATCCAAGCAACAGCTTTAAACCTAATGAAATGGTCGAGTTTAGGGTAGGTTGATCGAGGCAAGTAACGAGCCTCCTTGGCAAGAAAAGCAGTGAAAGCTTCTTCACAATCTTGCTTAGTGGAAAGGAACGAAGTCCCACTATCAGAACAAGGGTTTTCATGATTCTGTTCTTCAAGATTGGGACTCATGAGCCAGACTTCATTGCAGAGCAAGCTTTGCTCCATCATCGTCAACTGCAGAGTGGTGAGAAGCAGCAAAGTACTGTAGTGAAATGGACAAGATGGAGAGAATAAGTAATCATTGCATGCATGCAAGAAAAGAGTGGGGGGTTTGGGGATTTGGTGGAGGAGAAGTAGTGGGTACGTGTTGACATATGGTTGGTGGCGGTTGAGGTGGGGATGATATGGGTGTAAAAAAGGAACACGACCCACATGAAGAGGGGTAAATGCTCGATAATTAAACTAAATAAAATATGCCAGCCAATAGGGTTTTCACTGCAGTAACCTATTGCGTGATTGCACGAGGAATACCCCTCTTCTTGTTACACTATGTCTCCTATTCAAGATTTTTGTATGCCTCAAACTATATTTGTTTTATTTTTTAATTCATTTGTGGGCCAAAAATACTAATATATGTTATTTTTATCAGTTGGCAAAAAAACTACCACATAATTTTTAATTTCTTT
Organism: Leonotis leonurus; assembly: GCA_026898415.1. NCBI lineage: Eukaryota > Viridiplantae > Streptophyta > Magnoliopsida > Lamiales > Lamiaceae > Leonotis > Leonotis leonurus. Next base: position 6,149,101 of record JAPKLX010000005.1, read on the forward strand.
TTGTGTGGGATGGATAATTTATTTAGTGATGTATTGGTCTACGTTAGGCCTCTTTTGATGTCTGCATGGTTTTTATTCTAAATATTTGTCCCTATTAATATTATTTATGGAGAGATATATAAAAGTTCCGAGATAAAATTTGCTTTTTAGAAATTTACAAATTAAATTACATACTTTCTAAATTTTACAATTGAAGTATTCTCAAAATTTTAGGCGATAAATATGAAATGGGACCAAGAAAGTAGAGTAAAAATAAATTTATCATGCATCATATTTTTTATCTTCAAAAAATTAGAAAGAACAAATAATAAACTGCTTTACATTTTACAAACTCAATATTTCACGTTGTCTATACATTTCTTGAAAATATATGTTTTTCAAAACATAAAGAACAAAGACAACTCATTTAGTGTTAACTAAATTTTATATGAAAAGCTCAACCTCAACACTGTATATTGACAATTACTTGGTACTCCACTTTTTCAATCAAGAAACCTACCCAATCAACTATTTAGGATACTCTAGACTGCATTTTTGCCCATTGTCACCATACTATCATTTAAATAGTGCAGTAGATACTAGATAACATCCATCACCTACATGATCCATTATTGAGGAGTGTATATAGTACAGAGTATGGTCCAGTTGCAGATATATTTTCTTTGGATTAAGCCTATTAAGTCAGAAAGGAAGCAAGAAGAAAATTAATGGGACTTGGCACAATTTTCACCTTCCTTCAACTGCTTCATCCAAGAAGATGTTCGTCTCTGTAGCTCTATAAATTTATCTGAAAAAAGTGCACTTCACTTACAGATTTTAACCAAGATTTTTTGGAGTGCGATGAGAGGGACCAGCTGCATATAACTCCACATCATAAATATCACGTAGATTGCTTGTAATTTAAAGCTCCCAATAAATGCAATATATGATGTTATAATAATATCTAAGGTACATACAGTTGATATGAAAATAGTAGTATGCGGATGTGTGTTCATAAGACAATAGGGACCAGCTTTGAGTTTAGTATTCCATCTATGTTCTAATATTTGATTCAAATTAATAAGGTAACATGATGCGATCATTAATACAAAGATGTTTGTATTAATGAGATCTTGAGCTTATTTATTTGAAGTTTGTATTTCCCTTCTTCAAATAGATTATAAGTTATTTATAGAGATAATACTTTTATAAACATCCCAACACTTTCTAATACACTTACGAAACTAAAGTTCTCCCTTTTTCTCCTTCCCAGAATTATGCATGTACTTGTAATGTTTCTCAAATTCGATGAGATCTAGTGAAAAGCTTCCAGTGTCCTCGTAAAATCAATTTGGCTAATCACTGGAGTAACTACCAGAAATCAGAGTTTGCAAAAGTATAACGTCTGTACCCTTTTACTGCAGCTCATAGGTGGAGAACCTGGATCCTGATCTTCCAAAATTAGTGGACTTCAAATCCAACTTTTGGAAAGGGCTGCAACATAATGTTATTTGGTATAAGTACTTAAAAAGAATGCTTAAACTAGCAAAATATCTAGCCGAATAGATGGATAATTTATGCATGCCTGCTGTTGGGATCATAATAGAAGCCACTAATGGAACCATCACAACAGGAGAAGCAGACGTAGTAAAAGCCCGCTATTGTCAGTCCACAGTCGGTTCCAACGTTCACAAAATGTTGCTCCTTCCACCTCTGTCCAAATAGACAAGGATGTAATTTTTTAAAAGATCATATTAACTTTGAATAAGTGTGTAGGGAAACAGTAAAAGATAATTACCATGAATATATGAGGATAGCTGCTCAAGTCCAAAGATTTCCCTCCATCAGCCTCCACTTGCGGCTGGAAAACAAAAAGATAGATATGATTGAGTGAATGCTAACCAGAGGGAGTAACGAGCACAAGCACACAATACTAACCTGTAGTGGTGGAAAGGATGGAAATTTCGTCCAGTGCTTGATGTCGTCGTCTCGCCTGTACATAATTTCCAATTTCAAGTTGGTTACACTTGTTGCACAAGGTTTATTATTTAAACAAGAATCCCTGGTGTAACTTTTAGAAGGAATTTTGGTCAGCTGCGAACAGGAAAAGATAACATCAACTTACGTTGCTCCCCACTTCCCAGTGTAGAAAGTATAGTTCTTGGTGTCAACAATCTCCCCTTCCCAAAAAGTAACAACCTAAGACAACCATAATTAGAATATAAGAAGTTCAGAACCAAATAGTAAAAACCTATGACAAAAACATGTTATCAATAGGAGGTTCATTTTGGTATTTGAGTTCGTGTCAAAAACACCAAGTAAAGTGGGTTCTTACTGGTGTATCTGCCATGGGAACATTAAGCGCCTCCATTGTGCCGCATAAATACCCACGATCAAGGTCACGGCCCTGGATACGTACATTTACTCTCCACGCTTCATCTTTTTGTATACTTGAAACATTCTGAGTACCCGAGAAAGCCTGGAAAGATGTAGATGGTATAAACAAACATTCCTATCACCAATTTGCCATCTATATTATGCACTTGAGTGAACTCTTAAAGTAAATGGATCTTAAAGATGAATTCATAATTACGATGAAATATTGCCTGAATATCAATTCTTGCATCCCCTGCGTGATTTCCCAACTAAAGAGACAATGCTACCTCAACCGAATTTCAGGTCATCTAGAATTTAGTAAAGATCAACAGGACTTCAGAAAATGTGATCTTCCATTTCTGATTCACTTTTATGATTTGCTAGCATAAAAGCTAGGAAGTTTTGAGAAGTAATTTCTGCATATTTCAAAAGAATTACATAGTTCACGGTTCCACAACCTCATGGTCCCACTCTCACGCCCACACAGTTGAATCAAACCAATACTCCATATTTTCCAAAACGCAGTCAAATTATACAATAATAATAAAAGAAACAAACATACAGTACATGATAATCAGTTAATCAGATACAATGAGAGTAGTTATTACCTGTCCAACACTTAAAAGTGTACAGGGCTGTGGCATAGTATTTCCAGTATTTGTACCTTCAAAATTCAAAAATAACAAATTGTACGCCTGAGTATCTTTATTAAAATTTTACAATCACCCCACCATGTAAAATCTCATCATTCTTCAAACACCCGCGGTAGCCATAGGAAAAAAGGACTCTCAATTGACAACAAGAAAAGAATGAAAGAAGAGCTGAGAAAAAGATAGTATCTGGGAAAAACTCAACCAGCATACCTGGAACTTCAGAAGGAGAAGAAGTTTCCACCATCCTCACCGGCATTTTGCAATCGGTTGACTCGATCCAACTGTGTAGAGTTTTTCAGTTGATACTTCACAGTTCACAAATTCCAATCCTTTCAAACCCCAAATAATTTTCGCCTCTTTAGTAATGAAAAAGTGCGACTTTTAGTCTGTGAAATCGTGTAACAGATACTAGCGACTTTTACTAGAATTTACCAGACACATCAGCATAATTGTTACGAATTGGGCTTCAACTAAGAGGCCCAAGGTGAGATGCATTTTTTTTTGAAAAATTGATGAAATTTTAATAAATAATAAATAAATTAAATTGTAGCTCTATTCGACCCTCTATTTTCCACATTCAAATTTATTATATTGATTAATAATTTTAAAAATAAAAAATTGTTATTATATTATTTTTAAAATTTAATTAAAAATAACATTAAATATTAAAAATAGTTATATGGAGTACTTTGTTTGAGCGAGATAAATTTATTATACTAAATACAAAATTAAACATATTTAACTATTGGAAAAAATGGATAGAGAAGACATTTGCATTATTTATCTATCGGCCGGTGGAGATAATGGAATTAACGGCGGAGGAAGGCCCACTAAATGGGGTACGAGACATTTCAAAATCATCGCCGGCGGCGAAGGCAACCGCCATTAAGTCCGGCAGTTCCATCTCCCCCTCCAAGAACCTCAATATTACCCTCATTCCCGGCCTCACTTCCGGCACAGAATGACAACACAACAAACCAAGGCTGAGCACCAATTCCGCCTCCTTTTTACTAAAATCATCCCCCAAATTGGGATCAATGGCTCCAAGAATCTCCCCTCTTCTCCACATAGACAACACCCATTCTAACAAAACCGGTTCGTTCGGTTCCAACGGCCTCCTCCCGCACCCCACCTCAAGTAAGAAGGCCCCGAACGCATACACATCGGTGCTCGTTGAGGCCCTGCCCGTACGTGCATGCTCGGGGGCTAAGTACCCGAGCGTGCCCGCCACGTGCATGGTTCGATGGTCGGAGCCGTGATCGAACATCCTTGCTAGACCGAAATCACTTAATCTCGCTCGCATGTCCCTATCTAACAACACGTTGCTGGCCTTGATGTCTCGGTGCACCACCACTTTCTCCCACTCTTCGTGGAGATAGAGTAGGCCGGAGGCTACGCCTTTGATGACTAGGAACCTCTGTTCCCAGCTGAGGGTGGTGTTAGGGTGATGGTGGAGGTATTTGTCTAAGCTGCCATTAGGCATGCACTCGTACACTAGGAGAAGCTCTCCCTTGCGGCGGCAGTAGCCTAGTAGAGGTACTAGATTGCGGTGGCGCAGACGCCCTATGCTGACGATCTCCGCCACGAACTCTTTCATCCCCTGCCGTGAGTCGTGCGACACCCTCTTTACTGCTACCTCTGCCTTCGTCTCCGCCATCACCCCTCTGTAGACCTTCCCAAAACCGCCGCTCCCGAGAAGCCCTCCCTCTCGAAAACCGTTGGTGGCTTTGTACAGATCTCTGTATCGGAATCTGTGAGTGGTGTAGTTCACTTCCCACCTCTCAACGACTTCTGCATATTTCCACATCCTTGTAGCGTAGAAAGCGACGGCGCCAACCATCAAAGCGAAGATAGCGACGGAAATCAAAGGCAAACCGAGAGTAATGATCTTGGGCTGCTCCCTGGGCCCCACCCTCGGCATCTGAGAAAGATCGAGCGGCGGAGCTACGGCGCCGCCGATGGCGAAACTCCACCCCAGCACGTAATGTGATGTCAACAGAGGCGCCGCGGAGAACCCCACGTACGAAACCCGGTTCACGACACGTGCGAGATCATACCTCAGATAAAGCAGAGGAACCCTCGGCTTCTTCTCAATTGCCGCCGGAGCTAACGTCACGCTTAGCAACTCCGAAACGGCCTCGTAGTCGATCCAGACCTGCATCCGCCTCCCGCTATTGAGAGTGAGATTCTTGAAAGAGCCCCTTCTGTCGTCGTAATAAGCAGCAGGCTTGGCGAGGACAGAGACCATGCCGTTGATGTCGACGCCGACATGGTTGTCGTCGGTGTCGTTGAACTCGGAGCTCTTGAGGGTGTCGAGCTCCACCGCCAGCACGTGGTTCGAACTGTTGCCGTCGTTGGACTCGTTGAAGAGTCCGAGGTAGATGCCGGGAAGCGATCCCGACAGCCCCGGCGACGGCGCGATCACGAAGGTCATGCCATGGCCGCCCAAGCGCTGGAAATTGGGAACGATCGCGAAGACGAAGTGGGTCGAAAATGAGAATACTGAAGAGTTGGGGGACTTCCTGAAATTAATAGGGATGGGGTAGAAGGCGTGGCCGGTTACCTGGCGCGTGTCGTTAGACAAGCGGAGGAGGCCGTTCTCCGTCACGGCGGCGACGCCGTCGAGGCTCAGGTTCGCTGACTTGAACCCGTTGAAGCAGAAGGAGGTGGAATCGGAAGCTGCCATTACTCCGATTTGAGGTAATGAGATTAGTATTGCGAGCTTCAACAGAAACATAGCTGAAACGGAACGGAACGGTGTTTGAGGCTAACTTGTTACTGTTAAGCCACAATTTTCTTGCACTAAGTAGACCGTAATCTGTTTGTTTATGTTTTGGTCTTACTTAATTTCTTTATTGGATTGAACATGAAAAAAATCATCAACCCAGATTTGAACTTTTCTCTCGAGCAAAATTTTCACTTTTTATATTGATGATTAGTGAAAAACATAAGGAATTAGATTTGGAAAATGACATAAACTGTAATTTTAGCTGCCAGAAAGGACTAAGACTTGAGATTCAATTGTAACATGGTACAAATTTATTAGCTGACATCATAAATATTGCCAAATTAGAATAAAATGTTTCAGCTTCCTCAAATTTAATGGTTTTCTTGTTTAAAATAAGATAAGAGAGATATCTTCATATCATTAGGCTAGTCAAGGTGATCGATTAATTTATCTTATTGTACATTCTTATCATTGGGCCTAACTTATATACTAATAATTTTTATATAATAAATTCAAAAAATAATTATCAATAAAAACAGTAAATATTAATCTTCTATCCAAAAATATTCATTATTAAACAATTCCATCAACCTATTCTCAATGTTATTCATGATATCTAATCTAAAATATGATTATTATTTTAGTATTTTGTCTTCTAAACTAATTTTTGAATTTGTTATTCGTAAATGACTATTATAATTTATTTCCTCTCATCTTTATATAAATAATTATTTTTCAAGAATTCGTGATTTACTTGTTAGTGATTCCTTTTTAATAATTAAATTAAAAAATTTTATAAATTGTTTCCACATTCCATGTCTCATAATTAAATTTATCATTTTAATTAATAATTTTTAAAATTAAAAAATTTATTATGATATAATGAATCATAATTAACATTTATTTAAAAAATTAAAATTTTTAAAAATCATATACCCTAATTTTGAATTTATAAATCCTAAAAATCAATTAAAAATGATATTAAATATTAGAAAATAATTATAAATCTTATTTGGGGTGGAATACCCTAATATTATGTATAAAATTAAATTGCTCTGTTTTATACATGGCCCATTCAATAGCTCTGCTTTATACATGGCCCATTCATTTCAGCTTTTCCATCCACCTCTCAAGAATGGATAGTGTTTTTGTTTTTGAAAGAGATGGACAATTGCTTTAGAAAGAAAAGAAAAACAATAAGAAAGAAAGTGACTTTAATAAGACGCTACAATTGAGAATTCAAGAATGAGATGTGTAAAATTTAATTTATGACTTTGGATCTACATATCTCTGCTCATTCAAGTGAGCTACATATCTAAATCAAATGGAAGTCTCTTACAAAATATACAAGAGGGCCTAGAATTGGATGATTCATCATTATACAAAACAACTTCAAAAAGAGAAGAACAATAAATCAAAAGTGTACCTGAGATTTCTTCAACACCGATGACTCAACCTCCCCTAATCTACCCAGCGCCACCATCAAGATTGCGATTTTCAAACCTGTACACGCAACTCAACGCCACCAGCACTTCAGCAATGGCAGCTTCCGTCTTCTCCTTATCAGAGAAATGCAGCGTCTGCAGCAAAAGCACACAAGGTTTGGTGTCAAACTTGAGCTTATCCACATGCCTCTCCATCTGCCATTTCACGGTGTCGTTGGCCATCGGCAACAACCACCCCATGATCTCCACCGTTGCAGCCCTCCACCCTTCCGCCAGGAACGCATCATCTCCACCCCATTTCATGCTCTTGCTCAGCTTTGCTCTCACCAATGCCTTTAGATTCTCCGGCAGCATCTGGTACAGCGACTCGCGGTCATCACGCCCAATCGAGGCCGTCGACTCCAGATACTTCTCCACCAGCAGAATAACATTGGCGTAGTGCAGTGCCAGACCCGACCCGCCCAGCGTCGACGGTCCTGCCGCGTGGAATACTCTGTTGTTTTTGGCAGCTTTTTCTCTAACGGATTCGAATGCATCGTTGCATTCGCTGAAGAAAAGCTCCGATTGGCTGTACAGCCGGATTTTATTAGGCTTCAACTCTGTATAGACGTGGCCGGGATATTCAACCATTTGCTGCTTTATCTGTTCGATTAGGTACAAATCGCGCTGCTGCTGGAAACACGCAACGTTTAACAATGAAATGGCGGGAAGAATCGAGATGTAAGGCTTGAAAACAGAGCAAATTCTGATGTAGACGATGATCACAACCGTCGCCATTATGCTCACGCATTTATCACAGGGTTTCCGCCAGAGCGAAGTTTCCTTTAGGTATTTAACCTCCTTGCGCTGAATCTCGAGTTTCTGGTTGAAAAAATCGGTATTCGAATCCAATTCCATCTGCTTGTTCCTCCGCTTCATCTTCCTCTCCGCCACCTCCATCTCCGACAGCGCCGCCAACGCTGAGTGCAGACCCGCCGTGGCCGAAACCAATTTCTCCATCTTATGCACCCGTTTCTCCGAATATCTCGAACCGTATTCCAATTTCCCAAAATCAAGGACGCCGAGCTTCAGGTCCGTGTAAACGAGATCGAACTGATTGAGCCACGGATCTCCGGTTTTCTTCCCCAAACGGGAAACGACTGCGGCGGTGCGATCGAGATCCTCCATCCTCTCGCCGCAGGCGAGCCTGAGTAGAAATTCCTCGTCCGAGGAGGTCAGGTACGAGATTCCTTTGGATTTGATTATTTGATTTCTCAAGCGGGAAATCTGGTCGTCGGAGAGAGATTTGTAGAGAGAGATCAACCTGGACATGGATTTGGCGGTCTCGAATGCGAGGATACGCAAACGAGGACCCTTCTTCCTTGACTCGTCGGAGCAACGGCGGCGAGCGTGGTGATCCTTTTTCGAGGTGGCGATCTCCGGCAGCCAAGCCTTCGGCTTGAAGCCGACCATTATTATTGGGGGATAATTGATTAAGGGAGGGCAATAGAATCCCAATAATGGCGGAGGAACCCAGCAGATTCTAAGGATTTGTCATTGGATTAGGGTTTCCGATTTATGTAGAATTGGGGAAGATAGGATTCTACCGTTGCACCAGAAGACTTGCATTTTATTTTTTTTCTTCTTAAATATGAAAATAAAAAGAGTCTCATTTAATATAATATATTTATTTATCGGTTATTTCATTGTTGAAATAATAATGGAGAAATTCATATTTCCCGCTCTTTATATCATTGAATTGAAAGATGCACATAACGATTAACGACCAACCTAACTAACTTTCTCATCCAACGGCTACTGTGTTTTGTCGGTATGGTATGGCCCCATCCTGCGGCCCATATTCTCTTCAGATAATTTCCAATATTTTAGCTCAAATCCTAACTTTAACTATGAGTAACTTGAATTTGTTTTACATTTAAAATTAATTAATAAAAAATGAAAATCTTACATAATTATTATCCTTAGTAAATTACTGTAATTTGGTTTAGTTGAAAATAATTCAACTAAACCAAATTAAACACAGATTAAAACGACTTTAATTAATGCATGGATCCAGAAAGTAAAGAAGACACCCATTATCACGGCCCAAAAGAAAGAAGCTCGTATAATAACTCAATACTTTAGAAATGGGCTGTTTGGCCCGTTTACAAGAAAACGAACTACTTGAATTAGCCATTTTTAAAAGACGTGACTACAATTTAATTTAGGGAGAAGATGCAAATCCATCACCAACGTTTTGACTAAAACACAAATTAGTTCATATTTTTTGTTTTGATGTAAATACAATTTTAATATTTTAGTTTTGGTACAAATATAATCTGAATGTTTTAATTTTGGTACACAATTAATTAACTCAAATTAATAAATAATTTTTTTTGTGAATCTCACATTATTTAATTTTTCATCATATTTAATATATTTCTTAATTAATTAATTATTATTTTTATTTTATTCACGACGCATATATTTAATTAAAATTAATAAATAATATAAGACTATATTATTCCACTACGTGTTGTATAACATTGTCTTCTTAATAACGACCCATATTCTTTTTTGAAAAGTCTCGTTAATAGCGATCAATTTTTTAGATAAAATTAATACATGAGATATTCATTAATAAGGGTGTCTATTCGGGTCGGGTCGGGTTCCCGAACCCGAAAATCCTATTTTTTTTCATACCCGAATCCGAACCTGAAAATTTTTTGGATACCCGAACCCTAATCGGGTATTTCGCGTAGGATATTCGAGTACCCGAAATTACCCGATTTAATTAATTTTTTTTCTTATTTTCGGGTATTTATCGAATATTATCGGGTAATTTTAAAATATTCAAATATTTATAGTATTAAAATTTTAAATTATATAAATAATGAAAATAAATAAACACTTCGGGTTTCGGGTAATACCCCATCGGGTATCGGGTACCCGAATCCCAACCCGAAAACCCGAAAATATCAATACCCGACCCGAAAACTAAAAAATTAGGTATTTGGGTATCCAAACCCGATCAGGTATTGGGTATTATCCGAAATACTCGATACTCGATTCCCGAATAGACACCCCTATTCATTAATTTTTTATTGATTTTTTCATATAAAAAATAAATTAATCTTTATTAAAGCGAGGGACTGAAAGAGTATAAGCCATCCAATTTTAAATACAAAGGAAATAATATTATTTGGAAAAAAACATATATGTACAAAAGAAATAATATTATTTGAAAAAAGTATACATAAAATTTACAAATAAAATTAATTACTATTTTTTATTTTACTTAAAACACATTTAATTAAAACTAATAATTAATCCAAAAATATTTAATTAAAATTAATAAATAATATAAGATCATTATAAATTGTAATTAAATATATGAGTTGTTATTAAAATAAAAAATAATAATTAATTAATTAATGTGTTATATATGATGAAATTTAAATAAGGTGGGATAAAAAAATAAAAATATATTTATTAATTTGGATTAATGACTTATGAACCAAAATTAAAATATTAGGGTTGTCTTTGCATTAAAATTAAAACATAAATGTTATATTTGCACCAAAACAAAGGATAAGGGGTAATTTGTATTTTGCTAAATACGTACATTCCACAAGCAACAAGTTGAGCCCTTTAGTTAGCCTTCGGTGTATTAACGCTTCTCCTTTGCTACACATATATATTCTATCGAGGAAGAAAGCGCTGGTGTTAGCTCACTCGTTTATCGCTTGAAGTATCATTAGCTCGATTGTCATTCGTTGGTTCGTTTTCGCAGGGAGTTATTGGTTTACCGGTTATTAACTATAGGACACCATAGCTGCAGTCTGAGTCATGTACTCTCTCTCGTTTGGGGCCTAGGTCGGTCATCGAATAACATCGTAGGAAATGTCGATTCAAGTCTTTCCACTTATTCAAATAGAGGAGAATTAAGCCAAGGAATAATCAGGCTGCTATGTTCAACAAGATCCGTTCGGATTGGACCAGGGTGAATGGGATTATTGGTCTGACCTCTCGCTCGGATGGTTGACTCCCGCCGCCGATAGATGCATGTTCTGCTAAATCACCCTACCGTCGTCTTAAGAACTCCGCCCTTTCCGTGGGCATTTGTACACCAGTGGTTTAGTCTAAAAATCCTTTTCTTCTAGGTCTCTACCAGCAAGATGTCAAATTTTAGAAAGATGTCCGATTGCAATACACAATACAAGTCATTAGCTATAGTCGCCTACGTAGGCGCTTAGAGAGGGACATTTGCACCTTCTACCTTTAATTTTTCTTAATACTATAAAATAATTTCTGTACATTACTTTATAAGTTATTTTGACAACAAAAATGTTAATAAAAAAAGGAGACTGAAGATATTTTTGTTATTATTATTATACAACCAAAATACGATGTCAAAGAAATATTTAATTCCCTCTTTCACACATCGGCCTTCATCTGATTTTGATTTAGACTTAATTTTAAGGATTTATCCTAAAAAAATATATAATTATTTTTCACATTTAATATCACTTAATTACATTGGGGTTGATAAATTTTAAAAAAGAATATATAATTTTTCAAAATTTAAATAATTATTAATTATATGTGATTCATTATAATAAAATAAACTTTTTATTTTTAATAAATACTACATTTGTCCCAATAAATTTGACATAATTTATTATTTTAATACACTCAGGTGAATATAAATTGTGTCATGTTTATTGGACGGCTGAAGTATTAATTAAAATGATAAATTGAATTAAAATACTCACATTTAAATATTTATTTACTATAAATTAAAGAAATCAATTAATGCAAATCTCTGGACACATGCATGATATACTCTTAGCTGTCGAAATAATAAACAACTCGAAAACACAACAGCTAAATTCTGGAATCAATAACATTTATTCCTCTAAGTTGTAGTAATTAATACTCTTACTCCATAATCTTGGAATTCTCAAATACTCTAAATAGAGTAATATACACAACAGCCTAGCTAGGAATTACAACCCCATTAATTCCTTTCACTAAAATTCCATGGTAAGCTGTCTCCAAGCACACACATACACATGTATTTGTATATAATAAATATATATACATATTATAATGAGACATGCATCTGACACCCCATGTGCTCATCTCAACATAACTTCACTTAGGCTAAGTTTATTGATGACACTGTCTTGAGTGTCATCACAAAAAAACAAAGCAGTCATGTCACAAAATAAAATCAAAAATGAAAAGATGCCCATGACACTACAAATAAGGCTCGGCTAGCCAACCTTCTTTCCTAATGGGTTATCCAATAATATGGTGCCACTTGGCACCATATTATTGGATAACCCAATTATATTAGTTTTAATTTATATTTACTAATTAATTTAAATAATATTAATCAAAAAAATATACAAAATATATGAAAATTCATGATTTTAAATTCTCTATAAATAGAGTATCATCTTCATATTTTTTGAAGCACAACCAATTTTCATCTATTTTCTCACATATTTCTCAACATTTCAATTTTATTTCATTACCCAAATCATGAATCCAAATTTTCATCTATAATGTATATATATAATATACGATAAATGAAAATAAAAGATAAAAATTTTAGAGTTGGTGTCATGGATAAAGTATGAAGGTTGTGGAAATGGGTTATATTGTGGGTTGTATAGGTGGAAGAGAGAGAAATTAATATTTTATTTGGTTGATTGGGTTGTGAAGGTTGTGTAGTGTCATTGATAAACATGGTCTTAAATCTCTCTGCACTTGATCAGAAATTGTTAAACTTACTCAAAGAAGACAAACAAAATGAGAAACCTTTTTGCACTTGTACAGAGCTTCGACAAGATCAAAGCCAACTAATATTCAAAGATTCAATTGTGGCTTAGATCAAAATACCAACTCTAAAAAGACAAGCTAGGATAAAAAAAAAATCATGTACAGAAACTCCCAAAACCAATATGTAAATATACACATAGTTAATTTTGAGAATCAAGAATCACGGATACAGATATTAATGATATTACTGATAACATGATAATTAATGGGGAATATATTATCTAAGACTTGTGAAGTAAAATAATGAAGTGGGTATAATTCTTGTTAAACCCTAGGTGAATCGGTATTTGTTTGGTACCCAACCCAGAAAAAAAACTAGTTTCGTATTCAAGTATTAATAAAGAAAGAAAGGAGAGTGACCTTTCTTTGACTATAGTTTACTCTAGTCACTAGGGTTTTGATTAATTAGGGTTCCCAAATATTCTTTATCCTATACAAATATTTTAAAATCTCTCTCTCTCTCTCTATCTCTATCTCTATAAATATAATATATATATATATATAATATGAAGAATGCATGGTGGTAATAATTTAGAGAGGAAGAGACAAGGAAAGGCGAGTAAGAGTGATGATGCAATAATATTCGCTGGGTTATTAGTGAATAGAAAAGGGTATGTGAGGAATACTTAATTGGGATGGTTCTGTTGTAGTTGGTGGCAATTTTGGAAGGATTTGAGAGGAAAAGAGAAATGGTGTCATTGTGCAGTAACAGATGGACATGCATATATATATATATAATTTAATAACACCTAGCTAGCTAGTAAAAGGGGAACCATGTTGTGTTGTAATCTGACTTATCTATATATGTACAATTGTAATTTCATCTATCATCTCTCTTGAAGCTTGATCTGTCTTTCTTCTTGGATTATTCTTGCCTTTACATCAAAATAATACACATCTATACCACATCTTGTGTCAGTGAGTAGGGAAAAGTGCTTAATTATTTTATTAATCTCTCCCTCTCGCTCTCTGTATAACTCTCTTTCACAAACAACACGGGTGCAGGCATATAGTGTTGCATTAAATGTGAATTGAAAGAAAATGGTCCTTACAGAATAATGACTGAAGTAGCTAGGCATGCAATTAAGATGGAATGAGGAATACTAACCATAGACTTTGATCTTGGTGAAAGATGATGAAGTTGACTTTTGTTTGATTAGTTTCTTGGTGTATATATATATATATATATATCAAATTTAACCCAATATTTCGACCGTATAAAGTTTTGTACAAGAACACTATGAATCAATATATATACATCAATACTCTTTCCTAGGTGGAATCTATTTAGTATGTACTATGAGAACTGAAGAGTAGTATCGATGTTTTCACATGTATCATCGACCACATAGGAATAGAATTTTGTCCTTTTTCTTACATCACATGACAAAGAATATAGGATTCGACAAAAGGGATTAACCCAAGGACTGCATATTCAAAACAATCATGTCAAGGTCTCATTTCAAGCTTTAAATTCCATTATGATCTAGTGCAGTGAAGAAGAAAAAGAAAAACTATACATGTGCCTTAATCATTCTTATAAGAATTCAAGCAAGATAAGTTATATGACACTCTTCAAGAAAATTGAAGAAATTCCTTGGAAGAGAAAAGAGCACAAACAAACTAATCAAGCAAAGCATTTCCATTCCTGTTCTTTTTTCTTTCTTTCTTTCAATTCCCCATAGTTTTAATTACTTCACCTTTGGAGCATCGCCAAGCCTCAGCTCAAGATCCAAATCCTCAGAAGTTTCTGAAGAACAGAGCTTCTTCAACCCCTCTGATTGAGGAATACACCTATCAACTGCACCCAACTTTGCAATGAAAGTCAAGGGAGGCTTTGCTTCCACTTCAACCCTCCTTCTCTTACAACTAGCCACTTCCTCCTCGTCGCTACACGTGTTCGTTTGCCCTTTGCGAACGACGAAATTCAAGCTCATCGATAAATCATCCCTGACACAATCTTCTTTCTCAACCCTATAGTCAAGATCAGCAGCTGCAGATTTCTTAGGTACCAAATCCGAAGCTCGATCTCTTTTTTCGGACAAAAAACTCGACCAAGAGGGAGGATCTACTGTAACCACGCCCCCCTTGTCGGTTTTCTCAACGCTGGGGAAGAAGAAATGAAGTGATGATACCTTTTCATCAGTATGAGATTTTGCAGGTGGAGAAGAAGCCCTAATCACACGCGAGAGAGGCGAAGCGAAGGGCCCGGCATCAGAGAATTCAAGGTTAGGGTTAGGGTTAGGGTTAGGGTTATTGTACAAGAAGGTGCATATCTGAGATGAGTATGGCGCATCGAAGGAAGTACAAGGATTCAAAGCATGGCTTAGAGGTACAACCTCAGTTTCAGTGTTTGGAGATTGTTTCAATCTAGCCCTATCTCTTCTGTGGACATTCATGTGTCCTCCCAAAGCTTGAGCTGACCTAAAATCTCTTCTGCAGAAACTGCAAGAATATGACCTAGGTGGCCAAACACACCCTCCGAGGGCCCCAGCAGCGTCTTCGGCGAAGGCCTGCTCTTCCCAAGAATCGCCATACGAGCTCACAGCCGATACTCGAGGGCTCGATTCCGGTTTAGGCTTCGTCCACATCCAATACCTTGCCTGCTCCATTTCTCTCGGGAAGCACTCGAGAAAAAAACCCTAATTTTAGTTTTTTGGAGCTTGGAAAGAAAGATAGGGAGATGTTAGTGATTTATTGGATGATGATGGCAAGTCTCAATCTGGTTTTTAATGAGGTAAGTTGAATTAATTCTTCCAGCATTGGAATCTCCATGAGAGGAATTGGGAGCTAGGAAATAATTATCTGAAAATAAGCATGATTTTGGAAGGTAAGCCCAACTTAATTTGGCGTCTTCCATGCAGATATTAATATATTTATTAATATAAGGGACAGTTTTGTTGTTTTGATGTGTAATTAGTATATATTATTAAATTATTAATTGTGGTGGGTCGTAGGAAATTAATTAAAGACTAATATGGTCATCGTGATTGTAGAAAGAAACTCAGATATGATGATGTGTTGATTGGGGTTTTGACTCTTACAATATTTACAGTTCAAGTTTTATTTTAGACTTTATATAATTAAAACTGCATATATAATTTGCTCTTAAAAACACATGCAATGAATGAATTGAGGATATTCATATAATTATTAATTTAGTCTATTAATAAAATAACTGAAAAGGCTACTATAATTGGCCCTTTAATAACGGAACAATTCTTGCAAACTCTCATTCCCTCATAGTATTAAATTACTAATTAAGCAACAAGAATATAAATTTTAGAAGGCAATCCATCTAAAATTGACCCATAAAAAGGGAAATATAGTTACTATATTTATGTTATCTGACTATAGTAATAACCGGAACCAACTATAGTGAATTAATTAATTGAGAAAATCAATATAAAATCATCTCTAGAGCTTTGTTAAAATATATTTGCCGGTTCACCAAAACATTTATTCAATAATATATATAACTAGGAATTATTAAATTTTAAAAATAAGAAAGATAACAAAATAAGCGTTGTCTTCGTCAAATCTTGGCCCAATAAAATATATTTATATATAAGAAAATTGAAGCCAGCAATCGCACTAGATAGACGTTAACCTTGAAATTATATATAATTTTTAATTAAAAATTAAAATTACAAATTGGAACAAGAAGCAGTCAAGCTACGAAGACCGTTAATTATCTTAACTAAATTTCTTCCTGAAGAAATTAACATCTTTAATTTAATTCGACCATCCATTTTAATAATTTAAGAGATGTAATTTTTCTTCTACAAATTAACTTTCTTTTATAAACCAATTTTCATGTCCTTAAAAAATATTTGGATTAAATTCAATGAATTATATATAATCATTAATTCTAGATATATGGTATGTATAAATTCTCTCTCGTTTCTAGCACATAAGCTATTAATCATACATTAATATGCAAATGAAGATTTGGAATATATGTGTTTTGTAGGTGTCTAAAGTAGCAGTCAAAGATTAGTCGTAAACTATACGCAAATCCAAGAGATAAGACGCAATAGAGACTAAGCTAATTATAAGGGTGTCATTAATTAGTGATTAAAAACGATTAACATTGTCTCTATTAGGAAATTCTACTTAACACGCATGTCTTCATTCTCAACTTGGCATTTGGCAATAGTAAAAATAGTATATATGTTGGTCCCGAAACGAGTTAAACTGAGTGTATGGGGGGGGGAATACACCAGTCAGTTTTTCAGTTAAAACTTTTGTGCTTCTGAACTGAAGGGAGGTGCTTCAGTTAGAGTGATGAACTTTCAGTTAGGAATCCTTCAGTCTACACTTAGTGTTTGACTGATGGACTAATAACTTAAGTGTGCGGAATGTGGTGGCTTTAAATCTTACTCGTTTGTTTTTCAGAAAACTTAATGCAATGTTTCTCTTTTCTGTTAATCAGTATTCAATTGATGATATAATATGAATAATCAATACTGAATTTAAATGAGACAGAGAGACAGAGGTTTGGTTTGCGTGGTTCGGAGATAAAAACTCCTACGTCCACGAGTACTCGATGTTAGTCGAGGGTTTCCAACTTAATGGAGAAATAACAATCTTACAGTGATCAACCGTGTAGGTTGGATTTACAGTCAAACTGATCACTACTAGCTTAGAGCTAAATCTAATGCTATGATTGTTCTTCGGTTACAAATGAATCGCTATGAACACTAATAGATGAGAACTGAAAGCTTCGTGAGTGTTCAGAAGTAAATTGCTTGAAAGCTTGAGAGCAGAAATAGCGATGGTAGTTTGATAGCAGAGTAACCGGTGTTTGAAGCGTTTGAAGCATCGGGGTATTTATACTGCTCTCTCAAGGATATAGCCGTTGTGAGATAGAGCTTTGAATTTGAATTCTTCCCGTTGGAGTCTTCGTCCTTTTTGCCATTTTAGGTGTCTGCAGAAAGATCTTGTTCACCTAACCGAGATTTTTGCCATAAAAGGAAATGCCTACGGGCTAGGCTTTCACTCAGTAGAGAACTTCAGTAAGGAGCTTCAGTGCAGACTTCAGTCGATCACTTCAGTGTGGGCACTCAGTACTGATCTTCAGTTTAAACTTCAGTAGGGTCATTCAGTACTGATCTTCAGTTTGGCAAAGACTTGGCTTCTAGTTTCAACTACAAAACTTCAGGATGGACCTTCAGTTTTGGGATAACGTTGAATCTTCAGTCTTGTCTTCAGTGTACCTGAAAAAGTTAGAACTCCCTAACATATGAGTTCTTAGACAAAACACTAAGATTCAGTATTGGTCTTATTACATCTTTTCAGGGGAGGTATTGGAATCTGAATCAAAACACTTATAAAATATTTCCCAACAATATATGGACCCACTTTGGTTCTTCATTTCTTGAACAAGCACAGACAACTTACTTAGTGTGAAAGGAAGACAAATTAGTAGATAGATCATGAAAATATTTTAGGAACTAAAATAATAAACAATTTTAACTAGTGAAAATAAAAATTTAGGAAAATCCCACTATAAGGTAGTCACCAAGAATATCAATTTCGTGTTGAAGTGACACTAGTTGATTTGATGTTTTTTGAATAGTTATACCTTATAAGACTCCCCTCAAACAAAAATAATAATGATGATTAGGTATGTGAAAACATATTTAAGTCTATTTTCTTTATCAAAAACAAGTCTCTATTTTCAATTGGAAATCAGAATACATGTGATGGAAAAGAATTCTACTACATCCTCATGCAAAGTTACTGAAAAAATACAACGAATTAAATTAAGCATAATTCACTTTAGAAAGTTCTTAAGTAGGCAAGTTGATGAAATACTTACTGGCCTTCCTTTCCTTAACCATGCATCATCTGGGCTTCTCTCTGTTCATTCTGAGAAACTCCAATCCTAAAAGAATTCAGTTTAAACTGTACTATACCCAATCTCCAACGTTCAGTTCTAACTTAATCAGCCATTATTTGCTTCATTTGCTCAGATTCTTCTTCAACTTCTTATCATTTATACTCAGAACCAGTCCTTCCTTTCCACAATTCCTCTAATCCTGCTACTGGAGTATTCAACCGAGCATCCAGACTCATGTATGGAGATTGAGGTGAGAAACCATACAAAGAGTTCAATGGTACGGTGATGGAAAGTTATACCAGGCCACCATAGAACCTTAAATAGGATTCCAAACATTTGTTTACCCTCTCAAAGTCTCGCCCTTACCATGATTCATGTAACTTGTAGATCGTGGCCAATAGTAACAGGCCGGTATCTTCTGTGTGCGGCTACCATCTTTCATGCAGGCCTTGTTTTTCACTTCTTTGTTTGTGTTCTATAAACATAGGATCTTTGTGTAAAGCTACCATCTTTCATCTCCAAACCAGTTGTTCTTTTCCTTCGGCCCAGTGGGACCGTCTTCCCCATACAGCTCTAACGGCAACTTGCTAAGAATATTGCTCATAGAATTCTTAAGCAAGGGTGGCAAGCGTTTGATGATTTTATCCAACTCTGTTTTGGAATCATACACGATCCTAGGACCCCATTTCCTCATATACTGTAACCAACAAGGCTCTTTCACAACCCCTTCTCCAAGATACTCAGCTGCAACGACTTCATACTGCCTGCTCGAATCAACATATTTGTCACTGCGAGCAGCATCGTTCCTCACTCCAATTCCGAGTTTTGAATTACCCTGAATGTAGGTTCCCGGGTGAGGATAGCTAGCATGACCATTTCTTGAAGAATAAACAATGGCTTTGTTCCCCTCAACAAATTCCAAATTATAGGCGTCTATCCATTCACCTCCACTATGCTGAGAAAAGTATATGCTCCATAGCTCACCCGTGAAGTTACTTACCCGAAGAGTGAAGTGCTCCCAGTCACTTACGTGCTGACCCACCTTGCTGAGGGCAATGTTTATCCCCACCTTCAACGTGCCTGGCCCATTGAAGGGACAAAAAACCCACATTGCAATATCTGTGAAAGTCCCACCTAGAGCTGGTTTAACATGGATATAAAGTTGTGCACTGTCCAAGTTTCCATGCTTAATTTTTTCCCTCCCACCATCAACGGGTAAATCTATCCAATAATTTCCGTCATTTGTCCCTCCACTGGGGAGCCTAGAACCTTTAGCATCGATGGCTTCTATTGTATCACTTCTACTATACAACAGTGCTCCATTTTGGAAGAACCAAGAAACTGAAGATGGAAGATACACCTCATTAGGATGAAAGAATAAAGTTGGACCGTAATGCTGAACAAGTGCATGAATTTGATCCATATTAGGCATTGCATGTAAATTAGGATCCAAATTCTTAAGGCAAGCAATATTAAGCTCTTCCCCTGAACTACGGGAAGTACTGCAATAAAAAGTACCGGTGGAAACACCTCTCTCATAAATTCCACGGCGTACAGGCCTTGTATCCCAAAGAGTAAGAGGAGCTTTCAAATACATAGAATCTATCCCTGCTATGAGGCGATAAGCCTGACATGTATCAGTTAGGTCGGCGCGAACACATTTAACCTCACTCAGCTCTGGTTTATTTGAATTGTTGGTCACTACATAGCCCAAAGCTTTGTATCCCTCTGGTGGTTGTGGTAACCAGAAGTAACCACAGCCATCAAAGTTCTTGTCATCTCCATCATACGAACTCCATAGCAATAAATAATCAACGGGATTTAGGAGAGGTGACATATTGTCAGAATCGCAATTGTGGGCTGACTTAGCAACAAGAACAAAGCCTCGTAAAGGCTTTGAATCTGATTGACAATAGTGACCAAGACAAGAGAACCCATCAGGGATTACAATTGGTTTATAAAAGCTAATGTTTTGTTTCCTATCCGTGGACAGCGCTGAACCCCAAATGAACTCAAAGTTAGTTATTTGGCAAACCTCTAATTCTCCTAATTTAATCCTTGAAGTAGCAAATCCCGAACCTGTATTTGATCAAATTAGTTAGCACAAGCACGAAGTGAATCATTCATAGTTCAAAATTCAAATCTCTCAGCAGACTCTGCCTCAATGGTATTAATAAGACGAGCGAGGCATCAAGATAACAAAACCTGATATGGTTTCAAGTAATCTTAAGCAGGATATTATCCTTTCATTTCCAGAAAGCAAAGTAAAGTAGACAAATTATATACACAACTCAGTTCATTGGTTTATTTGCAAACCACGAATCAATCAAAAAATTGACCGATGCATCTACCTCATTTGCAAAGCATATGAAAAATAGACGAATCGATTAACTTCATAGTGAAAGGTCGAGATGAGGATGAGGTACCTAGGGGCCATTGAGGGATGGTTTCGGGTAGAGAGAATGATTCCGGGTCGGGTTGAATGAGATCGGTGACTCTAGTCCATGACAAACAATTGCACCCCAACATCTTAACCCAGATTCTCCACAAAAAGCCACACCAATTCAGGTTCCCACCAAAAACCACATGAACAATTCTCAAGATTTTGATGAAAAACAAACGAAATAACTCCTTAGATGATTTCTTTTATCAATTGATTCCTTCTAATTGGCAGAAAATACTATATAATATGTAAAAGTGGATTTGGGGTTGGGAGGGAAACAATCAGAAACGTGAGTCAAACAAATTTCCAGTCATTGTGGAGGCGGTCTCCGATCTTAGATTTTGCCCTAGAAATTGGGTGTTGACAAGAAAAGGCATATGATCAAAAAGAGAAGAATAAAAGAATCCTTCTCTTTTCAACTTTAACACAGCCTCTTCGCGCCATATTTATCGCTGTCTAATAATATCTCTCTTCACCAATTTTATAAAAGTTTAAATTAAAGTTTTAATTAATGTCGAATCTAAATATAATAATTTTTCGTAGACATGTGGAATATTTGATAACTCTACCGAGAGCAATATATTTGATAAATATAAAGGTTGCGAAAATAATGGATTGCCGTATATAATTTACAAAAGCGCGGCCCATTATTGATTTACAAAAAATAGTCCATTGTTAATTATAAAAACGGCCCATTATTGATTATAAAAATAGCCCATTAATAATTATAAAAACGGCTCATTATTATAGTACGGCCCATAAGCACAAATGACCTTTTATTTTAGAGTTTTTTAAGTTTTCCATACTTTAAACTTCTAAAGAATCATTGCTGAATATCAAAATTTGTTTGAAAATTAACTTCCGATGGTTTTCTTGAAAAAATATATCTTTTATCTTGGAGTATATAAGTAACAAATTAAGAATATCGTGAGTAAATTAATGAATATGAGTGATTTGCATCTTAGCCTTAATATGTTGTTCCTATATAGTGTTTTCATATCATTATTAATTAATGTTGTATTATGATTGTGGTGAGGGTGATAGAAAAATAAAATATTATTCCAAAATGGTCCAATTAATTTTGATTCTTGTGTCGAAACGAGTAGTGCCAATTTCATTTGGTGATTGATACTAAACAAGCCTATCTTAATTAATTAGTGAACACCTTAAAATATTATTAATTAATTAATAATTTCAATCAAGTAATTAAGGGAGACCAATACTTCAAAGCAGACATCTCTGACAGTTTACTCCATTAATTCATGATACGAATAAATTAATATTTAAAAGCACCAAAAATTTAAATCTAATAAATGACCTATTCCACGAAAACGATTTAGTTTAATTTAAAAATACAAATAATCACAATTAATATAACAATTAACCAAAAATTGTAGTAGCAACTTTTATTTTATAGTCGTACGATTGAATTATTTTGAATTGAATGTAGATCTGCAGTAACAGAATTAAATTATCATATAAATTGTCGAACAAGCAAAACCAAATATCTAGACTGACAGAAATAATGAAGATTCACAATTTATTTTCTGTTAATTTGAAATACATCAATTATATAACGTCACCTGAGTAAATAGATATGGATAAACAACCAAAGTTATATATCAACAGCTATGTCTCATATATATATATATATATATATGGTTGTGAGTTGTGAGTTGTGAGCAAGCAGCAGATTCTTTCACCTCTCACTTTGGCGTTCTATCTATATATTTGTTTAATTTTATTTATTTTTGAATGTGGTTTCTAATAAAAATTAATGAAATGATTAGAGCAAAACTTAGCCGATGATCAATCATAATCTTTTAAAGAATTTACATCATATAAAATTAGAAAATTTCAAACAACAACCTCTTAATTGCATAACTATATATAGAGAGAAGAAAAGTCAACACTAAGTGGGTGGTAATCTAGGAGAGTTTATAAATTAATATTTCCTCCGGCTCATTAATTTAGTTTTATAGTAAAAGTATGTCTAAATTTATTGAAATATAATGTGAATAAAAAATTAATAATTATTAATCTTCATTTACAATTATCGACTACGTTGGAATTTAATAATAATTAAAAATAAACGTAACAATAAATAGGAAATCGATAGTAGTAGAGTACTATTTATATAAGAGATGACAAAATCTGTAATTAATATTCCAGCTAGGACGGCTTTGTCTGAACCTACAATCAGAGTATATATTATATGACTCACTATAAGTATGAAGTGAAGCTCATATTAATTGCTTTACACCCAAAAGAAGAAAACTAAGTTGCAGAAAGAAAAAACTAAGTTGCAGAAAGAAAAGAAGAGAAGAAAGGAAGGCATATATGGCATCAGAAGAGGTCAGCAGGCAGAGGCAAAAACGATGGAGCCTTGAAGGAATGACTGCACTGGTAACTGGTGGCACCAAAGGAATTGGGTGGGTGTATCTATATTTTCTTTCTTTCTTGATTAATCTTGAATATTTCAAAGAACATGTATGTATATGTATGTATAGGTACGCCATAGTTGAAGAGTTGGCAGGATTTGGAGCGAGAATTTATACGTGTTCAAGAAATGAGAGTGAGCTGAGTGAAAGGCTTAAAGAATGGGAGGCAAAAGGGTTTAAGGTGAAGGGTTTTGCCTGTGATTTGTCCTCCAAAACTCAAAGACAAACCCTCATCGATAATGTTTCTTTAGAATTTGATGGACAGCTTAATATCTTGGTAAGTTATTTATTAATTTCGTCTCAAAATACACCCATGTATATTAATTAGATGTAATTTATAACCCCCAATTTATTTTTCTAAAAGGAAGGGTAATGGGGTTTACGTCAATTCACAAAATAAATGGTTTATTGGTTATGTAAATTTGCGTTCCTGAATGTCATGAATATGTATAAAATGCCTTTTTTTGCAGTTTGTGTAAATTGGTTGAGATTAATTATTTTATAAAATATTATATTAAGAATATATTATTATCTATTAACAATTATATTTGATTTATTTCTTATTTAGAAAAATTTTATTATTTTCTAGTATAATTTATTTCGATTTTAACATAATAGCTATATATATATATATGTGTGTGGGATTGTGTCAATATGAAAATTTTATACACGTACCCTCCTATTCTTTAAATGATTTTTGACTTTTATAATTATTTTAAAAATATATGACGGTTTAAATACTTTTGCCAATCATACATTTGTTTGATTCGTAAAAGTTTATTTATATTTCCTCTCATTCTCAATATTTAATGTATCATTCATTGTTTTTATAATTAAAATTACACTATATAAGGGGGTTTTTTTTTATCGTTTTTACACAAAAATAGTTAAGATTATTAAAAATAAATTAGTATTAAATAAAGTTAATTTTGTATGAATTCATAACGTTATTTAGAAAAAATAGGAGGGTGTATATATAGTAAATTTACAAGGGATGTTTGACTTATGTTTAAAGCGATGAAGTGTTAATTACAAGGGACTCTAAGAGACAATATTAATTATTAATCAATTAAGACGTCAAAATCTGACAATTAATTCATTAGACGGCTCACAAAAATTCAAAAGGTTGGAATTGGATGAATATATTATAAACTCTTTATTTGGACACAAGTAAAGAAATTAAAATAATTGGTAGATGCATGACATCCACACCAATATTTCTCACTTCTTTTTTTAAATTATTATTGAGAGCTTAATTAATATATATCTTAAATAAGTATAGACAAAAAAAGGTGACATATTTGGTTGGTGTTCTACCTATAATTAATTCGGTTCGCCACCTCATCCCCATTTTGTTTCTTATTACTAATTTAAATTAATTTTCACCAATAATACACAAGTACATAAATAGTGTGTATATATAGTATTGGATTTGGACCACATAGTATTCCAATATATATTTGATGCTGCTGCTGCTGCATGCCCCTCCAAATCACTGCACAATCATCATCCTTGTTTATGTCAATGCATGTGAGAATCTTGTTTACGTGATTAATTCATGATTAATATAATTAATTAATTAATTATAACGATTGTATCAAGGTTTCTTGTCGACTTTTATTTTAATTATTAATTGTCTTTGTGTGTGTGGGTGTGTATACAATGCATGCTATAAAGTATACATGTATAGCCTATAGGCTATAATAATATTATTGTAAGAAATTTAGAATTGTGATTAATCCGGGCCTAATCAATATGGGCGGCTGGGATTTCTTTAAGCATGCATGGAATAATATGTCAGCAATTAAATTAATTAATCTAGAAAACAATGCTTTCAATTTCAAGATATGCATGCAATGCAACTACTCTCTTTACATTAGCTTAAAATTGATATGTTAATCAGAAATGAAGTGTTGATATGGTATGTATGTAATGATGTATAGATAAACAATGCTGCAACAAGTATACTGAAGCATGCAACAGATCATAGCAGTGAAGACTACGAGCACATAATGTCGACAAATTTAGAATCACCATATAACATATGCCAATTGGCTTATCCTCTTCTGAAAGCATCTGACTCTGCAAGCATCGTTTTCATCTCTTCTGTTGCTGGTGGCATTGCTCTTCCTGCTATGTCTGCCTATGCTGCTTCCAAAGGTATTAATTTCATTTCATTCGATCATTAATTCATTAACTAATTAATTTGGTGCATGCAGGAGCAATAAATCAGTTGATGAAGAACTTGGCTTGCGAGTGGGCAAAGGACGATATCAGAGCCAACGCAGTGGCACCCTTTGGTGTTAGAACTTCCATTGTCAATCATGTACGTATATATATAATTCATTCATCCCTTCATTCTTGAATCTTGATAAATAAATTAATTAATGAGGTTATAGGAGGAGGTGGACGTGAAGATTCTGGAGATGTTAGGACCAATGATGGGTCGAACACACGTGAAAAGAATAGCAGAAGCAGATGAGATATCTCCTTTGGTTGCATTTCTGTGCCTTCCTGCTGCTTCTTACATTACTGGCCAGGTTATCTATGTTGATGGAGGCTTTACTGCTGGCTGCTATTAATTCTCTCTTCACTCATTAATCATTCTGTGTCTGTGTCTGTGTCTGTGTCTGTGTCTGTGTCTGTGGAGATTGATTAATTTATATATAATATTTTATAATTATATGTATGTACCAAGCCTATGTCGTGGACTAAACCAAGCTTAATTGCGTGTTTCACGCAATGTGTGATATCAATACATGGACTTTGTGAAAATTAATTAATATTCTTGATAGTTTCTTGCATTGATTGTGCTGGATTTATATTACTAGTATATTTGAGTGGATTGCGCATGGGTTTACGAATTTTGGAAATATATATACTAAATCCATATTTTAAGTATATCATTTCAAAATTTTCTTGCTTTTTGACGTGTCTCGTTTTTAAAATGTAGACTAAAATTTTGACTTTCTTCCCATTTTGTACTTATGTAATAGGAGTGTCTTTTACAGTATAGAGATAAGCCTATGCATTTATTAAGTGTGAAAAAGGATAATATTTTATTAGATTGTATAAGTAAATTTGTAGCATAGTATGTATAATTAGATGAAATTGGTCACTTCATAAGAAAATCAAGAGTAATAATATATTGCAATATGAATGTTTATTCCATGCATTATATGGGGAAACGCAATAGAATGCAAGAAACATCATTGTAATTCGTAAACAAAACCTAAATCCCAAACCCAAGTTGCTTTCCAGAATCCTTGCAAAATCTAAAGCACGTCCAACATAATTGCAAGAATCCACCAAGATTTATTAATAAACATATTGCCATTACCCTATTTTCTATCAAAGATAGCAATGTCATGTCGCAAGGAGACCATCAATTTTTTCGATGATAGATAAAGGAGGCCTAGTTTCCAACAACACCAACAATACAAGTGAAGACAACAGTGTCTTACTGTATTTCTTGCTTGCTTTTGTAGTTTAAAAGGGTAGTAACTAGACAGAGATGAAAGGGTCTTTGTCAGAATCTTAATACTTCCTTTGATCTTCACTTCGTCAGAATAACAAAAGATCAAGAATAAAGCTTGGAGAAATTTATTCTTAGTAAATGTTGAGTGAAGCTTAAAGTGCATGAAAGTGAACAAACAGCATCAATCATCAAGTGTTTTGAGATAAAATTCAGTTCAGACAATCCCTATTTAGTTAATATACACATATGCTAATCAATAACAAAACAAAGAAAAAGAAAAAGGTAGCAGTGAACCTCATATTACATATATACACGACGATCCAATGATGTGGAGACACGGGATTAGATGGTGGTTGAGATAGGCATGCCATCTTTCTGGAGTTGCATCAGCGGCCAAAAGATATCCAATCGATGGAAGCTGCCTGAGGTCTGCAGAGGAGAATTAGCTGTTTAATGAATATATTTGAGGTTGTACTCGAATCAAAGTCTCGTATTCAAGAATGCACAATGTACCTCAACAATGAAGCAGGCCCATGATGAATTATCAGTGGTTTTCTCCATCACGCCCTTGAGGATGGTTAATTTCAAACGATGAATCACATCGGAGATCTCGAGAAAGCGATCATGATCAGTACAGACCATCTGGTTACAAGGCAAGAAGTTGTCAGAATGTAACAAGCCTAAATCAAATAGCATCTAAGCAGAACATGATCTTGCATTTCTTACCTTCTGGAAGGGGACACGTATAGAAAAACTATAACATATATAGCATACCTCTATAAGCATGTGTCTAGGGTGGTCTAGATCTTTCACAATTATGGGACAAAAGTGTTGCTCGCTTCCTAGTTCTACAGCCCAGCTTGCCCCATCTTGATGGCTATACTTGACTTCAGCTGGTTTTATTGTATTTTCGTCGACTTCCTGAAAAAGAAGTTAAACAATAGAATTCTCCAAATGGCAACCCTGTGCACTTGAATTTTATGTATAATGGGTCCAAAAATATAGATTTCGAAGTTGATCCTATGTTGCAAGCATCAGTTTAACATGATTCTCACCTCTTCGAGAATGGGGTGCCTCAGCTTCTCAGCTTGATTGGTCACATTTCTTAAAAAGAGCATGTGCTTTATGGTCTTATCCAAGAGTCCGTCAATGCTACACTGCATTCGAAATAGGAAACATGTTAACAATTATTTGGAAAGATGGAAGATAAGATTGTCAAGGATACACTGAAAATGCAAGCAGCACTTGCCTTTTCACTGTTAGGTACGAGATCCCTTAGCTCCTTGATCCGGTCTTGAATCAACTGCCTATCCCGTGGTCGAGGCTTTTGATTAGCATCAGTACGCGCCCTTTTCTTGCTGGTGGTTGATAGTCTCGATATTTTCCCTTGGTTCAATGAATCATGTATCTTTCTTGGTTGCTGCATATTACCCAGTGAACTGATCTTGCTATCCCCGGAAGATACTGAAGCAGAGAAATTTGATGTGGCATCTCTTGAGGTAATAGATTTAGATATGAAAACGTCCGGAGGAGCTTGATCTTCTTTCGTCGAAGCATTGTGCTTGGACTGACCACGATTTTTAGAAAAACCGCGGGAGGGCATATTTATTGAAGTAACATTGGACTTGTCAGATAAATTATCATCAGAAGTATTGCTTGACTTAGCAATTACAGGTTCGGAAAGGTGATCTACTTCCACTTGTTTCACAGGAAATCCAACAGACTCCACACCTGGCACATCAATGGTACAAGACGGCACTCTATCATCAGTGGGGTGTGAAATTTTTTGACCCAAGATAGATTTGCCATGTATATCTTCATGAAACTTGTCCGGAGCCACCAACCCAAGAGCTTTGCCTAGTTCAAAGGCCTCAGTATAGTTGAAGAAGTTGCTATCACTCTCACAATTGACATTATCAAAGCCATTGCCTATGAATGATGATTCAGTTACACCTTCCTCGAAGCCATAGTCCATTAACTCATTCACAAAATCCCCACATATCCTCCTATTCGACTCAAAACAATGAGGAGAGGCCCAATGTCTTTCTTCATGAATAAATTTTGAGATTTCATCCTCATAATCTGCATATGATGGCTGACATGGTTCAGATACATGAATCATACCCATTGGTTGCTGATTAAATTCTCTTTCAGCCACGTTCTCAAGGTTATCTGCTGCATGCCTCCCAGATGAGTTGCATAAATCTTGGAACATGAACACTGGCACCATCTGATTCGCAATTAAGTAGTGATCTTCTACAGCATGAAAGGAATTCTGGTCCTGAATTACTGGTTCTGCGGTAACATTTGATGCCTCCTCTAAATAATCCATGTAAGTAGACATTAGGGAGAACTGTTGAATGTATCCATCACTTTCTTTATGAGTGTCAAACATATTTTTGACATATGCAACTAGCGCTGCATCTTCAACCACCTGATTAATTAATCAGCAGTTCAAGTTAGAAGGCAGAATTTCGAATTCAAACTCAAGGAGAGGTCAGATGAGAAAAGGACAAGGGATGAAAAACAAAAGAACAACAGGAGAATATAGACAGCAAAACTGACTGAAAAGTGGATATCTAGGGAGACTAATTTCACAACCTAAACAGAGAAGGTTCCCATTTATAGTTGGTCAACACAGATACGGTGAACCATAAAATATTGCAAAAGGCAAGGAAGCAGAAAAAGACCACTTTTATAGAAGGAAAATTCAGAAAATATCAATATTATGACACATAATACATACCATTTCCATTGATCCAAGCTGAAGAACTCCATCAGGAATTATAGGCAGAAGCAATATCGTCTGCATCGCATAAACATTTTCCACAATTATTTTCTTAGGTAACTCATAGTTATTCAAACATAAAATACCAATATCACAGACACATCATATATGAAATGGCATGAATTTAATTCATCAGTTTGCTAACCTTTATACCAGCAGCAAATTGAAGAAGCCATTCATCTGGATACTGTTAAAATAAGAAAGCAATAAATTTTTGATTAAAATTGAATAATGAATAAGAAAGTACCAATAGATTGTATATTGTATCTAGCGACAGACCTTAGCAACTAAAATAGAATCCAAAACATCAGTTTGTATGCTGTCTGAATAAATCCATTGAGCATTTCCCTTGAAAGCAGCTTCCCCAACGACCCTGCTTGATTCTAAAAGATGAGTACCGTTTATCATATATCATAGGATCTATATCTATTATGCTGGGACATTCATTAAATTCCGGCTAAGTAATATAAACCTTTCACGTGTGAACTGTCATGGTACCTCCAAACATAATGAGGAAAGAACAAATGATAATGCATGTTCCAGAGAGTAGTAAGTTACAAATCCCAAATTGCATGCAAGTAGGAAAATGGTTAAACTTACCCTTTCCCCAATACATGAGAAGAACGTGACATTTCAGCTACGGCGTATCCAACTAAATACTCTGCACGAGTTCCATCAAGCAAACTTGGCGTTGGAGCAGGAGGCAAAAGCATGTTTGAGTTTTTGAAGTACAATTCTTCTACTGGGCTCACCATGGCATCTCTTGGCTTTGGAATGTCACAAAATCCATCTTCCCATTCCAAAATCCTGAAAAGTAAGGTCTTTTTTTAGCTCATACATTTGTAAATGGTTACTGTACCACGTTAAAGTATTAGCTTAATAGGACATGAAACTGAGCTTAAGTAATGAGAGAGAAGGGTACTAGTGAAAATATATAACGCAACAACTATTGAGATGCAAAGTGGCTGTTACCATATTCTGGACCACACTTACCTTCGACAGATACCTATATAAAAGGTGAATACAATAAACAAAGACTTCAGTAGATAATTATTGAAAAACATGGGGAAAGTTTGCCCCATTATGTTTGCGAGTCTAGAACTCTCAGTGAGTTAAGATCCAATTTCGGAAAAACAAAGCACAAGCCATTTCCACACTGCACATACAAGTCATGATTCAGGAAAGTTCAAGAAAAAGCACTAAGCAGTCCCAGATTATACAATGACAAAAGTAAATTGAAACTTTCAAGAGGCCGTCACTTCATATTATACCAGAGGACTATTATGACCTTTCTTTTAGATAATGCAAAAACTTCAATTCTTACGACAATAAAAGTTTCGTATCTGAGCATAAATTTAAGAATCCTTCCTGCTCTCTGTGTTTCACATCAACTTCAATCCATCAAACGTTGAATATGCAGTGGTGCAAGAGAAGAAATAAAAAAGGTTCAGATTGAGAGTTGACTTACATTTCGTCTCGATGCTTAAGCTTCCATAACACTGCATAATTCCAAGGAGAATCGCAGCAAAGAGTTTCGAGGAATGGCCGCAAGATTCTACTCCCCATGGAGTACTACGTAATGAGCAAAATTAAATATGTGTTGCAACAAAAGACACCTAACCAGTTAGATCAAAATAACACTAACTTCCGCGGTACGACCCTCGTCCTGCCTGTACAATCCATAGGCCGGCTCTTCGTTTCATCGGTGGCTCTATTGGTTTCAATAAATCCAACATTTCTTCAACTTTATGTATTGGTACGTACGACGGTTGTTGAAGGAGAAAATCAGTGGAAAGAGAGACCACAGAATTTTCTGCTAGCAATCTCCATGATCTCGTAAACAGTTGATTTGCCAGAAGGAGATAAACAATGAAAAGCAAGAAAGCTGCTTTCTTGTAAGGTATAAACTGGCACAAAACTCAGGAACTGCAAATGTTATAGTTGTGGAACTACCTCATCGCCTGAAAATAAAATGAAATACAATAAAGTGTAAGAACTAGAATTCATATGTTTCTACTTTCTACTCATAGACGCTAAATATCTTGCAAAATCTGTTTCCCGATAACAAAAGCTAAAAAAACATAAATCTAAACAAGTTAACAAAACATTTCATCTTCAAAAGTATAGGCTTCCGGCATCATAGACAACAATTACAATCAAAATAAACCTAAGTAGCGCAGCAGATATTTCCTAAATCCTAACTCATCAATACACAATCCATCGAAAAACTCACGGTGAAACAGCACTTCAAATGACAGAATCGTGATAGAGTTCAAACTCGTTAACCTCCATTACAGCTTAGATTAAAAAGTAAATTCGATTTAAGTCAATATAGAACTAGAATTCCGATGTCGATCTTAGCCCTTAGGATGATACAGTGGAAGAATCTACTGCAACAAGGCAATGGCTTTTGCTTTTTTGGTGGGAAGACTTTTGAGAGGTGGTTTTAGTATATATCACATATATATATATATATAATAAATAATTTAATAAAGATTAAAAGTATACCGTTAAAAGTATTGGGCCGAAAGCCCATATAGTGAGTGGGCCGCTAGTGATTGGGTAAAGCCCTTTATCTATTATTTATTGTCGTTTTCGGATTTGAAATCTTCCCAGAGTTGGATTTAATGATTTCTCGAGATAGGCGGGGCCCACTTCCCACATTTCACCGTTGAAATTAATTTTAAATTATCATAAAATTAAAATGCATTGAATTAAAAGAGCTGACCTATGGACGGCCTACCAGATAGTAGCAGGTAAATATTAGATTAAATTATCATAATTGTATTTATTTATTAAATTAATTATTAAAATACTTTTCAAATTGAAACAGATCAATATAATAATAATGGCTTTATAATAGCTTTGTAATTTGTCGCTAAGTGCGAAGTAATTAGGAAATTTGTTTCTTACAAGAATTAATTAACGCCAGCAACTCAATCACCGAACTACACGAAACACATAAGCGATAATAATACATTAATTAAAGTATTAATTAATGTGGTTAAAGTCAACTTATCCCTACACTTCAAGTATTGCGTTAAATATCGTGTTATGATTAATCAAGTTCGATTAATTTTAATCGAATTATATCCCCTTTTTCAGAAATATACTATATTTAAATATATATTTCCAGTTAATTAACGAAACAATATGAAATGAAATATATATATTGATGTTATGTTCAATCCCAAGATCCCAACTTGTTCGATTTGATGTTAACGTGTGATCAAGTTGTGAAACATTTACTATTTAGTCAACTTTTCACATATCACTAATAAAATTACATGAAAGTGAAATTTATCCCAACTTGTACAGTTAGTTGCCAAATTGGAACAAACATTTTTCAATAATTAGCTTAACTAAACATGTAATTAAGTGACGCTTATGTATTTAATATAACAAAATTAAAGTAAATATAAATGTTTAATTAAAAAGAGTTTCACGTCTCTTTCTTACTTTCTCACTTTCTAATTAAATTAAAATTTTGAGCTATGGTTGACATCCACAACTTTCAATTAATAATATTATTATTATTCAAGAAAAGGTGGCGGCTAACTTGTAATCAACGCAATTATTTCATCAGCACTAAAAAAGATTAATTATACACTAATTAATAAATCCAGACATAAGTGCATTCAAATTGCAATAAGGTAAACTAGGAAATGGAATAAATTAAATTGGAGGAAAGTCAGCTCATGATGAAAAGACTATGAAATTAGAAAAATCTAA
Organism: Leonotis leonurus; assembly: GCA_026898415.1. Lineage (NCBI taxonomy): Eukaryota > Viridiplantae > Streptophyta > Magnoliopsida > Lamiales > Lamiaceae > Leonotis > Leonotis leonurus. Next base: position 6,182,838 of record JAPKLX010000005.1, read on the forward strand.
CCAATTAATCTTGATTGAAGTTGAAGGTCACAAGTATATATCAAGATAGTTTAATTACCTAGCTTAGCTTACCTATACATGCTGAATTTGGACAGTTTAGTGGACCTATGAGTTAGACTTTCTTGATTAATTAAACTCAATTTGGTCCGAGATTAAATTAAGAAAATTGGGTTTTAATTTTCTATATTCGATTTTAAAATACCCTAAATTTTCCTAACAATAAATTTAATTGGTCACACATACATGTGATTACTCACACACATAAAAATAGTAAGTTATCTATAAAAAAAATATATTATATTTTTATTTATAATCTAATTATTAGAGTATATTTTTTAAATTATTCTTTTTATATTGTGTGCACGACCAGATATATATGAGGCTATTTAGCAACAATTTTTTCTTAAATTAATTAGAATGTGTCAGATTTATTATGACAATAAAAAAAGAAAATATGTTAAATTTAGTGGAACAGTTTAAAATATAAATTAATTAAAATATAATTAATTGAGTTGTGTATTTATCATCTGATATTAAAGGGTGATATGAAAATAATTGGAGAGTAGGGTTAGGGAGGGGACAGATGGTATATTGTATGTGGTGTGTGGATGATGGTGGACCAAAATGATTTTTGACTTTAAGTTGGTAATTAGTGAAAAAGGAAACACAGAAATAAAAACAAAAGGAGTGTAGTGTAATCCAAGCATAGCAGACTATGAAAAAGTGTTGGCCAACATTATTATTGCATCATGCATTCCTTGAACGAATCCAATGACCATCTACAGAATGTGTGCAGGCTACCTTAATCATATTCAGATTAATTCTTCTTCTTTTTCCACCTTATAACATGTCATGCATCATTGGATTGCTTTAATCAATCATAGATAAGGTTGATAACTGAAAAAAAAAATACCTCTTCCGTCTATAAAAATTGCATTGTGAAGAAATCGTCACAAGTTTTAAAAAAAATAACCAACAAAGTATAATATACGTGAAGTTTAAAATAATAAGAATTTTGTAATATTTATAAATATACGTTTGATGGGCAGTTCAATATGACATCAAAATTACAATTTAGATTTTAGATGAAATAAGTAAATAGTTTCTTTGATGGTTCAATCCGGAAATATTAGGCAAAACCCTAGTTTTCATATAAGTAAGGAAAAGGGCACGCCAACACCATATGAACTTTTTCTGGAATCTCCCTTCATCTTTTACAAAAGCTATATATACTTTTGGGACCATATATCACATATTTATATATGTGAAATAAGAAAAATATTTAAAGCGTGGAGATGAAAAAAGAGGGTATTTCCGCAAGGAGCAAAACATAAATGATAAATTGAACAAGTCTCAAATTAAGACAAACCCTTTTTAATTCCATGCATGCCCCTTCAAGATACATAATAATTAATAAGCACGCGCGCCTCGCCTCCCTCCAATATCTATTTAATTTAATTTAATTATTTTATATATATTTTGTATTGAATTATCCAAAATACTTTGAGATTTTATGTTCTGCGTATAATTTTTCATATTAATTGCACTTGTATAAATATTGGAAAATGCATATTTTCTTGTTATAAATCGACCAATCGCCAATAATGGGTGATTTTTTTTCATTCAAATATATAGAAAATATTCTGCATTCATGTTGTAAGTTTAATGGGGCCAAGGCCCATTCATATTGAATTCCACAATATTATCAAAGGCCCGTTACTTAGTGATCCAGATTCTCGTGGCCCAATAAATATAACGTTTTTATATTTGAATCAAGTAGTTATCGAATTTTCTTGTTTTTTTCTTCTTAATTATCAATATATTAAAAAATATATAGCGTAATTAGTGGCTCGAATCGAGGACTTTTGACATCATACATTTATTAAGTGTTATAATATTTGAAATTCGCAAATTCTTCTGCCATTAATTAACTCATATATTAAGGAAGATGAGATCTTTAGGTTAAGTATAAGGAATAATTTAGAGAGATATGCGCAACAATATGTAGAAATAAAGCTATTAATGGCTAGTCACATCACATACACAAAAAATGTATGTTATTCATGTAAAAGATATTATTACACTTTCATTTACGGATTTAGTGTTTAGGATAAAAAATTTAAAAAAAATCTATAATTTTTTTTTTAATATTATGTGGCCAAATAACAGTACTCAATAAAATACGGCCCTCAATTCATGCAGCTAATCATGTAGAATGAGACGTTATTTTTCATTTGGACTTCAATAATTCACTTTTATTTCCCAATAAAGTGTTATTCAGCTTGGGGGAAAAAGGTATCATTATAATTTAGAACACAAAAACAATCAGTGTCATTACCTACCGCATTCCTATGATGGTGTTTGGTTGTTGTATTTGAATTATAATTATACTACCTCCGTCCACGAATGTGGTTAACATTTTGACCCGGCACGGATTTTAATGTATTATTTTGACTTTGTGGAAAAATGTAGAAGTGGAGATAGTGGAAAGTAAAAAGTAAAAAGTTAGTGGAGTTAGTAAGGCTAAAAGGGTAAAAAGATAAAAAGTTAGTGGAATTAGTAAGAGTAAAAGGGTGTATCCAAAAAAGGAAACTTTTAAGTGTTAACAACATTGGTGGACGGCCCAAAATGGCAAAACGTTAACGACATTGGTAGACAGAGGGAGTAATAATACATACTCCCTTCATTTTTCATTTTTTTTTAATAAGTGTCCTATTTTGATGTGGATTTTGTTTTCTAATACGTGTCATATTTCAAAATTTCAGACAAAAACATAATATTTTTCTCATTTTACCCTTATTTAATATTATTATAATATAAAAATAAAGTGTATGAATGTATTTATAAAAGTGTGAACAAAATAAATTGACGATGTTATATATGTAAATAAAATATTTCATTCGTACGTGTAAAAAATAAAATAGGACAATTATTTAAAAATGGAGGGGGTATACATTAATTGATAGAATTAAATGTGACTGATGTACACTTCGAGTTTCTTGATTTTGAATGCATTTATTTCGTCTTATATCTTTTTTCTTCCTCGAGTTAATTCTCCACTCAAGCGCTTTAAATTCGATAAAAATATATAGAATGATTATAACTAATAATAAATTTAATTAATTATACATGTGGTTAACAAATAGCAACATATCAAAGTTAAAAAAAAAAAATTATTTTCGTTTTTCACTTTTATATAGTTCCCAAAAAAAAAGAAAAAAAAAACATTCTTAGTTTTATACTGTACTTTTAAAATAAGCTGTACATATAATCATCGATAGAAGATGATTATATATATACATTAGTCATTAACTCTCATTGTCTTTAATCTTTATATATAGTTTAAGGCACATACTACCTCTTTGATGTAACTCATCAACACTAGCTGATTTTCTATATGTCCTTTTGTATTTTCATCATTATTACATCTATCACATAGTAGAATATTTGCCATGATCCATTATTTAAAATTATATTAGGTGGAACATACGTGTTACCGCCTATTGTTTTCACTAATTTATTAACTTGTGAAAGTTAGATATATAATTTAATGAATTTGGTGAAGTTGCATAGATTATTTTAATTAGTAGCCTAGCAAGCACGAAAAAGTGAGGCTGCTTTAGTATTTTTAAACAAATTATTAAGTACACGTTATAAGTACATATGTATATCTATATTATAGAATGTTCTGGATTTGGTGAGATGTAGTGAGAATGTTGTTAAGGCATTATTTTCAAGTGATGTTTGCTGCTTTGCTTGTCTTAGCGTAAACAGCTGCTGTTGCTGGGCTCCAATGATCTAATCCATTACGCCACGTCATCAACTCCTTTCCTTTTTAAACCAACTCCAACTATAAAAACTAACCAAACCACCTCTTCACATAGATCTAGATAGATAGACTATAATATAATGGAGGGATTAATTCCATTACTATACAAAGCAATATTGCAATACAGAAATGGAGGCCAGAGTGGGATGATCCGAGAATGGCTCGACGATGCGCAATACATGAGACTCCCGACTGGCGACTCGGGCCAGTCCGAGTCTCCCGATACCCAAAATTTCCGGCAAGATTATGGCTTCGCCGCCGCAGGCCAACGCCATTTGATCAATTCTTGGCGGGAGGTGAAATGATTGAAGTACTCCCAATTAAGCAATGATATGTATGTGTATATATATACTCTATGTGTGTTGATCTTATGTAAGTTGGGTGTGTATCTTATCTTGAAGAACAAAAAGAAATACATTGGTGTGTGGAAAACCTAATGAAAGGGTCCACAAAACTGTGTTTTCACGTAAATTGGAAAACCAAAATTGTATATACGATGTTTGTGCTTATGAACGGAACAAAAGTTCTTTTAATACCATGTTTTTATTAATATATTTATGCTTATAAGATGATGAAATAGGATTACCCCTTAAGCGACGAACACAACTTAACGTGTTCCTAGCTGATATGAGGATAATACATAAAATAATTTATGAATATAAGATTAATATTTAGTTTCGTTTATATATGCTCCTCATTCATAAAATAAATGCGAACTAGTTTTATCTATGTATGTCAGTGGTCACGCAACTATTTTCCAGTTAAATAAATGTAGAATTATTACAATTACGAATTTTACACGTATTTATTTTAGTAATAAAATATGTTTTTTTTTTAAATGCTTGAAAGTCTATTTAATTGCGTATTACTCTATAAATTTTGGCATTTTAGAATGCAAGTCTATTTAATTGCACTTGAAAGGGAAATAACGTGAATAATTAGAATTCCAATTCATTGTGATATGATGTATACACAAATAGAATTTATGTTAAATGAATTTGCTAATAACTGCATACCATTTGTTTAAAACGGTAACTATGATGTTTATAGTTACATTTTAGTCTTTAGTTATAAAAGTGAAAATGATGTAATAAACTATATTTTAGGGGTATTTAAATTTATGCAAACAATTGCAATAGTCATCATTAATAATTTTGGAATATTAAAAGTAGCATCACTCATTCACTCTATAGTATAGTTTATAGAAAAGATGGTTGTCCGCCACCAACATTGTTAATATGTCCGAAAATGATATGTCATATAAAATAAATAATAAATTTTTGATAAAAAACTATTAATTATCACTTATCGACTAATTTTTTAAATTAAAATATATAATTTAATATTTATTTAATATAAAATAAAAATATAAATTATAGTGAGCCATAAATGAAAAAAACTACACTACTCAACTCAAGGAAATGTTTACATGTAAACTTGAACAACAAAACACATATATTTAAGGTGACAAGATCTAAAGAATTAGAAGAAGAAAAAAAAAAGGCTTTAAGCCTATTCCAAGATGATCAAATTGATGCTAATATCCAGAACATCACATGAGACGACATGGCAATGAGGAACCATGTAACGAAAGCCAGAGCTATGGCCATCTCGAATCTATGGCACGGGAACGGTGTGGCCGTACAATATTTCAAGTCTTTTGCGTACAAAACTGCGATCCCAGCTGACGAGCATGCAGCAGCAAGTGATAAGGTAGCTGTCACCTGCATCCGATACATAATTGATCGTTGTGTCGAGGAAACGATGATAAATTTGAAAATAGAGCAGTAGTAGATACTGGATAGTATATAGCAAAGCAAATTCTGACAAAATGAAAGAAATCTACAATCACATCCAAATCATGATGAAGCTACATGAACTCTGTATTAGGCTTGAAAAGGTTATAAGAGATAATGTCATGTGAAGATTTATGCACAAGAAGTTGATGGTTCAATATGTAAAAGTGGGACATCTATTTCTGGGTTTGAGAAGGAGTTGCAGAGGTTACTGTCATAGCAAACCACACATTTGCAGACAATAAGGCACACCAGTTAAAAGTGAAGGCTAGAGGGATTACCCAATCACCAACGACGAACAGGCTAACTAGGACTGGATTGCGGAGGTCTCTTTTTGTCCGCGAAGCATAGAAATCAAGACATGCGAGCCCAAAGCTCCATAATGCTTGAAGCCCCATCGATGCGACAAGATAACTGAATCCGAAGGCTATGGTGTCAATAGATTTTTTGCATAACATGGTTGAAAGTTGAAACCAATCATGACAGAAACCAATCTCACTTGATTCAGCAGTTAAAGATCAAAGAGTCTGCTTGATAGATGCTAATTGCCTGCTAAGTAACTTACTAACTTAGACCATTATGCAGATTTTGAGAAGCTATAAAATAATCAGGAAGCTATAGGAAGATGTATAAATATAAGCATAGTGAAAGTCTGGTTTTCTAAAAGCCAATACTGATCAGATTTCTCTAAGAAGTAAGAAACAAAGCATCAAAAGAGATATCCTTTCCTGACCAACAAATGTTCCCCTTCACAAGCAGATCTTTCCATGTGTTTATTTATCAAGAAGAACCATTTCAAAGCCAACTGAGAAAACAGAATTCTAGACAAATAGTCCCAATAACTCAAAAACAAAAAATTCCAAAACCAACAGAACAAATTTCGGATTGCAGCAATATCCAAATCCAAACTAGGGAATGCCAGAATCATCCTTCCAAAACTTCCAAATTCAAGAAAAGAAAATGATAACTTTGTATCTGAAAAATAATACTCCAGTCCAGGCAGACATAAATCAATAACTTATCCCCAATCAACATCTTGCTTTGTATATTACCGTACAGAGAATGCCCAATTAATACCAGATACAAGCTGATTACTGATAACAACCATTATTGCACAAAATACACCAACCAGAAAAACGAAACTAAAAAAAGGAACAAAAAGAGAGGCGAATATATACCAATAAGCAGTGATAGTAGAAAACCCAGAAGTAGAAACCATAGTTCCAATGGAAGCAGCTGCAAACAAGCATTGCCCAATCCTCAGCATCAATCCACACACAGTACCAGGGCTACCCAGTAATTCCTTCATGCCCTTGCTCTCCCTCAAAACTCAGGCCCTTTTCCCCAAATTCAAAAAAAGGGCCCCCTTCAAAACCCTAGATTTCATCAACTTCCCCCATTTCGTTTTTCTAACCCCGCAAATGCAAATCCCAAGCTCACCGCGTAAGTATAAGCGATTTCTTCGCGATATAAACTCTGATGAGAGTTCTTCTTCGCGAATGGCACGCGTGTTTGTTAGATATTGAATCGAACACTCGTTGAGCTGGGGATAAAGGGATCAAAGTAATCAGTGGATTAACAGCAAGGGAAGGAAGGCTATGAGTCATGAGTGGTAATAAATAACTGCAAGATGTGACCCTAATTCCTACGTGGACATCTTCTTAGCGAGCTTTTAGCTTAATTTTGTTTCTAAATTTTGTGTTGGCGAATCTATTGGAGTTGTCCGAACCGAATCTCTTTATGCCGTTTGCATTACATGTCCACATCACATCACAGTCTACGTGGCTCAAGTGTCTATTTCTATACTACTTGTGCAAATAATAGGTCCCACTTTAATGATTTTATCCAGAAATATTACACAGTAATCAAGACAGGCGGCGACCATTCAACGGCGAAGATCAAATCTAAGCCTTCGATCTTCTACAAATATAATGATAAAGTAATTATTCTCAAGACAAAAGGTTTCGTATTCAAATTTTACTACCAAATTGTTGGACTCTCTCTCTATAATTAGATTTTAATTAGTAGCGTACTGTCCTCGTCCCCAAACATAAAAACTCATATACCAATACAATTAATAATTTTTACTATTTATTTCTAATTATTACATTGAAACTATAAAAAGCAAAAAATATTTAAATGATTACAAGGGCAAAATAGGAACTCTAATACTATTTTACTTTTGGAAATTGAAATGAGATAATTATTAGGGGACAATTTTTTCTCCTTATGGGACACTTATTAGGAGACGGATGGAGTAAAAGATAAAAATGTGACATTTTAAAAAATTAATTTTTATTATTTTTAAAAACAAGTCAGTATTAATTATACAATTTAAAAAAGAAAACAAATCGTTTGAGCCAAATAATAATAATAATGACAATTTTCCTCGTTGGAAAAAGAAAATTGAAACAATCTCTTTAATTGTGATGTAATTACAACGAAATTTGGGCTCTCAAATGGTTAAATAAAATTTGTGACAAAATATTGACAGAATCCAAATGGCGAAATCCATTCGATCTTTCCGGCTGAACAACGGCACTCAAATCCCGTCGGTGGGGCTCGGCACGTGGAAGGCGGATCACGGCGTCGTCGCCGACGCCGTTACCGCCGCAATTAAGGTTTCTATACAAATCAGTAAATATAAGCTAAATCAGTCAATGTGTTGGTCGATTGATTCTTTGTTCACTTACATTTTCTTTCTTTTTTGCTTGTTTCAAATGTATCACTCTCTGCACTGTATTTGCGAGGATGAATCGTAATATAGGGCATTTATTTATGTGAAATGCAGGCAGGATATAGGCATATTGATTGTGCTCAGAGATATGGCAATGAGAAAGAGGTATTGTAACACAATGTATGCAATAGATATTATTTCTACAAGAAACTAATGCTACACTCTTGTAGATTGGGAACACCCTCAAGAAGTTGTTCCAAGAAGGTGTAGTGAAGCGTGATGACTTGTGGATTACTTCTAAACTCTGGTTTGTCACCATTGCAAATTGTTCCAATCTTGATCAGTAATTGAAAGACGAGTCATCAATTCACAATGTCTAATCCCAAATCTGCAGGTGTTCTGATCATGTACCAGAAGATGTGCCTTTGGCCTTAAACAGAACCTTGAGTGATTTGCAGCTTGACTATGTTGATCTTTATTTGGTATTGTCTGCTCTGGTTGTCAATATTGTGTTTGTGTATAGATTCCAATTTCAGTGTAACCATGTTGCTTTCATTTACATGAAGATGCACTGGCCTGTTAGCATGAAGAAAGGATCGGTAGGATTCGAGCCCGAGAACCTCACGAAAGTCGACGTGCCAAGTACATGGGCAGCAATGGAATCACTCTGTGATGCTGGCAAGGCCCGAGCCATCGGGGTAAGCAACTTCTCATCCAAGAAGCTCGGAGATTTGTTAGTCGTGGCTCGTATTCCTCCGGCCGTGAACCAGGTGGAATGCCACCCTTCTTGGCAACAACAACAACTGCATAGCTTCTGTGCTATCTGTGAGTGCATTTCTCTGGTGGCATAGTTAGTTGTTGATTCTCAATTTGTCACTCATTCTCTCTTTGTTGTTGTATTTAGGGGTATTCACCACTTGGTTCCTCCAGCAATCTTGGAAGCAATGTGCTGGAAAATCCAATCTTGAATTTGGTTGCTGAGAAACTGGGGAAGACACCTGCACAAGTTGCCCTGCGCTGGGGTTTGCAGATGGGACACAGTGTGCTTCCAAAGAGCACTAATGAGAAGAGGATTATAGAGAATCTTGATGTGTTTGATTGGTGCATTCCCCAAGATTTGTGTGCCAAGTTTTCAGAAATAGAGCAGGTAAAGTAACAAACAACCATCAAATATGTATTACAATAAAGGCTATGAATGTGTCTAAAGAGTCATTTTCATCACAGAAGTGATGTAATACCTAACAGGGACTACTTTAGAATATTCATGAGACTTTGAAAGGGTTTTGTATGATTGTGTGGAATTGTTTCATTATTTAAAGATTCCCACAACTAGAAAACAAAAACCTTTCAAACTAGAGATTTGAAACTGAAACTAGTGATGATGAGTGGTGAGTTATTTTGCAGGTGAAACTAATAACAGGGAATACATTTGTGCATGAGACTTTGGGTTATTATAAAACCATACAAGAGCTCTGGGATGGTGAAATTTGAGATGAAAAGGCCATGCAATTTCATTCATTAATAGTCATTTTTATTTTGAAGAAAATAGTAAACAGACCATTTTAATTTCTTTATTATATCTATTTTCGCATTGGCTGCAGTAATTCAAACCTTGTGTTTGATAACATGTTCACAAGTTGTTTGTGATTTTACTATTCTTTCTGAACAATATTACTCCATGTCTTCATCTCAACTATATTAAGAATGAAAAGGCAAATTTCCAATAAAAAAATTATTAATTCTCATTTTACAATTAAAATTTATTAATTAAGGTATAATGTAATATTTATTCAATATAAAAATAAAAATGTAATATTAATATGAATATTCGTTCACTAATGATTTTTTGATTGTTTCTTATTTTACCTATATTAATATTGGTGTCATTTATAAAATTGAATGAGAATAAGTATTTAATTACGTAATTAGCATTTATGTCGCTGTCATCAATAGTTCAATACCACGTAAGATCGTCGGTCACTAAATGGTGATAAATATCTTTAATTAATAAAACTTTCTTTTAAGTGTGAACCAACTTTTTAATACAAAACGAGTAAAATCAGTAATTTGCTAAAGCGAATATTCAAACAGCCGTTCCAGAAATACAGTCCATACAAATAGTCCAAACGACACCGTTTGGCTTTGGCCCACGAGAAACCTCTCCGTCGGTAGTATATATAACGCATATGAGCCCCTCATTTTCTACAGTGCAGTTCCATTGTCTCTTTCACAGTAGTGTGAATGCTAAGAATGGCGAAGGAGATATTATGCTTCGAATTAAGCACAGGAGCCAAAATACCTTCGGTTGGACTCGGCACGTGGCAGTCGGAGCCCGGCGTTGTCGGTCAAGCTGTTGAAGCTGCCATCAAGGTATTTTCTCGCATGTGTTTTATTCACCTCTAATTAGTTTATTTTGCTGTTGATTAGATCTCATTTGCTTTTACGGAAATTTTATTGCTTAAAAGGAATTGGAATTCGATGTTGTTCGAGTATGAATGTAAAATGCGTGATTCACGGCCGTTTTGAACTGATAATCGACTTTATATACTCACTTGTTGCAGATTGGATACCGCCACATCGACTGTGCTCGAGCTTATAATAATGAGAAGGAGGTATATACATATTTTTGGTCATCGATTTTTTTAGTAACCGATATTTGCACAATCTCTAACTTGCGATGGAAAAAATTGATTATTGATGTTACTCAAGTTATACACACACACACACACACATATGCATATGCATGTTGGTGAAACTTATCCAGTTTTCCTTTACAGATTGGGGCGGTTTTGAAGAAGTTGTTTGATGATGGAGTTGTGAAGCGGGAGGACTTGTTTATTACATCCAAGCTCTGGTAATTAATCATTTCATTTGTATCTACTTGAGCTTGAAATATGATATAGTATCATGAACTTGTACTCTGTCTTCGATGACACCTATTTGGTGATGATTGTTTGTTTTAAGTCTGTTTTTGCATCAATTTCCTTACATTTTTTAGCTGTTAATCTGTTAGATTAATGGCCGAGCCATCCAAATTTTGTAGGTGTAATGACCATGCTCCAGAAGATGTGCCTGCGGCATTAGGCAAAACACTTGAGGAATTGCAGCTCGAATATCTTGATTTGTACCTAGTAGGTTCTCTTTCAAAATAAACTACTAATCAGTATCATATATCTCCATGTATGATGCAACAATAGTTCAGAAAAGAATGCAAGTAAAACCATGTGATCTTGCAGATTCATTGGCCCATTCGGATGAAGAAGGGTTCTGTTGGCTTTGCACCCGAAAACCTCACTCCCTCAGATATACCTGCCACATGGAAGGCTATGGAAGCACTATGTGATTCCGGGAAGACCCGAGCTATTGGAGTTAGCAATTTCTCTGTGAAAAAGCTAGGTGATCTGTGGAGTGTAGCTCGTATACCTCCAGCTGTCAACCAAGTTGAGTGTCATCCCTCATGGCAGCAACCTAAACTGCACGAATTCTGTAAATCCAAGGGAGTTCACTTATCTGTGAGTTCACAAAATCTTCCACTCCTTATTGAAAGAGCAACAATGACTGAGCTACATGAATGCGTTTGTTTACCATTTGCCATGTTTCTCTTCTGCCCAACGTTTAGGGTTACTCGCCACTGGGTTCACCCGGCTCAACATGGCTTAAAAGTGAAGTCCTCAAGCATCCAGTTCTAGCTGCCACTGCAGAGAAGTTGGGCAAGACTCCTGCTCAGGTCGCTCTTCGTTGGGGACTGCAGATGGGCCATAGCATACTTCCAAAGAGCACGAACGAGCCTAGGATCAAGGAGAACTTCGATGTTTTTAACTGGTCCATACCAGATGACCTGTTTGCCAAGTTCTCTGAAATTCAGCAGGCAAGTTATAAACACTTAGGCCTGGATGTATACTTGCAAAGTTGCCATATTCAACCCCTTGATGACATTGAAACTGAACCATATTGTGTAATTGCAGGCAAGGTTGCTTAGGGGTTCCGGGTTCGTGCACGAGACTCTCAGTGAATACAAAACCTTTGAAGAACTTTGGGATGGAGAGATCTGAGCAATTTATTCATATATCTAGATATGGAATTTAGTTCATGTTTCATCACCTCATATATTTCCTGTTCATGTTGATGCTGCTCAACTTTTATTTTTAAATAAATATTAGCACTTCTCTTTATGCTGAAACTTTGGGTTCGATTTTGTTTAATGAACTTTTATTGATTGTGAAGGTAACTAAACTATAAATCAAATGCGAATTATATTCTCTTTCATATCTATTTTTATTTATGGTCAACTTGGAGGTAAATATATAGATTTCTTATAAATTTTAATTTATTTGTGGCACGAGTGACGAAGGTGGTAGGTCCATATCTTTTTAAAAAGATAATTTTTACTATTTTTGAAATGTGTCATTGGAGTGTCATTGGAGTGGGGGTGTACTTTGTAAACTTTTTATGCAAATATTTGAGTTTTACTTGAGTTCTTGTTTGTGCTTGTTTTTGTTGTCAATATTTAAGTAATAAATTTTATATTAGAGTTTTAAGATTTAATAACATAAAAATATAACATGTTAGCACTTTGATTTAACTAAAAAAGTTTGATTCTATGTTTTTTTTTTTTACAAATTACAAACATATTTACAAAAAACTTCGATGGATTATGAGAAAGATCGAAATGTATAAAAAAAAATCATATATTTACACAAAATTAAACTCATTTTTAATTTAAGAAAATAAATTAATATTGGGCTGCGCCTCGTATTATTACTGTGTAATTAGACGGCAGAAAATGAAGGCATGGATGTTTTGTTAAGAAGTTTTAAACGGCATAATATTCTCCGGCTTACTAAAATAACGGAATAATGGATTGAGCCGTCCATCGCTTCCTTTGGTGTAGATACTGCCATTTCAGCATTGGACTTTCTCTCTACATAATCGAGAACTTTGAAAAGGGAGGAAAAAGGAGGAAGAATTGTCAAAAAATGACGCAGGAGATTCGGTACTTCGAATTGAACACCGGAGCGAAAATGCCGTCGGTCGGGCTGGGTACGTGGCAGTCGGAACCCGGCGTTGTGGGGAAAGCTATTGAAGTAGCAATCAAGGTCTCCACATCACCTCCTTAATAATTTTTTCTATTTCTTTTATTTTGTATGTTTTTTTGGTTGAACTAGATTTGTTACGATAGTGTTTCGAATTATCTGAATCGTGTGTGGTGTTTTGTCGTTCTGTTTCTAGTTGTCTCAAGTGAAGAAGCTACGATTTGAGTGTCGGAATATGCCTTTTATTGAAAGGCAGATATGATATGATATGGTATGACAGATATGAAATGAAATGATTGAGTGTGTTTCAATGGATTCGTAGGTTGGTTTTAGTCTCATTAATATCAGAGAAATCTACCAAACAGTAGATTGATTGTGGTACTGGTCTCATTAACCTCAGAAAAATTTACCAAAAACATTTGTAGTCTCATTAATGTTGGAGAAGTCAACCAAACATGATATATTCACCTTTTTAGCCTTGTTTAAAAGGAGTATGCATCAGAAATTGTTGATTTTGGAAACCAAATTTTTTGAGTTTGTTGAATGTATGAAAATATGATATCATATATGGAGCTCACCAAGACAATCGATTCATTTGAAATTGTGAAACTGTCTCTTCTTTATTATTTTTTGGAAATACCATTTCATTAATTAATGTCTTGCAATTTCTGTTTGCAGAATGGATACCGTCACATTGATTGTGCTCGAGCTTATAACAATGAGAAGGAGGTAAGTATACTTTTCTAGAGCTACATTGAGGATCAAGATAAGCTTTTATGATTTTCCAAAGGAAGGGTTGTTATTACTTTTAAAAGTTTAATTATATTCAAGTATTCAAGAGTTGATAATGTTTGCTTCTGAAGTTAAACAAAATCTGTTTGTAGCTACATATAATAGAAAGTCCTCTGTTAGTAACATGGTCCTCCCTGTGCTTGTCTCTGAAAACTTACATGGATTGAATTGCTATTCACTTCGGAGAAAACAGAGAAAATAAATATCTATTTTTCTGACAGAGTTATCTAAAATTTTACACGAGACATCCAGATATGGTTCCCTTTATTGTTCGAGAGCAATGCCCATTCAAACATAGAATGCATTTATCATATGCAAAAATCTATGATGGTAATTTATTATCCATAATCTAGGTGTGAGTACATCAATTTTTTATACTCCACAGATTGGGTTAGTTCTAAAGAAGCTCTTTGATGATGGAGTTGTGAAGAGGGAAGATTTGTTTATTACCTCTAAACTCTGGTAAACACGTTCAATTATGTGAAGTTGTGAACCAATATATTCTTGATTAACGCGGTTCTTATTATCAAAACCTTTTATGATTCCAGGTCTAGAGATCATGCTCCTGAAGATGTACCTTTGTCATTGGGCAAAACATTGGAAGATTTGCAGCTGGACTATGTTGATTTGTACCTTGTACGTAATCCCCATTAGTAATTTTTGTCAAACATTTTCCATTCAGAACCAAAGAAAACGGAGTATTTTATAGGACAAAAATACCATCATTTCTATGCTACTTTGATGATTGATATAATTATATAGGTGTTTACCAAGTGCTTAACAATAACATATTTTCCTCTGTGCTCTATAGAGTTCATAACGAACTGGCTGATTTTGTAGATTCATTGGCCAGTGCGGGTGAAGAAGGACTCTGTTGGATTTGCTCCCGAAAACCTTTTACCTGCTGATATACCTGCGACATGGAAAGCCATGGAAGCACTTTATGATTCTGGTAAGGCTCGAGCTATTGGAGTTAGCAATTTCTCGATGAAAAAGTTGGGTGATCTATTGGATGTAGCCCGTATTCCTCCTTCTGTCAATCAAGTGGAATGTCATCCTACATGGCAGCAGCCCAAACTGAAGGAGTTTTGTAAATCCAAGGGAATTCATCTATCTGTGAGTTAACAATGTCTTGATCACTTGACTGCTCATAATTTTTCAATATTTCTTCATTACACAGACTTGTGACACTCAAGTTTGACTCATTAATAAACTCTACCATGCTGGGAAATCTTTGACTTTAATTACCTATTGTGACCTCTTAGGGTTATTCGCCTTTGGGTTCTCCCGGCACTTCATGGTTTAAGGGTGAAGTGCTTCACATTCCAGTTATAGTTTCTACTGCTGAAAAACTAGGTAAGACTCCAGCTCAGATTGCTCTGCGCTGGGGCATTCAAGCGGGCCACAGCATACTTCCAAAAAGCACTAACGAAACAAGGATCAAAGAGAACTTCGACATTTTTAGCTGGACTATACCGGATGAGCTATTCTCCAAGTTCTCTGAAATCGAACAGGTACAGTTGTCAAAATAGCGAATGCCTTGAATAGTTCATCTAATTTTATATCTGCATTTCGTACAAAATTGAATCCTTATATCACCGATGTTTCTGAATTGGCAGGAGAGATTGGTTAAAGGTACTTTTTTCGTACATGAAACACTCGGCCAATACAAAACAGTTGAAGAACTGTGGGATGGAGAGATCTGATTGAGGTCTTACAAAAGAATGACACTTGTTAATGGAGTTTGATTGCTTATTGAAGCTTAGATTTGTATCTCCGCCTAAAATTCAGAAAAAGGACTTCTGAATGTGGTCTGAACTTTATAGAACAGCAGACTTGAAACAATAACACATTTGGCTTTTGCTGCTTAGTATACATGCTTTTGGAGGTTCAAATTAATCCTATCAAATTTCTTTTATTTATATCAAACACTTGAATTGGGAAACTAATGTTCTGAAATCAAAACATTAATGGTAACAATATAAGAAACAAAAGAAGCAAAAATTGTGGGTGTGCCTCAAAGGGGGCTGCATTGGGGAGCCTTGGATAATCATCGGGTGAAGGCATCACACAATCTTGACCGTTGAAAGAAATCTTTCGAGGAAATCCCCACCCTTCCTTAAATGTAAAGTCTTCATCTTTATGCAGCAGTATTTCTGTCTGCACATTACCATTTTTTCCAAACTGCAGAAGCATATCATTGTAGTATTGAATCCCATAAAACACCCCACTATCATCTACAAATCAAGAAAACAAAATTAGCCTTGATCATAATCTTTTAGCAATATAAATGGTTTATATAAGATCATGTACTTACTTATGCTTCCATATACATTTAGAGGCTTATAATTGAAGCTGAAAACTTGCTCAACACTTCTTAGATTAGGGTGCATGGCCACCAAATTCCAGTCACTATAATTCTTGACATAGTTTAGGTTTGTCATAGTAACTTTCACCCTCCAGTAGTGTTTGTAGCTAAGCTTGATGTGCCAATGCACCACTATCGGGCACATGTGGATGCTGCACTGCACTACCGGCTTCGGTGGCTCGTTACGAGTTAGCTGCAGCAGCAGAGGCAACGACTGCCCTCTCCTGCATATATAACATTGCTTCCATCAAACATAGACAAACAAAAAGTAGAAAACAATTGATCAAGATTTGGAAAGGGTAAGACTTACTTCACACAATTAGTACCTTCTTGGCAGGCACAGCTACACTGTGGGCACTTGACAATAGTTTCATTGTAAAAAGCTGATAGGGCAACACAGCAACTCGGTGAAGGTGAAGCACGAAATTGCGAATACGAGCACGTCACGTTCCAAGTTTCTGCAGCAGAACATAGACAACAAAGGGTGTGAAATGGTACAATCAAGAGATGTATAATCAAGAAACAGTACCAAATGCCTGAGTCCTTCGACGGCCTTGATCTTCTGCGAACTTGGTGGGAGGGACTTGAAGAGCCTCGCCACACGTGTAGCCCGGGACGCCAAGGGAGAAGTTCGTTGGCATCGCGGGAATGGAGTCGTTGGAATCGGAATAGTCCACAGTTGAAATATGCATCTGGAATGCAGAAATGTAGTTGGAGGGATCTTGAGTGATGGAAGAGAGGATTCCACCTCTACAGCAGTTTGAAACTTGCTTGTTGTACGCGGAACCGGGCAGAAGATCGATGATCACGGGCTCCTTTTCGCAGCAATGGGGAGCAACTTTGCCTTTGAATGCAGAGCAGTTCCCCTGTTCTGTTGCTTCAGCACCTAACATGTTCCATATCACCTGCTTACCTGGCCATTTCCAGCTCAGCTTCCACCCTGGCTGCTCTATGTGTCGGAACAGTTGGTAGTTCACTATCGACACTCTTATCTGAAATCAAGTTATAAACAGCAAATTTTGATGATAGTGAAAGGGTGTTGCAAGAATTAGTTATGCAGTGATTAATCACACTGCAGAAAAGAATTGTTTGTCATGTACTAATAGCATTAGTCCACTAGAGTCTAGAGTAATGTGATGAATCATACATAAAAACCTCACAAACAACAACAAATACAACAAGAGTGGAGATTAAATACATTACAAGCATATAAAAACATGGAAGAAAATAGATTAGATGAGATGAAAATGGTGAAAGTTACATCTTTAGAGGAATCATCATTTTCTTGCAAGACATCCCATCTGATAGTGATGTTCCCACTAGGATCCAATGGGTCATAAGCATCTGCATTGCAACTGAAACTCACTATCAATTGCACATTTTTATCTTTATACATTTCACACCAAATTATTCAAACCAAACGCTAAACTCACATGCTGGTGACATGAAACAAGCACAGCCCAATAAGCTAATCATCAAGATTATATCTAAAGATCTGTGCTTTATAACAACCGAACATGGGATGATCGCCTCCATTCTCACTGCTCTCTATCTCTCTCTTTGTGGTTTAATTTTCTCCCTTTTCTTGAAAAAATATTAGAATCGAATGTAAATGGAGTGTGTGTGTGTGTGTGTGATTTTGTCTGCAGGAGAGTTATTTTTTGTGTTCTTGTCCAATACAGTGTTGTCTGCAAACAATTTGTCTGAAAAATCACAATTAATGATTTGGGAAATCTAAATTTGCAAAAAAAAAGAGAAGTAATAAGAAAATATTAATTGTGTTGCCATAAATAAAGGGTCGAGTGTAAAGAATGCGTCTATATACGGAAATTATGCATTCAAAGGTCTTAAATTTCGGTTGTAGCCGTTTTTGGTTAAAGATTTTCCAACTTCGAATACTTTCAAAAAAATTTGGTTAATTAATGCTTTTATTTTTGTTAATGAATATTTATGGTAATTAGTATGTGTGTCTGCTGTAATAAATGCATTGAATCCAGCATTCTTTTTGTTAAGTTTTTGTATATAAACGAAACCAGCTTCATTAATGGCATAATTAAGCACGTTATTACAGTGTTTTTGGAAAACAAATATTTAGATATCTAATTTTTCTTGCATTTTACATTCTCTATCTTTGACTTTTTTTCTATTTTTTGGTTTTTTTTCTTATGACAAATTAGAACATGCTTATATAAAAACATAATTTTTTTTATTAAATAGGGTATATATAATTATTTTTAATATTTAATACCATTTTTAATTATTTTTTAGGGTTTATAGATTCAAAAATACAATATATAATTTTAAAATTTTCTAATTTTTCAAATAATTATTAATTATGATTCATTATATCATAAAAATATTTTTAGTTTAAATAAATATTAATTATAATAATAAACTTGATTGTTAAAGTAGAGAATATGATACAAATATTAGACACTAACTCCTATCCATTTTATTGGCCAGACTGAGGGAACAATGAATGTGTTCGAATATTCACAATTATTTATATGGGAAAAAAATGCAAATCTGGGAAAGAAATAAATAATAATTAGTCCAACATATACAAGAATTATTCATTCAATTTCCAGATTTAGTACATCTGAAATTCCACTATATGTACAGTAACTCATTCAAGCAGTAAGAGATTTGTGTACAAATTTACCAACTCTTTGTCAACTTAAACTTAAAGAGATACTAAATCTAGCAAATGAAAATCTAAACACACAATTGGAAAAAAAGAATCAACCAAACAAACTAAAACAATCAATCAAAGACTAGGATATAGATTATTTCATGTGCATTTATCCACCTTCACAACATAATCAAAAAACAACAATTTATGCTCCAATGTTCAAGTCAATTACAAACTAATTAATCAACTTGAACCAACAAACAGCCCACTTACATCCACTCCAAACATCATATTCGAAATCACTCCAATTCCAAGCCTGCTTACTATACGAAACATCGATTTCCCCGCTCGATTCTCATTATTATTATTATTATTACTCTGCTCCACCTGCATATTTTGCACCTGAGGTGCAAAATTTCCAGGTGGATACACGTAGGGACCACCTTGGTACGGGTTGAACCCAGGCGCGTAACTCGGGTACCCTTGACCATAAGGGTATCCATAATACGCCGTGAATTGTGGAGGATTTTGGAACGGAATCCCGTAGTTCTGATCGAACATGGGAATTCCGCGTTGACCGTCTTGTTGTTGGTAGGCCACCACGGGCTCCAACACGCACTCCAAATGAATGTCAAACCTACACGCGCCACACCGGTAGCGCCATGCGCTGCACGGGCGCCTGCACACTGCGCAGGGGCCCGGCAAGGGTGAGGACTGGAGGATTAAAGGATGGATCTTGTGGAGCGCGTGGTTGAGCTTCTCCGGGAGCTGCGTACACAACGGGTGCACGTCAAACTCACACTCCTTGCACCGGTAGAACAGCCCGTCAACCGGTTCGCGACACACGTCGCATATCCGGTTGACCCGGCCGCTCTGGGCCGCGGCCGGCTTCCTCACCACGAGGGTGAGGGGGTGGCGGTGCATGAAGGTGGGGAGGGACCGGGGGCACGTGCCGCAGTAGTCATGCAAGTCGAAATCGCACGCGTTACATCGGTACCGCCTCCCGGTCCCGAGGGTCTTGCAACCGTCGCACGAGAACTCGTGATCGTGATCGGTTGCCGTTAGAGGGTGATCATGAGTGAAGTGTTCTATGGACTTCTTTGGTAGGGGAGCCATTGGTTTTGGAGTTATGACTTGTGAGGACAAAACAAGGCTTTCTATTAGGGTTGCATTCTTTAATTGTGTGATGTATCAATTGGTAAATAAAGAAAGACTTTGGGTTAGATTAATGTAGTTGACTTGTCTTGATGAGATTGGATGTATCTATTACCAACCTGTCATGTATTATAATTAATAGATGTCACTATCCAATCTTGGGAATTGGGATTTGTCGTTAAAATCGGCAAAATTTAGCAACTATCATTCTAAAATTCAAGAAATATTGAAGGGTTTTTTCAATTTTATAGTTTTTATAATATATAGGAAGCTACTTGATGATGGAAGGTCAAATGAATAAAGAATTGTATGTGTGTTTGTGGAAATGGTCAAAATAGAATGGGAGGGACAATCTATTGTCATATCAAGTTGATACTTCATAATGATTATTTTTGTAAGGAAAATGAAGTGGTTGGTATGTACTATATACTTATTATTAGCTCAAGCCAATTTGAATGATTGAAGTGAAGATGGATACTTTGTAAGATTAATTAAACCATTTACCATTTAATATTTTGTTTGGAAATAGTTTGATGATCCATTACCATGTTCACAAGTTATTGTCAAATTATGTTCAAAGCATTGTTTAGAAACCTAATGAACTAACTAACTCCTCATTATAATAAATTATAATTTGTGATGAACTATCTGTGACGTCTGAAGTCGAATAAGTAAATGATATTATGTCAATCCGTATAAGTATTGAGATTGTGATTAATTATCTTAATATCAAATTTACTAGTAGATCATTTGGACCACCATGGTAACGGACTCTTGCCCAGTGAATCCAAAATGTTAGACCATTGCCTTAAACCAAGCTCAAAACATGTTTGGAAATTTGTGTGTAACTAGTTTGTGCAGTCGTGCTATGCACGGGAATATGTTATTCATCAATAATTTATGCATAGAGATATTTAAAATAATCAAAAATGATGTAATCAGATAATAATCGGTGGTTTTAGAACCTTAATCATAAACGATGGTTCGATTTCAAATCATGACTGTATAGAGGACGGTTCAGTTATAATTTCAAAATTTTGAAACCATGATCAGCGATCCAAACCAGTAACTTCAATTTATTTTATCCAATTCAATTTATTTCTTATTTGTAAAATGTATTTTTATATAATTCACAATAACACATTAAAACTTATGAATATATTAATAATAAAATAAATTAAAAATCAAAATTTAATTTTGGAATTTGGAAATTAATAAAACTTTATGATTTTATATAATAATATTAAAATTTTACTTTATAGTCATTCTAATTTTAAAATTAACAAATAAAACGACATTAAAATTTTGAAAAGTTAAATGATAATATAAATTATTACGTAATCATAATAATAAGAATTTTTAAATTTTCATATATATTAGTATTAATTTTTTGGATAGTTCATGAATATAATTCTAGTCGTTCTATACGGTTCGATTTCAAATCGTGAACTATCTTAAAAACGATTTGGTTCTGATTTTGTATTTTCAAAGGAGTTAGGTTCCAAACTACAATCATGAGCACTTCTACTTCTGTAATTTTATAAATTTTAATTGGTTTAAATACTAATAATAATTAATTGATCATATAATAAAATTAACATAGTCATATTTATAAGTGTTATAATTTTTAGTTGTTTGAGCAATTTTTTAATTAATATTGATCTACATATAATTTATCTCACAAAGAGTTGATTGTCTAAAAATATCTCTCATTGTGTTAACTAAAAATAAATATGAACGATTCATATTTTTATATTATATTATTTTTTATTATTTTATATTTAATAAAATAAAATAATTTTAAATATTCTCTCTAAAAATATTAAGACATCCATTAAAAAAAAACTTTATAATGAGCTTCTATGCATGGTCTCAATTTATAATGGATTGAGTTTCAACTTTCATGCATAATATTAAAACATATTATAAAGAGTATTCAACTTTATAATTAGGAACATTATAATTTAGTAAAATATATTATATGTATAAGAATATGTATACATATAATTATTTTCAATTTACTAATGTGTTATAATTTTTTATATTAAATTTATATTTTATATAACATATATCAAATTAAATGTATTGTCGAGATCTTTAATTTAATATGCATAATATTGCAAATAATTTTACGAAGAAAATAAATAATTTTAGGAGAAATGTGTTATAGGAGAGAGAAAATAATTTATAAAGTTTTAAAAATTAATAAGCTAAACGCTAAACATAAAGCAGATTCATTTGTACATGTATATTATGATTTATTTAATGCTCAAATTATCTCTATTTATGTTAAGGTTAATTTTTAAATTTAATAGTTGTAGGATTATATTTGCCATTGAAATTGAAGTTATTTACAAAATTTGCCACTCAAATATTTTTAAATTTAATAGTTGTAGGATTATATTTGCCATTGAAATTGAAGTTATTTACTAAATTTGCCACTAAAATATTTTTAAATTTAATAGTTGTAAAATTATATTTGCCATTGAAATTGAAGCTATTTACAAAATTTGCGACTCAAATTGATTTCAATTGGAATGCTTCATGTTTTATATATATAGATTTCGAATAATTAATTTTCTCCATATATAAAAGTAAATATCCCTACTTTTTTGTAAACTATGATTTTATTTATTTATTTTAGAAAAAATAAATTAGGAAAATTTCTTATTTTAGAGATATTTTATGATGCGGGAGGCCTCACCGTATCTTCCGTGATATCGCTCAACGAATCCGAGATATCTCTGCGGAATTGGATTCGATCTGGTTTCCTTGTTTCTTCGGATTCTTTTAGCGTTAAAAATGGCTTTCGCCGTTAGTAATTCACCTCTTCTGCGATATCCCTGCGAGTCTCCTGTCTTTTCCTCGACGCGCCATATTTCCCAATATTCATACGCATTCAATTCCGCACCATCTCATATAATTGTTCCAAAGGTGCGTCGATCGACGCGCGCGCGTAATCGTAATATCATGATTAGTATTAATTTTTTTTATTCCTATTTAAAAACCCTAATCGGCTGGGAAAGTTTTTTGAGATTGTTAATATTATAGCATTTGGCAGGTTTTGCAATTGAATTGTCGTAAACGACGCGCCGTAATCACGAACTGCAAAACGACTGCGGAGAAATCCGTTGTGTCTGGGAATAGAATGTTGGTAAGCTTGTGAGGCGTATGCTGATAAATTTGAATAGTAGAGCAATTTAGTGGAGGAGTTGGGTGTAATGCTAATTCGAGGTTTGGTTTTTGGCAGGTGTTTGTCCCGCCCCACCCGTTAATTAAGCACTGGATTTCTGTTCTTCGGAATGAGCAAACTCCTTGTCCCGTGTTCAGTGAGTCCAACTTTTGTTGGCGAAAAGATTCTGTTTTTTTTTTTTTTTTTGTTACTGATGATTCTATGTGGAGTTTATTTTCTACTCACTGTGAGATGTAGTGAAGCTGGCTTTTGTCGCCTTGGATTTTATTAAAAGTCTCGAATTTGAGTAGTTTATTGAATTATTGATGGAATATGCTCGGAATTCTAAACATGTCCATTTGATTAAGGGCTGTTCTTGTACTCTTCCTGGTCTTGTCTTGTGTGTTTTTTCTATTTATATTAAAGGTTGAGCTGTTTCAGAGAATGCTATGGCTGAGCTTGGAAGATTGCTAATATATGAGGCATCAAGGGACTGGCTGGTAAGATTTGACAACTTTCGTTTATGATAACGGATGCTGCTTCTTGTTTTTTCCTTTCTAGTTTGCCACACACACTACATGTTAACCAAAAAAGGAAAAAAGATGACATCTTCTTGTGGCCAATGCGCAAATATCCTGAAATGTGACAACTACATCAAAGATTGTCTACACTTGTGTTACTACTATCGCTTTTTAATAAGCTACATAGTAGCTTCCGACTTGGATAATTTAAGATTTTAAATTATTTAGGAAACTATTTCAAACATTAGTGTAGGTTGCTTATTACTAGAATTTTCATCTATGTATGTGTTTTTTAGTTGAATTTATGGTGTTTTTATGATTACTGCCAGCCAACCATCAGCGGAGAGATCCAGTCGCCTATGGGTCCTGCCTCAGTGGAATTTATTGATCCAAGGGAACCCATTGCAGTTAGTCTCTCTCTCTCTCTCTCACACACACACACACATGGCGAAGCATAATCCCCACTCACGCTCATTCTTCTTCCATCATTCTATTAGGAAATAATTCTAAATGAAGTTGTATTGTTGTAATACTTTGCATTAAGTTTTTACACTTTGAAATTTGGACAAATGCTTAAGACTTGATAATATTATCTGTTACAGATTATTCCCATATTAAGAGCAGGCCTGGCTTTGGCAGAGCATGCACCATCAGTTTTGCCGGCGACAAAAACATATCATTTAGGTATGGATACTACTGGCATTTTAGCCATTGGAAATTGTGCTTGCTATGTATCACTCTATACTGCTTTCCCTCTTGGATGTGATCTATTCATCTTGCACTTATTTATATTTTATACCCAAATATTACAGATATTTTAGACTGTTGCAATTTTCTGAATCCGAGTTGTTGATCTATTTGTCTAATCATGCATTATCTTTGGTTCATTGAATTATTAATTTTTTTTTATTTTATTTTTTATTTTGGTTTAACTCCTGTTTGTCCTTCTTGACTGAATCCTTTTGGTTTTGTTATGGCAGGGATGAGCAGAAATGAAGAAACACTTCAGCCAAGTGTGTATTTGAACAAGTATGCATTGCATACAAAATCTATCAGATATCAATTTTAAGCCTTAGTTATGCTATAAAGTCTTTGTAATGCACTGTACAATTGATTTGCAACATAATATCTGTTGCTTCCGCCTTCCGGGTTTTTTTTAAAAATTTATTTATAGTGTGCTATATTATGCTCAGCCTTTGGATTAGTCTAATCAGCTTTCTACCCTGAAATAGGTTGCCAGAGAAATTTTCTGAAGGTTCTCGAGTATTCGTTGTAGATCCCATGCTCGCAACAGGTATAGATAATTAGTTTATGAGCTACGGACCAACTTGCAGAATGTGTCATTTGGATGTTCTTCTCAGTTTTGTTATCCCTCAATCAATGGTTCTTAATGGAGGGAACCTTTGGGGTATTAGTAACTGTACTTATCTTGATATTACAAATATACATTATCTATATACATCGGTCAAAGTTTGAATTAGATAGGTCTGCATCAGGTTTGAATCTTTAGCCAAAAGTTTTCTCTTCATCAATCTGATCATTTTAGTTTTAGTTAGATGATATGTAGCAATGTCTATGGAAGCTTCCACATCCAGATACTGTAAAACTTCCCATTAAAGTTTATGTTAAATTAGTCAAGGAGTGCGTAACATGTTGGCTCAATATTGCTAAATGTGTGTAATACCTTGTGATGGTTCTTTGCAATGATGGTTGAATATTCTCCTTTTAATGTTTCAGGAGGTACAGTGGTTGCAGCCATTCAGCTGATTAAGGATCGAGGAGTTGACAACAAACAAATAAAAGTGGTTAGTTTTCTTTGTTAATGTTAGGAGTCTTTGATTCAAATTGCGAGTACAATGTTTCTTATTGTTTGATTTCCTCGTCTGCGTCTCCTTTTTTCCTTTAATTGTTTTTGGTCATTAGTTGCTGTCTGGTTATATTAACTAGTTTTGCTCATGCTTTTCCTCTGCCTATGCTATTTATGAGAAGAGTGGGTAGAAAAATAATATCTTAATTGTGAATAGCCCCTGTTTGCTTGGCTGATGAATACAATCATTCGCTTTTATGTCATTGTACAATATGTACTGGTTAATTAATTGTTCAATTCAGATATGTGCTGTTGCTGCTCCTCCTGCTCTTCAGAAATTAAGCGAAAAGTTCCCTGGGTAACAATATCTGCAATCATATTCATTTGTGACCATATATTTGTGCTTTTTGGCTGAAGTATACACAAGTTATTTTGGTCTTGTCATTTAAGTAATTGTCTGTTATTGTTTGGCAGGCTTCATGTGTATGCTGGAATCCTTGACGATACTGTTAATGAGAAAGGGTGACTAACTAATCAGTCTTTGCATATGCTGCATATGCTTACAAGATGTTTCTTTTATCACTTTCCATTTCTTGATTGTTGGTTGGTCACCTTTCAGATTCATAATTCCTGGACTTGGAGATGCTGGGGACCGCAGCTTTGGCACATAAATCTAGCAGCTTGATTTCTCCTTCTTCATTATCCCAATTTTGATTAGGCAAGGTATACAAATTCTCACCCTAAAAATTTGAAGTTCTGGGCTAATTCTTGAAAACTAAGCATGCTCTCTGTTCTGAAAATGCAACTGATTTAGGTTCGTCGACCTTGTGTTCTCAGGTAAATGTACCGTATATTCAGATCAAGCCCACTCTGATTAAGACTGTTAAATATCTCTACATGCTACAAATGGCTTGGATTTCTTAGACATTCTATTAAGTATTAGTTTTCGTTGTTTTTTGGTGGTATCTCAGAATGATATCTTTGTAGTAATTTCATATTGGTATATTATTGAGGCAATTCCTCTCGATACACAGCATAAGTATTATTTTTGTCTTCTTGAGACATTATTGAATCGATCAATGCAATCTAGATTTCCATGGTTAAATGTATTTCTATATTTTATTACTTTTTTCTCCCCCCATTATTAGTTATTACTGACTTCTTTTAATTAACTATCCACTAAATTAACAAAATGATAGTATAAATTCAAGATAATATACTTGTAGACCATCTTTGCTTTCATTCACACATCTAGACACGTTTTTATATTTTTATGCGTGAACGAAAAACTTGCACTATTTTTATTATCTTGCACATTTTTATTTTTAATAAACATAAACAATAAACTAGCGAAGGAATTCATCTTGCAATCTACCAGCGCTTCCTGAAAATAATAAAAACTAATAAAATTGAATAAAAATCTTCAGTCATTGTTCTTATCCCAACCACTTTTTTATCCTTTACAAACTCTCATTTTATTCTCAAAATAATAGTAATCTAATCAATAATAAAAAATAAAAAAATTCTCTTTTATTTTACCACTTTTTTAAATAATTTTTTACAATATTTTCTTATTTTTATGTCCAAAAAAATAAATTGAAAATTATTATTATAAGATAAATATTAAAACACAAAATCCGGTAGCATTGTAATTTTCATAGATATTATACTTTTTTAACCAACTTTTCTTTAACCGTTTTTATGGACTCTTTCCTTGACCCTTTTAGCGTGAATAATCTCCACCGTCGAGGGCGAAGGTCTTCTTCATCTCTCAATTTATCGGCAATTTTATTTTTACAGTTCGCTAATGCAGCTGATCTTCAGTATCGATTTGGTAAAGTATTTTTGTGATTTTCAGGTGCTTTTTAATTTCATGTACCGCTGCTGCATGTAAATCAGTAAATGTAGCAGTTAGATCTATCCTCTCTTAGCTCGCTAGCCCCAAACTCTTATCCCGATATATGAATCGTTCCCTAATTTTGAAGTTATTGTCTTATAGCTTGAACTCGTAGAGTTTCAATCTCACTGGAACATCAAACAATTTGAAATCTATTAATTACTGCTTGAATTCTGTTTAATTTGTTTTCTTCTTATATCCGCTAATCGTAATCTTCAGTTTTTAATGCCTTTCGATATTGTTTACGCTTTGCAGTTGCGAGTTGTGTAATTATTGTTTTGAATGTCTGATTGTGCTGATTGTTGAGTCTGAAATGAATGGGTAATTTGTCCTTTTTTAGGTACGAAATCTTAATCACTTGAGTATCTTTAATGTTTAATCTTGTTTTGCATAATTTGATTTCTGGTATAGTAACTTTATCTTCAAATAGTTTCCATCTCAAATTAGTGAAATTGCTTATTTACTAAACATTCTGGTACACATTGTATAGATTTTATACTATAACAACATGAAAAGATTACATAGTTTTGATACTAGAACACCTAGACAAGATCATATAGCTTTTCTCTCTGGTATTGTAACTTAGACTTGAGAGATTTATTATAGAGAGTTACAATCCTTATTCATTAATACGATAGCACTCTAAGCTTCTTCAGCAGAATCAGCACTATAGCCCCTGCTAACGTCGTCTGGCAGGGCTTCGACAGTTACCACGTACCTTTCAACATTTCCAGCAGAGCCTTCCATGGGATAGCAAAGATCATGCGGAACAGTCCTTGATTGAAGTGTCGATAATTGGTATTCGACAATTTGGAGCCACATATAGCTCAACAGCCCCAGAAACAAAATGGCCATTGAAACACATAGAATGTATAAAGCTAAAAGATCCATCACTCTATCAACTAATTCTCTGCCTCAAGGGTAGGATGGTATAGTTTGTGAGTGCTCGACATTTATAGACGCTTCATTTGCCGCAGATTTGGTGAATTAGATAACATTTTTTAGAATCCCTTGTAGATAATAATCTCATTTTTTGAGGAAAATGAAGGCGCCATAAATTCGCCTGTGGAAAAAGTAGGCCTTATTTTCAATCCAGATGTTATCTCCTTGAATTTTCGTAATCAGATTCTACATGCGATAATAATTATGCAGACTGACTATTTCATGAAAATACGCTAAAATATTGTATTCTATTTCATGCATAGTCGCGCAAAATTGCTGAATACAATTTTTTTGGTTGCATATGAAGTATGGAATTGGGTGTGTAAGGAACTTCTAGCAACATATTCTGTGTAACTCAAATGTATGTGTGCATCCATTTCAGATATATTTAATAATCCTTACATATGAAATTTTTATTCTTCTTACTGAAACTATTCTAAAGATTTTTTGAATGGGAATTGAGTGCACAATGGAGAAAAGAGATAACAAAAACTTTCTGATTCATTTTCTCAGATGTTTTATACGTTTCTTGGAGTACTGAAGTTTGTGGTTGATGATTGGGTGGTTTCAGACTCTCCCTACTGATGACTTCCTCAAGCCAACTTAGAATACTCATCTTAATTTGAAGATCAGTGACATAGTTCTGTCATATCTACTGGTTACAACATTGTGACTAAAGGCTGCAGTCGGTGCACGATGAGTTGTTTGGCTTGCTGGTAAGACTCCAGCTATGGCAGGGGTAAGAATATGTGGCACGAACTTTATTTTCATGAAATTGTCTTATTTTATTGCTCAAGTGAGTTTTTTTGTGCTTTTGTTTATTCAAATACATTTATTGGAAAATTATCTGAATCTGTTATAGATACATCTGATATTTGGTTTAGGGGACTTATGATATTGGATAGGTATGTCTAATAATAATCTCCAAGGGATCCCCAAAACACTTTGGGCTCCATGGTTATGTCTCAAATGATATTTGTTGTTCCGTTGTCACTAGGCCTCTGCACCTAAATAGGAATAATTTTTATTGATTCCAACTAAATTCATCTGCACCTAACCAGGAATACATTATGATTGGTTCCAACTAAATTCTAAACATATATCTTATGAATTTTGAACAACCTATGATTCTCCCAAATTTCTATGCTGCAGTTCACCACATTGAACTTGTCAAATTACTTTCTGTTTCCTCCAACTTGATTTTATTATATTGTTTCTGTTTATTAATCTACTTTTTCTAATTTAGTTTGAACAGTTCATCATCATTTGCTTCATATAGAAGGGTCTGGTAGGTAAAGGTTACTTCTTTAGCTTTTCTTTTTCTGTTACTTCAGCTTGTTTTCCCTGTTAGTTTTCAATCATTTTCTTTCTCTGATGAGTTTGATATAAAATAAGTGAACCAAAAATTTCCCTCATATAGTTGAGGTTTGTTGTATTAAACTTACTTACATTGGTGTACGCCAAGATTCTATAAAAACCAACTAATCTATTTAGAAATTAGCAACTAACTAGCCATATCCACCTACGACATCTAAAGCTATAACACAACTTATTTCTCTAATCAATTGCAACCAAATCCAGGAAGAACTTACAGTGAAACTATAAGCCTATACACCAATATAACCACCGTCGCAGCTGCAAGCGCCAGTGCTGCTGCTGTCGACACCATGCGGCCGTGGTTTGCTACTCAGGCAACAGCAAACCAAGCCGATCAACAGAATGAGGCCGCATGCTGAGGCCAAAGCTTGAGCCCATTGTTCATAGTATCCCATCGTTGTCTTCAGTTTTGCTCCACCTTTCATCAACTCAGCTTCTGCCGAGTCCCATCCTAATCCTGTACTGTATCAAAACTTTTGCAGGAGACATGAATATGTTGGTATCTAATCTTGAGACCTAGTTAGGTGTGTGTGTATATATATAGCATGGTAATAATATTTGTGACAATTTATGGAGAAATGGAAATAATGGTGCACATGGCCTTAGGTATAAAGAGGGCAACTATGAAAGGGGGCCAGCCTGTGAAACTTAACAGAGATATCATATACAAGTCGAAGTCTCTGTCTTCAGTAGCCAACCAAATCCGACTTCCCATACAGCTATTCAATTTCTTTTTCTTGCATGTTTGGTGATTGCAAGCTTCAACGCCATCTTCAAAAGTGCTTATAATGATACTCTATGATGAAAAGGAGTAGTGTTAAATTAAAGAATCGGTAAAAGGTATGTTTTCTACATGATGAGTTGGCCAGCTGATGAATTCTAAGATTCTTGCACCTTTTTTGGACATTCCTTTCTTTCCGTGAAGCTTTGCCTTTTGAATTGCATCTTCTTGTAGGAAACAAATATAGAGAGAAATGCTTAGCCTTTTATTCTAAATAGAATCTTGGATTTGTATATTACTTGTGGTGGCAAGCCATATTTCAATGTGCTCGAAAATCCAATTGACCATTCACTTGGGGTGCTAGGCAGAGTTTTACTTAGCTCGACTATTTGTGTGTTTATCTCGTTTATATTTTACAAGAATTGACGTTCTTGATGGTTAGTATAATCAACCGCGCGTACATACACACGTGTGCTTTGCTGTCTAAGGGAATTTATACTTTATGCTTTCTTTCTTTTTTTTGGTCCCAGTTTCCTCTTTTGACTGTGTGTGTAGTTTAGTTCATATTTTGTTTCTTTTTTCTTCTCTCTAATGCACTCATTGTTTAATTCTTCTATAATTCCAACAGGAAATGAATGGTTGGAGCTGTTTACTAGATACTCAACTTGTATCAAACTTCTGATTATCCATTATTTTAGACAGATACTTGAAAATAAAAGTAAAAAAACATTCATATTATATGTAACATGAAAATTTGTTTTGTATAATTGAAAGTATATGGTGAATGAAATATATGAACACATCAATAATTTTATATTTTATTTTGTAATTGGGTCATTTTTATTTTAAGTAAATGTTTTTTATATTAAACTATGTATTTTAATTTTTATTATAATAATATAAGTGTTGGCCCCATGGAGGATTAAAATCAAGTAGATGTTTCCATCTGTTATTGTTGCTGCTGCCAATAAAATCCAATAATAATTGAAGAAGTTGTCTCGCACCCATCCATTTATCACCATATACTTACTTGATAATCCTCTTATATGCTTAAAACCAAAATAATGACACATATTCTAGCACATATACAAATCGCAAATATAGAACCGAAAGTGAAAATAACTGTCATATATGATTTACCATATCTTTATGACATTGGAAAATTGAAGTATATGTTATTGATGATCACAAGCTTTTTCTCAATTGAATTAATAGAGTTGTTGGTTCGCGAAGAAAAGAAAGGGATGTACTGGTACAAATATTGGTACAAGTTTCAAAAAATTAATTTAATATGTTGTGAAAGGAAAAATGTAGTTGGATGTATTTTAAATAATAGTTTAAGGCATCGTGAGTGAAAATTAATTTTATGCGTAAAAAATATGAAGTGTGTTTATGGTGAACAGAAGGAGTAGTATTTATTTGAATAAGATTATTAATTACTGATTGTTGCTAAAAAAGTTGCAAAGGAAGAGTTTTATGAAAACAGCTCTTTGAACGATGCTGTCAAATCGGGGTGGGGTGGGGCTCCGGCCGCCATAAAACTACGGCGGTTCAAGCTTAACTACCAAAATATCTCTAAGCAAAAATTGGGACAACCCCCTTTTTTAATTAATCATAAATCTTAATCGTTGAAGTTTCTTGCACTAAACACACATCTTTCACCATCGTCATAAGCAACATTGTTTTTGGATAAAAGATTAAATTTTTTGGACCCCTCCGATCAGCTTCCCTCTCCACCTTGCTCCATAGCTCAAACAAGAAAGAAAAGGGAAAATTTTGCCAAACCCACCAAATCTTTGAGTGGGAAAGAAGTCAAAAGGAGAAAGAAGAGCCTCTTCTTCCTTCAATTAGTAGAGCTAAGGTCATGTACGGATGCTGAAAATAGTTGGGGATGGCGCAAAGGGGGTACTACTTGGTGGGGGATTATGTGGTGGGGAAGCAGATTGGGTCCGGTTCCTTCTCGACGGTGTGGCACGCGCGCCACCGCGTCCACGGCATCGAAGTCGCCATCAAAGAGATTGTCACATCTCGATTGAACCCCAAATTGCAGGAAAGCTTGAAGTCGGAGATTTTCATTCTTAAGAAAATCAATCACCCCAACATCATCCGTTTGCACGACATGATCGAGGTTCCAAACCGCCTTCTCTCTCTCTCTCTTCAACACTCCAATTTGTTTGTTTGTTCTTTATGGTAGTTGAATTTTTGGTGTTTAATTTCTTTTTGGTGTATTGAATGATCGACTTTGCGTTCGTGCTTCTCCTTTTGAATTGTAGTGTTTAGGGTGTTAGGATGCATAATATCACTATGAAGTAGAGATTGTAGACTGGTTTAGATGATTGCTGGGAACTTGGATGCAGTATATTTGACTTTTTGCTCTTTGCTTGCTGGGATGGATAGACATTTTCTTGAATAAAGCAAAAAAAAAAGGATTAGATGAATTGATGAACTACATATTCAGATGTAGAGTTTAAAAAAACAACTAAAGGAAGGATTTTTTTCGGTCTATGATTCAAGTGAAGTTCAAAATTGTTGCTTTCCATATGGTGGTGTTATTAATATCAGCATGTTGGCAGGTTTTTGTGATTTCAATGCTGTTTTTATTTAACTTGAATTTTTTTACGTATATTTCTAGGAACCGGGAAAAATTTACATTATTTTGGAGTATTGTAAAGGGGGAGACCTTTCTGTATATATTCAACGTCACCAAGGAGGAATCCCTGAGGCAACTGCGAAGTACTTCATGCAGCAACTAGGTATCAATTTTTGTGTTTTACCCTCTGTTTTCTTGTGTTTTTGTATGATCATCTAATAATCTGGATGATGCAGCTGAGGGCCTCAAAGTTCTTCGTGATAACAACCTTATACACCGCGACTTAAAGCCGCAGGTGTGCATTGGAAACATACTTTACACTTAGTTTAAGTTAGTAGTGAGATTGTTCTTGACTTCAATTAACATGGAAGCTAAATATCTTTCGTCATAAATTCAGTAGATCACTTATTATGATAGTGTCATAGAAATAAGTTTTGATCTATGTGTTTTTCTCTCTATAGGCGATACAGTTTAAAATGGCAACTTCTCTAGCATGAATGTATATCTCCATGTTTGCATGTTTCTTTCTGGATTAACTATTTATTAAGATCTCATTTGTTCTAAGTGTAGTGTGCATTTCCTCCTTTTGATTCTTGACATGTACTTATCTAGTTCAAATGTTACCATAACTGAAATGACACTATGAACTGAGATATTGTGCCTGAATCTTGGACAGAATCTCCTCCTTTCTTCTAACAGTGACAACTGCAGCTTGAAGATTGCTGATTTCGGCTTTGCAAGGTATGACTCTTTCTCTTGAATCTTGAATTACTAGTCATCATTG
This sequence comes from Leonotis leonurus, assembly GCA_026898415.1. Lineage (NCBI taxonomy): Eukaryota > Viridiplantae > Streptophyta > Magnoliopsida > Lamiales > Lamiaceae > Leonotis > Leonotis leonurus. The sequence continues at coordinate 6,216,931 of JAPKLX010000005.1, forward strand.
GCATGTTGTTTCTTTCTGGATTAAAGAAAATTACTTGGTATGTGCATATCTGCACCTTCACATGCTCACCTTTATACTTTGCACACCTGCCATGTGTACTAAAGTTTTGCAATGACCATGCACCATATTCTGTACAATGTTGAATCTGTGCTCTCGGCCATTGTACATCTAGTTTGAAGGATCAACATGATGGAATGCTTGGAATTTGAAATTGAAAAGTTCATTTTCTGGCAGATCTCTGCAGCCTCTAGGTCTTGCAGAAACATTATGTGGTTCACCATTGTACATGGCTCCTGAAATAATGCAGCTCCAGAAATATGATGCTAAGGTAAGATTTAACTTTTGACATATTCTAGTAGCTGATAAAAAATAGTCCTCTAATCATCTAAACTCAATAACACAGGCAGATCTCTGGAGCGTTGGTGCCATTCTATTCCAACTTGTAACTGGGAAAACTCCATTTACAGGAATTAACCAGATACAGGTATGTTTGTTTTAGGTTTTGACGGCTTATAACTTTTTTGTTCCTGAGTTTTGCTTGTGACAAAATCTTGTCTAAACCTTCTGCAGCTACTCCAGAACATCATTAAAGCAACTGAATTGAAGTTCCCACCCGAGGCTAAGGATTTGAGTCCGCATTGCGTGGATTTGTGTAGAAAATTGCTGCGTCGTAATCCAGGTATTCCATTGTTTGCACTTCAATGTGTGGGAGCATGCAGTAAATTCCATCAGTCTCTCTTTTGCTCCACGAATATCAATCATGGATAATCTAATTGCATATGCTTAATAGTTTCAACATTTATAGAACTGCTATGGTCAATATACCAAAACATTATATTGATTGGTTGACACCCTCATCTGTACAGTGGAGCGTTTGACATTTGAAGAGTTCTTTAACCATCCTTATCTATCTCAAAGGCAGCCTGGCGAATCATTCAGGTAAATACAATCAACTTGTTTATTTGATCGATCATAATATGTTCCGTTTTCATTTGAAAACATTTCTTGTTCAGAAATAGGCAACCAGAGAGAGTAGTAGATGATTTCCCTCTTCAGGGGAATACAGATGAAAGCTTTCAAGAAGATTGTTTACCTGAAGATAATGCAACCCAAAGTTCGCATGAAGATTGTTTACCGTTCATACTAGATGTAGAATCTAGTAGCATTCCATCATCCCCAGAAGCACCCACCAAAAAATCCACGTATGGATTTTCTCTTGGTCCTGCTCATAAAACAGAAATTAAAGGGTCCAGAATTGGCAGCCGTCAACATGCTGAAGGAAACCTCAAGGGATCTCTTAAAACCATGGACCTCGATTTGCCACTTGATAATCATTCAAGAAAAGGTATCTATATTGATAATCTTCTATGAATTATTTGCAGCCTAGATTTTCGCGTACTGTTGATATTGCTTGGTAGCTTATTGTCATCTAATTTACAGTTGATGATCCGGTGGAATCCATCGACCAGGACTATGTTATTGTCCCTGGATCTCCAATGAACATACCATCTTTTGGACATGCTTCTAAGCACAGTCATGTTCCATCTAAATATGGCAGTGCACCTCCTTATCCTGGAAATGTTAACTCTATGTCCAGTGCTCGGTTGCCACTAATTGGAAGAGGAACTGGTAGAGCTGATCGAACTCGAGGTATAGAAAGTCGGCTATCAGCTCCTGAGATTTCACATGGATCAGTGAATAATGTAGAGGTGCCATCAACTGACTACATGACACGGATCAGTTCATTGCAGCGCTTTGCAGCTGCCATCACCGAGTTAGTAAATGACAAGGTAAGTTCCAAGGAATCAATCCTGTTGAATGGTGATACCAATTTTCTCCTTTACATCCGCATAGATTTTTAGAGCAATTTATTTTTAGGTATTTGACCCATAAAGTTCTGTTGCATGTCCACCCAAAGGTAGTATTTGCTTTTATGAAAAATAGTATTATTAGAGATTTGAAAAGATTTTCTCGTCATGCTAGTACAAGGTTGTGTCATTTGAACATCAAATCCATCTTACAAGCTGAACATAGTCTACTATCCATTTGTTTCATATATTTGTCATTACCTAGAGTTCTTATTATAACACACCTATATATATCACTGGTTATGACTTTGTAGATCAAGGGAGGAATCCAGCTGGAAGCCTTTTCAGTTCAGCTTGTAATTCTTGCTATATGGAAGCAAGCTTTGCATATTTGTCATACTCATGCAGCTTCAGCTATGGAAGGAAGCCCGGGCCATGATAATACGAGATTGAGAGAAGTTTCTCAGACTGAGCGTAATCCATCTGGTGAAGAAGGGTCTCCCGATATTGCTAATAGACGCGGGCCACTTGACATCTGTCAGCATATAGAGACAGTGTTTCTTCAAGAAGTCGAGCATGCTGAGGAACTTGCTAAAGCAATAGAGCATGGTAAGAATCTGGCGGCTTCATATTTTTCGTTTTTATTTTGCAGTCTATTTAATTTATGGTCATGCAGGATTAAAATATCTAAATCCCACTTTTCCCCCAAGAAAGGAAAAGGAAGCCTCAAAATAAAAGGAACTTATCTCCGTGACGCGGACATGTAATTTAATGTTAATGTAATCCAATTTTTAATAAAAGGAACTTATAATTCAAAAAAAGAAAAGAAACTTAAGATGAAAAGTAAACAGAGAAAGCACAATTGTTCACTATGAAATAGGATTGGTTTACTATTAGCAAGGTTATCAATCAATGAGATAATGAATTCAACTTTACTAATATCTAAATCTTGTCAGTATGCATGAGTTTTATTTACAACTCTTGTGCATATCCGTGCACTTATATTGTAGGCTTATAGTTCGTTCGGTGATGAACTCGTAAGTTTCTTTATGCAGGAAATAAGGAGATCCCAGATGCAATGGAATTGATATATCAGTCTGCATTAGATTTGGGGAGACATGGAGCGGTAAGTATTTATTCGTCCTAATAATTACCATGGGCATAGTTTCATTATTTGACGAATCCATGAAAAACTAGAGCTTCAGTATTATCACAGCATGAGCAAACGTGCCTCTTCTTCCAGCAGACAGTACTAATGTTATCATGCATGCATCGACTAATATCTTATTGCGATAAACAGTAAAGTTCGACTACTGTTGAAGTTTTTGTTGATTGCTTGCAGGTTGATGAATATATGGGTGATACTGAAAGTGCTGTGATTTTTTACTCGAAGGCTGTTCGTTTATTCCGTTTCCTTCTAGTAGAAGCACCATGTCTAATTCTGAACCCTCCTTTTTCCCTAACCAACTCAGATCGATACCGGATTGAGAATTACATAAATGCCATCAGGAACAGGCAGAACATTTCCAGGTCTCAAAGAATGGCTATGTTGAAGGGCTGACTGTCATCCTTCACTCCTTGAAACTGATGCTCAAACATTACTTTCAATTCTTTATTTTTATTTTTTTCACCTGTTGTATATATTGAATCTCCTAGTTGAAGTGGTGGAAGGAACCAAATCCCTAGCAACACAAAAACATGCATGTAAATATGTTCAAATGTTCTTTTAAGATGCTGCTGGAAATCCCAATTTGTACAGAAACCGCTGTTTCTTGAAAACTGAATCTTTTATTGAAATTATCTTGTTTGATATTTACATTCCCTTTCCCATAATCACTGTACACGTGTCATTGATACTGTAATAGTCCAGGTTGGTCCAAACCATCTTCTCATTATGATGTGTATATACATATACATATACATGCAGACATCGATGTTTATCATTAATGATGAAAAAGTGTAGTAGCTGTAGCAATGGAACAGTGAATAATCATATACAGTCAAAGGTCAAAAGTGGTGGAATCTTCAGTCACTGAAAATGTTGATACAAAATGTAAAATCTTTATTCAATACTTTTGTCCCCATTCATTATCTTCAACTAATCTAATCCTCTTTAACGGCTACTTTTTTACCCTTCCCGCCTCATTTCCCTCCTTTGCTATTTATACACAGTGCTGTACTGTACTTCTCTCTTCACCACCAGAATCACTTTTCTTCCTTCAAGATTCTTTTTTTTCCCACTTTTCTCTTTTTCTTGAAATCCCTTCATTCACTAAGAAAGTTTATATTTTTCTTGAAACCCTTTAATCGATTTGATATTCATCAAAAACCCATTTCTCATTTCTTCCTAATTATCGATTGGGGTTTCAGTTTACGAAGATGGACGCCCTCCGCCGGTTCCTCTTCCCCTGCATCGGCACCGCCCGGACCTCTCCAAGCCCGCCGCACGCCGCCGTCAAGAAACGACTGAGCACCTCCCTCCGTGACGACCTCGAAGACAAGAAGCAACCCTCCGACTCCCAGAAGCCCCAAGAAGCCCAAGAATGCGCCTCCACCTGCTCGTCGCCGGCCACACCCGCCGCACCGTTGGCTCCGCCGCGGTCATCCCGCACGATGGTGATGGGCACCATCTTCGGACACCGCAGGGGTGGCCACGTGTGGTTCTGCGTGCAGCAGGACCGCCTCACCGTGAAGCCCACCCTCCTCCTCGAGCTCTCCATCCCCACCTCCACCCTCATCCAAGAAATGCAGTGCGGCCTGGTGCGACTCGCGCTCGAGTTCAACGCCGCTGACTCGGCCGACTCGGAGCTGAGCCGGTGCCACCTGCACTCGGTGCCCCTTTGGACGCTCTTCTGCAACGGCAGGAAACTCGGTTTCGCCGTCCGCCGCAAGCTGACTCAGCAGAGCAAGATCATGCTCAAGACCATGCAGAATATCTCAGTCGGGGCGGGCGTTATCCCCTGCAAATTCGGGCTCGGATCCGGGTCGAGCTCCGAGGAGAAAGAGATCATGTACATGCGGGCTAACTACGAGTGCGTTTTAGGCAGTGCAGACTCCGAATCCTTCCATTTGATCAACCCGGATCAATGCCCGGGTCAAGAACTCAGTGTTTTTCTTCTCCGGACAAGATGAACATCAAGAACAAAAAAAATCAAGAATCGAAAATTTTCAATTTGGCTTTAATTTCACGAGGGATTAGTTAGGATGAAAAGATTATTAAATGGGTCGACGAAAGGTGGTAGCTTTTCTGCAGGGATCAGAAAATTCATGGTTTTCTGATTTTTTGTGAATTTCTTTTTAAAGAAAATTGGGGTTTTCTTGCATCTTCTGTGGGGAGAAATGGAAACCAGCTCGGTTTAAACTTATTGTAGGTTAGTGTGTTTGTAGTAAATCTTTCTTTGTTTGAATGTGATTCTTTGTTTGGTTTGTAATTGGAAGAAAACTTACCATTTGTGATCATCTCTTCCTTTTTCTTCATCTGTGTTGTAAATTTGCTATTAACAAACAATGCTTTTGATTTGAAAATCATGATTGTATTAAGAGCATATATCATATCACATCCATCTCAAAAGCAATTTAAAACAAACAATGCTATGTGACAGTTGTTAGTTGCTATAATATATTTGTGTCCCTTGCATTGATTAGCTTTCTATTTAACAAATTACATACAATTAATAGAAGAGAAAGTATTAAATTTCCACATCATTATTTGCTCTCAATCAATTATATCATAACATCAAAGAAACAAGAAAATCATTTTGTTTTGCTTATAAAAAGATAGGTTAATGAAAATTAATACTACTACTAACTTCTATCATGATTAGTATTAGTAAATTAGTGTTTTCCTTGTAAATAACTATATTTTCCATCCAACAAGAGTGGGCAGATTATGCTTTTATAAATAAAATGCTTAGCCTTTTAATTATAAATTTGGAAAATCATTCATTACTTCTACAAGTTGCCTTCAAAAGCTTTAGGAGAATCAGTCTTTTCAAATACAACAAGTTGCATTGTTTATTGTTTTGATAAAACTTAGATATTGCTTTTTATTCCATTTACTCATTGATACCAAATAAAGCAAATCTTCTTTTCTACAAAAAAAAAAGCATACAAATTTCAGAAATTATTTTCTCTTCACTTTTGGTATTAAGGTTTAGTATGTGTTGAGATGGTTTAATTAGTCATTTATCCTTATTTAAGCATAAGAATTTTTTCCTTTTCATGATGTGACATCATTAATTAAATTATCCATCTAAAATATCTATTTTTACGGATAATTACTTAATTATTCTAGATTTTGTAAATCTTTTGCATATAAAATATTTTTCTTGTATATCTAATATTTTTCAAAAATTATGATAATAGATTTGTATATATACATATTTATATATATTATTTAAATATATATCCCTTATTGTGTATTTGGTTCATAAAGAAATTTATCATATAAAAGCATATAAATTAGTACTAATCAATTAATCGTATTATCTTTATATTTTTATGTAGTATCATAAATTATATTAATAATTAGCCCTAAAAAGAATTAGATAATCAAGGCTTTAGATTTAGTCTTTGTCGGGTATTTACAGCATGCGAAGCAAAAGGAGAGCCGCCGTTGGTGCCGCCGGAGCTCCGCCTCCGATAAGTCAGAATATTCTTCCTCCTAAACCCCAACTGTATGAATTTACACCCTTCTTCTTTTATGTTCTCTCGCCACAATCGATGTTTTGTGTGACTCTGATGTTTGTTAATTGAATACTCATGCAGTTGCTTTGAAGGCGAAACCCTAGCTAGCTTCCTCAAATCAGTGCATAGGTACGGGATTCTATTGCGATGTAATTCTGAACGCGTTCATATTCGATTAATTTGTAATTTTGTTTAAGCAGGGAGATTGAAGCGGCGAGAGTTCTAGACGAAGCTCTGCCTCTTAAGTTTTGGATTAAGGTTGCTTTAATTAGATTCTTATACTTGCAAAGAAAAATCTTTTCGTTTCTTTACCCATTGTGAAAGATAAGGAGTTTGAATTGGAACATATGTTTGGGTCTATCAGCAACAATTTGCTGTTGGAGTAAATGAAGTCACGCGTGGACTTGAGCGAATGCCTCCTTATCACGGGGCTGAAAAATCTCCAGATGAGCTGTTTGGGACGAATTCTGATGATAGTGAATCCCGGGGTGGCTGGTTTCAGGTTGCTTGCTGTGTGCAGTTAACTAACTCTAAATTGTTGATATAAGATGAGCGTTTGTTTCCATTATGTTCTACTGACTTTAATTTTGTGTTATGTGGAAAGAATTGGTGTTTTCATGTTTGAAATTGCTTTCAGAAGACTTCAGACTGCGCTTTTCTATTTGTTTTCATGTGTTTAAACAAGTGAGCATTGTTCTTGACTTGGTTGGAGAAACTGATAAAAGGTGAAGCTTTAATCTTGTTGCATAGGGATCAAGACGATAACTGGGGTGCTTGCTTGTTTGTTATTACTTACTACTACAAGTTTTCAATGAACTGTATTCAACAAAAACAAATGCTTCTGTGTTTCTTGTTTTCATTGTCAGTGAATCAGTATCTATCCATTGATGAAGTTGTCTTGCAATTGTAGTTTCGATTGGTGCTTATTGGTTACTTTTTTTTCTTGTGAATGTAGGTGATATTGGTAGCAGCAGATTGCAATCCCCGATCATTGACAAAACATCTACCTGCATTGGCTGCCTCAAGAAATGTGCCACTTATCTCTGTAAGAGATAGAAAAGAAGGATCTCTAAGATTAGGCGAGCTGATAAAGGTGAAAACAGCAATTGCCATTGGAGTAAAGGTGAGTTGCTATTTGGGCCCGACTACTTACATCTCTCGTTGCTTCAAATCTCAATTTTTTATTCGAAAGTCATTTTGTATTATTCTTGCAACACATGCAGGTAAATGGCAATACCATCAATCAACTAATAGAGCAGGCCCTAAGTGACAACAAGACCAATAGCATAGAAGAGGAAGCATAACAACAATTCTGTTGTGAGTCTATTTCCTTCATCATCTAATATTAGCTCAAACCGTTTGTCCATGGAAGCATAAAATCACTGAAGCTTAAACGACTACCTCCATTGCTTGAAGAGTTTTAGGAAACCCTAGTAAGTAATAGTATTCTGTTTATATGACTGACCTAAACCAGTTTTTACTTTCCCATCCTTCGTTGTACTCCATCATCATATAATATTTTCGACTCTAAACATAATTTATGCTGTAAATTTTAGCTCTTCCATGATGTTATTCCATTTCAGAATTGCTGAAACCTACTTTCTTTTTCATATTAACGTAGAGACCACTAGTACAAAGAATATTTAACATGAAATCAAGAAATTAAAATCACAACTTGCCTAAAAGCAAAGAAGCTACGGGAGTTGTACACAAACACTTTAAATATATGCATAGACTAGGAAAAAGGAAGTGTTTTACCTCAAGAAAAAAAAGTACGACAAGAATCCATCATGTTTGTGCTGGATGTGAGGAGGCGGTAATCTGCAGCCCGAGGCCTAGATGAGACGAGATATCATCTAAACCTCAGGATGCAGATTACCTGGTCCTCACCCAGAATTTTGTATTGAGAGAAAAAAAAATCATGCAGTAAAGAGCAATTGGAGTCGTATGCATGCATGAGGAATATATAAGCCCCACCTGAAATTCCTCTGGGGCAGGGTTGTGATTTGGTGTAAAATATTATACTCTTAATATAATAAGCAATGATGACAGATTCTGTTCTCCCCTCACCAATCCTAAGGGGAACCTTTCCTTTATTCAGATACTGATCCTTGACCGCTTTCTTTCTTAACATCACAAAAAAGAAAAAAATATGCCAAACACTAGATTTTAATTAAACTGGTTAAGTAATCTGGAAGCTGATTTCCTGTTTCATGTGTTATCAGCATCTTCCACTTGTTCAACTTTTGCCTTAATTATGGAAATAGAAGAATGTGTTGTTTTCCTTGCATCTTATCAACCTCTTGGAAACATACTTGTTGAAGCTAGATTGAAGAATGTGTTGCAACAGTACACCAAAAGTATGCATACTACTGAAAGAAGAAAATTGGTATAAAATATTCCATATCAAAATAGAATAATACTATCAAGAAAAAGTATTGTGATAACATATAGCAAAATTTGACCTAAAATGGTCGCTAGAGCAATACACTGAGGCTGAATCCAACTATATAATTAGACTTTACAGTGATATAGCGATGGTCCTTGGCAGCAACACCAAATTTACCACCATGGATGAGAGTTATCTATCAATTAGTAGCATCTCTTACATTTTTAATCAAAACTGGCCCTCGAGAGACAAGGGTTTAGGATGTTGATAATCAAATCGAGAAGACCCGCTATGCGGTGAGGCGTGTGAGCTTTAACTGAAAGGCCCTTGTGCTAGAAGCTTCTTCAGTGTTTCATATGTCATGAAAACAATGCCTACACCTGGAACGACCTTGTAGTATTCGGGCATAATTCCTCTATATACGCCACGGAGGCCTTCGGAGCAGATAATGTGCTTCAACGTTCCAAATATTCCAGTTTTATATACTCGGGCCCGACCAGCAGCACCTTCCAATTGCATTCTTCGTCTCACAAGGTCTAAAGGGAATGTAGCTACAGCCAGAAAGAGTAAACTAAGTGAGTGTATTCTTCACTTTCCAATTCGGAACATCAAGTGATACAACCAGTGAATGCAACTAGTTTTTTCAGATGCCAATATATCATAGTCAAAATCAATAAATTATCTTGCTTGCTAGCCTATCTAAGAACTATAAGATAGCTTATTCGCCATTATAAACTGCCTACCTGTTGATGATGCAATGCCAGAAAGACTGCCACAAGCAAGGCTCACCAATACTGTAGAATCATCAGGCCTAGTCAAATGCAAAGCAAAGTTAAGCACACTTATATAGAAAAAAAGGATGCACAGACAATTGCAGATGAAAACATAGTTGTACTCACCTCTGAGAGAGCCAGGACGATCTTAAACTCTCGTAAACTGAAAAGCTTATTGCTATACTGGGCCCGACACCCTGCAGCCACAAACATAAACTAAATCAATCAAATTCTCTATACAAAGTTTGTATGCCTATAGAAACGCTCGATGCAAGAAAACTAAACAGAAAATTACCAGCAATGTTGCTCCTAGCCCTTTGTACAAGCCAAAGAACCCTTCGTCTCTGCAGATTGTGTGAATTGAATGCCTAATGCCTTGATAATATATGGCATTCCTCTACAATTTTCAAAGAGAGAGAAAAATTTGTAATTAATTAATATTTGAAACGTTGGATATATTACAAGGATAAATTTGCACTTGGGTCTTGTGTTAAAAATGATTTCCCCATTATCTCAAACAAATGAAAGGATTTCAAAGGCATATGATCAAGCAAAAGGGAGAAGACATCTCCACTAGAAAACGAATCATTAGCAAACCAACCTCTAAACAAAAATCAAAGCAAACATTTGATAGTTATTTGGATATCTGAAGTGAAGTTGTGCATGCCTTCATTTCTCTAACCTATTTAAGTTTCTTCTCTCCCCTATTTAAACTTCTTCGAGAACCAATTACTAGCCCAGATGAAACGTCTTGCAACTACAACACTCAGTGGATAATGACTAAATATAAACAATCAATGTCTTATTTCAGTAACCTAATAGTTTTCACCTGTGCTGCAAGCCTTGTTCTGACCAGATCTAAAGGATATGTAGCAGAAGCAGCAGTCATTCCTGCCAAACCACCACCAACAAAATGCACAAGAGCATCAGCATGTGAATGTTCTCCATTACCTTCAAGTCCAGGTATTGATCTTAAAATCTGGGGAAAAAGTGAAAATACCATGTAAAAAGATCTATAGTCAGCGCATGAACAAGCTCCAACCATGATAGAAATGCAATGTTCACTCTTAAATGAATTTACTCACACTTTTGTACTTTTCATAAGTATAAAAGTTGACCGAAGAATAAGGAAGCCGATGAGCTATAGTAACCAAATTCCCTTTCCAGAAGGCCCTAAAACCTTCTTCATTAACTATTCGCAAAGCTTCGCGCCATATGCATGGCTTACTTAATATAGCAACATCAGAATGCATGCCTTGCACCTGCAACGAGATTATAAAGATAAAATCATACAAGAAAAAAAGGTAAACACGTGTCGCCCACACCCTCACTCGAAGTCTCAAAAGGCCAACTTCAACACATAAACGCATAAATGGAACAAAAAGCCACAGCTTTTCATTTCCGGATTAGTAAATTATACATCTCAGATAAAACTTGCAGCCTTATTAAGTGACAGAGAAACCATAAGTTTTAAAAAGTCTCTGAATTTTCCTATCGCACTGAGTAAAGCTCCATCAACTATCTAAAAGAATCCGATGGAAATATAAATAAAGATTTAATTTTTTTTCAATGATAATATACCTAAACAGAGAAATCTTTCCTAAAGTACGAGTCTTCATTTTTTTCCCAAAATTATTGACTTTCAGCTACATCTTAACAAATTGGCGGATCACGGCTGCTAATTACATTTATTATCACTATTTTCCGGTTCCAAATATAGCATTAAAACAGAATAAATAAACAGTAATAGCTGAAAATATATATAATTAACCTGGAACAGAATGGTGAGCCGCGCTAGAGGAGCAGTGCAAGTTTTGCTGAAAGCTCCGGCGATGCCGCCAGCGAGGAGCTGCGGCACGGTGCCAATCTGCGTTATTTGCGGCTGCTGCGGCCGCGATTGGTGGTGTAGAAACTTCCTCGCGGCGGAGCCGCCGTCTACCCCAACTCTAGCCTCCATCAATTCCAACAAAAGTGAACAAGATACACCTAACTCTCCACTAAGACCACGCCGTAGAATTTCCAAAAATTTTCAGACCTTAGAAGGAAGATTAGATTCAAGATAGTCCGCAATGAAGCCAATCAAACTCACCATTCCTCGCTGAGATTTCTCTAATCTATGAGAATGGCGTTGAATAAACCCTGTGGAAAAACCCTAGTCCTAATTGATTCTCAGGAATATTACTTTGGAATAATTTTTGCGTGATTTGAACGATTGCGGAAAACACGTTTTACTATTTCTAGTAATTCCCGAAAGCGCTTTTGACGCCGGCACTATAAATGGACAGGTTTTATATAGTCTCGGCCCATAATAAGAAGCCCAATATTTTGAGCCCAAATTAAGTAGCTAAAATATTTGATTATTTTTCTACAAGAGCTTTTGCTTATACCTAACTCTGTCTTTCTTCTTCAGAGCTTGTTTTCTTTAATAAATAGATAAAATAGTCAAATAATATTATATAAAAATAATAATAATTAACACCAACGTAATAATATTTATATTAGTTTTTTATTAACATATCCCTTTAATTAGTTTTATACAATTACATAAATATGAATAGATTGTGCGCACGTATCAATGATATGATTGACATGTAATCATATCATTAATACTTTAATGTTATAATTTATAATTAATATATCAGTATAAAAATATGTTTCATATTTTATATGCGCGAATGAATTACCCCTAAAAGTTCCGATTAAACTAGTGCTAGTTCAAACCAAATTAGTGCTAGTTAATGAAAGTTCATTCGAAAACGAAAAAAGTAAAGTCAAAATCATTTTGGGTATTCTCTCAATTTCAATAAAATGCAAGCGGATGAAGTATGAGTTGGCGATCAAAACATATATGGATAGAACTTATAACGAGGTCTCAAAAACTAAGTAATTTTTGCTGGGCCCTTATCGTTTTTCTAGGTTCACTAGGATTCTTGTTGGTTGGAACTTCAGGTCGTGAAATAAAAAAATTATTACTCCCTCGTCCCATTAAAGTAGGCCACATTCTTTTCGGCACGGATACCAATATTCTTGTTTGTTAGTGTATTAGTTTATTTAAGTGTTGTAGTGTATTAGTGTGACACGAATATTAATGTGCCTTTTTTTTACTAAAAGTAGAAAGTAGCTTAATTTAGTGGGACGTCCCAAAAAGAAAACGTGGCCTACTTTAATGGGCGGATGGAGTATAATAACTTTCGACTAAAATTTAAATATTATTAGTATTATTTATCTTTTACAATTTTGTTTGACTAATTTTTCTAATTAACACATTTTCTTTTTCTCTACTTACTGATTTTCTTCAATAAAAAATCGCATTAAATTTATAATTATGTGATATCGTGAGATTTTTGTACGTTAGTAATGTGTAAACGAATGCATTAGATCATATAATTAATAATTTATTAAAACAAAAATATGGGTAAACAATATTAAAGGTGATAGTAATAATGTGATAGTAAAAGGGGGAATAATGCTTTTAAAAACCATTATGACGAATTTCGAAAAGTAAGTATAAAAATATATAGTTTAGGGAAGATAGGTTCCAATGATTGATGGCTTTAATTAGTTGCAGTGTTAGAACTTGAACTAGTTTTATTAATAAGTTTAAAAGTAGTAGCAGAAACTGATTAGCACATTAATGAGTATAATAAACAGCTCTGAACAATATAAAGACGGATTTGCCCTTTATACTTACATTAGTATATTAATGAATCTCTTTACAATTAGATATATTTTATATAATTTTTTAGAGATCAAATAATTACAACCCTTTACATAATAATTACGACTCTATCAGTCCCACTAAACTTGACACAATTATCTTATTTGGACGTCCTACTAAACTTGTCACAATTCCCTTATTTGGACGTTCTACTAAGCTTGACACATTCATAAAATAGGGAAAATTATCCCTTTAAAAATGTGTGGACTCTATCACTTTTATCATTCTTACACTACTTTATACACTCTCTTTAATAACTGTACTCAAAAGTTTTGTGTCATGCTTATTAAGATTGAGAGAGTAAAAGTTATCCTTTAAAAAGGTGTGGACTCTACCACATTTATTAGTCTTACACTACTTTATACACTCTTTTTAATAACCGTGCCCAAAAATTTTGTGTCATGTTTATTGGGACGGATAGAGTATAACATAAACTGGATTATTATAAAAATGAGGGAGGGGTGAAATTAGTAAATTACTAATAACAACTAACAAGTGTATGAGAGGTACCTAATCCTAATCCTAATCCTATAATATTCCTACAAGTAGTTAGATGAGTAGGTATTTTAGGATGTGGTAGGCTTTACTGAGAAATAGTAGGGCCCAACTCCAACTTTGAATGTAAATCTAATTATATTACAATTTCCCATATACTTCATCTCATTTCCACAGACTCAAACCAAGAGTCTTTGCAACTTGTAAACAAAAGCAACCAAACCACCAAACTTTTATTTACTTCAAATTTGGGATTAATCATCTATTGGTTCCAAGAAAAGTGTTATGTTTTGTTTTAAATATATAATACTGGTTAAATCCAACTTAATTAGACTCACTTTTATCAAAAAATTCTCGCAATTTTAATCAAAATAGGTCTAATTAAATGGGACGGGCTTAGTAGTTTAACATTTCTCTTGAAAAATGAATTTTCCTCGTGTATAAACTAACTAAACTTTGAGAGTCGGTTCAAAATATTATGAAAATTTTGTGCAAACTAAAAATGAATAATGCAATGATAAATAGGTAGTGTTGCGGCATAATGAATCATTACAAGGTTCAAACATAAAAATCTCTACATCCACGATTGTATTGTAACTTACGACTTCGATATTACTCAAATGTTCGAGTAAATAAGAGATTGATTATATGTGAGTATACGATTATAACGTGTAAATATACAAGCGTTCACTAAATACTAATCTGGACTAGTGTTCTTTCAATCGAGTATTTCTTAAATTTTATGAAGAAGATTGAAATTATAATTTTAAAAGAGTGAAAGGAATAAAAATAAAATATGTTAATTGTGAAACTTTCCTTTTAAATAGATAAATCTATTACTATAAAAATTGGATGGTGACGGAACGACGCCAAATTGGGGAGTAATTTGTTTTACAAACAAAACAATCCTCTAAATTTTCAGACAAACAAAATTAATTCAGATATACAAATCCCCAAGCAAAAGATTTTTGCTGACGTTTTTTCACTGCCAAACTGAATCTCTCTATTTTTATATTATTTAATTTTATTTAGCATTAATTACACATAGTTTCCTGCAACTCAAAGTAGAGCTACTGTACACTTATATTAATACACGATAACGTCACGTGACATCAATCCACAACATCTATACCTAGAAGAAGTTCTGTCTAAATAAGTAAATACATATACATATTTTTATGTGTAATCGTAAAATACTCCCCTTTATTTCTCCTCTTAAAAACGATCACATTTAATTAAAAAATTCTCACAAATTTAATAAAAAATGATCACTTTAATTAAGATATTTATTGGGTATTGGTTGAGAGAAACAAGTGAGAGCCTACTCCAGCTATGATATTTTATTGCATTTAAAAAATGTAGGGCCATGACAATTAAAAATGATGTGATATCACAAATGCATTAGTCTTTGTTAATCACGTGCATTACCAATTAATTGCAAGCTTATCAAGTGTTACAAAAGTCATCTGTCTTTGCAAATCCAGAAACTAATAATCAACTAATCATGCATTCTCCACTTTTGCACTTTCATTCATTTAAATAAATTGTTTGCACCTAATGAAAATATCTTAAATAACTTATTTTATTATTTTTGAACATTTCACAAAATGGTGCAATCATGCAATTTCCTATTCTGGAGCAGTTTTAAATTGGTACTTGTTGAATTATAATTTTAACTTTCTGTATCAAATTGTGAAGGCTTGTCTTTCAAATTAAAAATCAACAAGTCCTATCATTACCACAATGATATAATATACTCCCTCCGTCCACCAAAGTATGTTACGCATTTTCTTTTTGGGCCGTCCCCCAAAGTGTGTTACATTAAAAACTTTCTATTTTGGGACTCAATCTCCACTCACAACACACCTTGTGGGACCCAATCTCCACTCACAACACACTTTTCTTACACATCATACACTTAAGTCAACATCTTTTTTTAAAACCTGTGAAGGTCAAAGTGTAACTCACTTTGGGGGACGGAGGGGGTATTTTTTATTGTCTAAAATATTTTGACATAAAATATATTTTGTTATCTCCATTTTAAACATTATCAATAATTATTTAGTGTAAAATATGATACATAGTCTAATAGGGTAATATGTCAATCGCTATCTATTAATTAGGCTCACCAACAACCCACTATTCTGTACTATCATCTGTTGAATGTTTGGTTCAATTCAAGTTCACAAGTGAAATTTAAAGCACCTACCTACATAATTTGTTACTACTATTAATTGTTGTGAGGAAAATGGATCCTCATAATTGAATTAAAGAAAAGGAGATGGTGAATTAAAAAAAGAAAAGAGATTAATAAATAGGAGCAACCAAATCAGATGAGAGGCTTTGATTTCAATCAATCATATCAATTCTTGAATAAAAAACATCGTAAGAAGTGATCGATACCACTATAAAAAGCAACTGTTTGGAGGATAGAGTGTAGTGCTGCCCCAAACACTGCCTTATTAGTTTTTATTTCCATCCCTCCCTTGTCACGTGCCCCACCACGCCCATACCATCATTCAAATCCAAAAAAAAATGACCATTTTTAGTGGGCAAAAATAGACAGAAACTTTCATATTTGTGCACTTTATTGCGTTTAAGAAAAATTTGCACACTTCTGATTTTAATAATTATAAATATATCGTTGGACGTACTGTTACCTTTTTAAGCACTTACGTTACATGTTTAACTATAAATAATGTGGGACTCTTATTTCACTCATAACATATTTAATTTATTTATCAATCAACCACTAACTTTTCTTTCACTCACATACACATATTTAATTAATAAATATTGTGGCCACTTACTCCACTCACAACACATTCACAGCATTCGTTAAAATCCGTGCCGAACCCTGTGTGCAAATACTTGGTGGACGGATGGTGTATTGTTAATTACACTATCTATATCTTAATTAATTAGATTTATTTAACCTCTTTTTATATGAATGTATTTTATTTTTGAAGTAAGTCTAAATTAAAAGGATAGATCAATGAAATATATTTTAACTATCTGATTTTAAATTTGAATTAAAAGTTAATTACTCTCTTTGTCTCAATAATTTTGGTTTCTTTGACCAAAATCGTGAGTATTTTTAGTTAAAAGATCAAGATTAATGGGGCAAATTAAGTATAGTTATTTTATATTTTATTTATAGGATATTTTTTGGGTATTATGGTATTTTTGGATAATTTTATTAAATTAAAATATAATATACTATGATAAATAAAAAATAAATTTCAGATAATACCAATCATGCGTGTATATTCAAATTCTAAAATTTCTAATTTTGCATGAATCCGAAACCTTGAAATTTAAGTATTACAGTAAAAGTATTCATTAATAATTACTGCCTGAAATTTACTTTTGCGTTTAAATGCGGTCAACGAAATGTTATTTACAATTTGACCGTAATAGTATTCATTATTAATTTCATTTAAATGCATGTGTATGGACAACACAAACTAAAACGTATTATTACATGCTATCCTATACTAGTATACCACTAATATACTACGTACATTTATACGTATTGTGGATTACATATTCGAGTCTCTAATTTCGCATGCTATAATTTTAATTTTGATTATACAAAAAGTAATACTTTTATTTTAGGTCATCCAAAATACGAATTCATCCACTTTTTACAAAAGTTAGCATTGCTAAAATCAACAAATAATTGATTATTAATTTGAAATCAGTGGGGAATTTTCACATCCAAACATTCCCGTCAATGTCTTGAGATTTGATTCCTTTTGGTGCATCATAATAAGTTGATCGTATCTTTAGCTAGTGTAGTGTAGCTAGATTTTTCTCTTTCGATTAATACTAAATTTTATTGTATTTCAATTCACATTTTAGTACTATAGTCTTAATTAAAATTAAATAATTTTACGATAACAATAATTAATTCGAATAACATATCACGTCAACATCGTTAGTATTCACTTAACATATACTTCATGTGTCTCGATAAGAATGACACATTTTATATTTAAATAAGTATATTATAATAATAAAATATGTTATAAATAATGAGATGAAGGGAGCATGTATATACAATCAAATTGATAGATACCGCTATTTAAAAATTATATTATTATTATTATTTATTTATATAATGATGCAAGTTGGGTAAAAATGAATTTAATGGAGAGAGCAATAATGGGAAAGCAGCCAACAAAATTTACGTAGATTAGATAGTGTAAGGAAACATCTTTATGTAATAATTAGAACCGCATTTCAGTGTAAGAGGTAAGAAAAAAGAAAGGCATGGCATTTGCATTTGCATTTGCATACATCATTAATACTTTCAGACACACACACAGAGTCTCTCTCTCACGCACGCACAGAAAGAAAGAACAGTAAACTCCACTATTGATGAACGTCGGAACTGTATGGATTTTGTCTGCTAATAACTCTGCTCCACGAGAAAGGAGGGGGAAGAGGGAGGAAGGCTTGGGGGGGTCTCCATCCTCTGCCAATTTTTGCTGTTGCACAAAGAAAAAGTTAAAAACAAAAAGAGAGAGAGAGAGTCGTATATACATACTACAGAAAGATTATTATCATGGCAGCCTCTCATTTCATCATCACCCCATCTCTTTCACTGTTGCTCTCTTTTTCTCTCCTTTAACTCCATCATCTTTTCCTCTCCTTCTCTTTCTGTCACTATATATATATATATATACAGAAAGAGAGAGAGAGAGAGAGAGAGAGAGAGATTCTCTGGGGAGCACAGTAGGAGTACTCATGGCTGAAGGATTCGAGGCATATCACGTCCCACAGCAAAGCAGAAGAGATAAGCTGCGAGTAGTAAATAGTGAGCAAGGAGGAGGTGGCTGTGTAGATAACAACCTCCAAACCGGCGCCTCCTTCTACGATCCATCCCTCATCTCTCCCGATTTCTTCACCTGCACTAACCTGCACCGCCACCCCTACAGCCTCTCCGCCGCCGCCTCCGTAAAGGAAGAGGGCCTCAATTTCATGGGCTTCGCCGCCGCTAATTCCATCTACGCCGAACCGCATCTCTCCGGACACCTCAACCCTACCTCCATCCAAGACATCAACATCAACGCCACCACCCCCTACGTCTACGCCTCCTACAGAGGCCTCTTCGACCAACCCTTTCATGGGAACGACGCCGCCACCCCCACCGCCTCCGCCGCCGCCGGCGGTCAGAGCCTCTCGCTCTCGCTCTCCTCGCACCACAGATACGATTCTCCTGTTTTCAGCAGCAGCAAGGTCAGCGAAGGCTTCTTGGTGCCCTGCAATGGCGCCTCCGCGGGGGTGGAATTGTCGAAGAGCTCGGTTCCCTTGGGGCCCTTTACTGGCTACGCCTCCGTGCTGAAGGGCTCGCGTTTCTTGAAGCCGGCGCATCAGCTCTTGGAGGAGCTCTGCGATCATGTGGGGAGAGGTATTTATGCTGAGAAAAGTGGAGTTGACTCTTCCTTGTTAGATCCTTCGCCATTGGAGAGTTTGAGTGGGAGTGAGATTAATGTTGATGACTCAGTTAATGGGGGTGACCAAACCAGGAAGAAGTCAAGGTTGCTGTCCATGCTCGATGAGGTAGTACATAATTGTTTCTTTTCCGTCTAATACTTGTGCGATTACCATTAATTGTGATCCTGAGTATCCAGTGTGAGGATTGCTTGTACATGTTAGTACTAATTAGGAGCATTTAAGGTTTGAGAGTGTTGATGTATACTGTTTCTGTGTTACAAACATGTTAAAGATAGATTCTTCAAAGGGCTTTAGTTATCATTGCAGTGTTTGCTAGTAGTAGTAGTAGTATCAGCATGCAAGGGCAAGGCTTTGTTCACTCACAACTTAGTGGTACAAAATCATATATAACTTTCATCATTTGTAATAGAATGGATCTTTTTTGTGGTTCTCTCTTTCTGAAACATATATAAGATCTAGATTCTAGTATGATAGGCTTAGAGACTGTCATGAAAAAGAAAAAAAAATGAATTTCTAAAGCGATATGTGTAGGAATATATGCATTGCCATGTAAGATCGAGAAACTGCTTCGACAGCATGATCCAGATTAGGGAAATTAGTTCGGTTTGCATCTTGCATAAAGTGAATTAAGAGAATAATTTCAAAAGCTTTATTCTCTAAATCATATGGTAGAAATTGAGACGGCGAAGGCCTAATAAAGAATGTACTTCAAATGAGTTTTATGTGCTCTTTTTAATTATTTATCTATCTTTGTCTTGAAGTGGAAGAATATGATTCTGATTGTTGATTATTCTCCCTAACTTCAATTGTGACAGGTTATTGTTTAACTATAGAAATGGGTTAGTAAACAGATTATCTTGAAGTTGGTGAATTTAGTTCCGGAAATGCTACGATTTTTGAGCCGGTATTACATTAGACATTCGATCAAACCCCATGTACAGTTAAATAGCCTCAGAAGGAAGTCAGCTTTGCATTGTGGTAGTGAAGCTGTTTACTATAATATACTCCCTCCGTCCTGCTATTTGTGTCGTGTTTGTGTAATTTCCTATTGCTAGAACATTCATCTCCGTACTTAGTCGTTCTTATATGATTAAATGTGGAATAGGCACATGAACAACATTTGTGATATTTGTTTTAGTTGTTGCAAAATTTATAGTAGAAGACATTGGAATGTGACTGTGACTATATATGTTTATGTTTATTTCTTTGTGTGTTTGTTTACCTAACTCTCTAGAATTTGATTTTTATTTGCATAGGTTTACAAGAGGTACAAGCAGTATTATCAGCAGATCCAATCAGCTGTAGCAGCTTTCGAATCTGTTGCCGGACTGAGCGGTGCCGCCCCTTTCTCGAATTTCGCATTGAAGGCAATGTCCAAACATTTCAGAAGCTTAAAGAATGCCATCACTGATCAGCTGCACTTCACATCCAAATCTCAAGGCAAGATCAACTCGGAGAGGGACGAAACGCAACGAGGAGTGGAGTATTCAGGACGGGGTTCTTATAACCAGAGGCCATTTCACACGGGATATGCCGACCAGCCCGTCTGGCGCCCTCAACGAGGACTCCCCGAGCGTGCTGTTACCGTCCTCCGTGCTTGGTTGTTCGAGCACTTCCTGCACCCGTAAGTTCTGTTTCTAATTAGCTCAAATTTGATATTAGCGGTCATTATCCTCACGGATGAACAACTATTAATTACAGTTATCCGACGGATACCGACAAAATAATGCTGGCGAAGCAGGCCGGCCTCTCGAGAAACCAGGTAATGTCGATTATTTCATGAGTACAAAACTGTTGGTCATGAAATTTGTTTTCTGAAATGGATGTTGTATGCTCTCTTGTAATGAACTAGGTTTCTAATTGGTTCATAAATGCGAGAGTTCGCCTTTGGAAGCCAATGGTGGAGGAGATACACATGCTCGAGACACGTCAGAACCAGAACCAAAAGGCCGGTTCACAAAGAGACGAACAGCCAAAACCCGATCATCATCCCACGAGCTCCTCAATCGAGTGTGGGAATGCATCCTCTTCGCTCCAGAGAAGCGGAGATTACCCACTGAAACGAAGTCGGGAGGAAACGACCGAAACTCATCATGTCGGAAGTATGGTGCAAATGAAGATGTCGTACGATAATCTACTGCACAACAATCCTCATATGGGTGGTGGTAATGGTAGTGGCGTTTCCTTAACTCTCGGCCTTCACCAAAACGGGGTAGGAGTATCCGATTCGTACCCGTTGAATGCAGCTCGTCGTTTCGGGCTGGATTTGCATGGCGGGGAAGGGTTCATAGCTAACGGATTCGGAGCACAAAATCGGCAGTTTATGGATGGGCAGATCATGCATGATTTTGTTGGATGAGCAGAGGATTTATATATTATTAATCTAATCTCTATGGTTTCTTCATCATTCTTCCTCAGAGGCTTCTTCTTTCTTTGTAAAATGGTTTCCACTCTAAATCTGCTGCTATTAGTTCTATAAATTAATTTTCTTTTTGTACTTGATGTATGTAAAATCCACTCAGCCACGCTTATGACTTGATCTTAACTGTATAATTCTTCAAGAAAGTAGCAATTCATGGATATGTTGCATGAAAAATGGTATAATTAATATATATAGTTTCTACCAAGTTTATATAATTAAGATTTTTGGGACAGAGGGAGTATTATTTTAATAGCAAAGATATTAAAGGAATAAATGATTTCGACAACTGTTTTTGCTATGTAACGTAAATGTAAGGCTGCCTTTTTATAAATACTCACTTTTACTTCGATTCCAAGACAGAAACCCCACAAAACTATGATAATTAAAGGAATGCTACTAGCTATTGTTATTGTGGAATGCATAGCATCAAACAATTAAGGATAAGTTTCCTTAAAATTAATTATATTAGTTTTCGACACTATACTGAGAAAGTATTCTTTTTTTAGTCATTTTGGAAGAGACCTTTTGCCAGATGGAATCTTGCACATATTTTATGCATTTCCAAAACATCCATAACTTTCACTTAATTATTATTTTAGTTAATTAAAAATTCAGCCATATTATGTCCTACATTTCTTATAAAATGTTAAAAAGAATTTGTGGGTCAGAGAAGGTAGATGTTTAATTTATAAAAAAAGTTTATTGTCCAGTTATGTATTTTAATAATGAAAAATCATTCATTCCAATTATTAGTTATCGAGTAAGGCATGCAATACTTGAGGATGAAGTGTTATTGAGTTATTTTATTTATTTATTTGTGTATTGATATTTGGTAATTGGGTGGAGTTTATAGTGAAGTTGACTTATAATTATTGAAGATAGTAGGTCCTAATCATATATAAACTAGCCGTTATGGGAATTGAGTGGCTATATTGCTGCATGAGTGAGGGCACACCCAAACTCAATTATTTAATAAATGTGTAATGTGTTTATAAATTGATATGTAATTTATTATTTCAATCGCATGCAATTTATAGTTAAATTGTATTCGTCATTAACAATGGACATCAAATTAAAGATTGAAAAATACCATTGAAAAAACAATAATTTAATATTAATGTAATCCAATTTTTTTTATAAAAAAATAATAATATTGAAATTCATAATTTCCAGCAACATCCATTTACATTACTACTGAGATTCTAAACATTAGAAGAAATTTGTTTTAAGTACACAAATCACAAATTTGGGTGATATTTATAAAGTATACATGAGGAATTAACAATATAAATAAATAAAATATAAAGAGAGGAAATAAAAATCAAGGTAGCAATTGGATCCACTGAGCCACACTTGGCACCCCTTGGTTCACCGCGAACACCATGTAATACCCCGGCGGCGCCGCCACTGCATTGGGCGGAGCCGTACACTTTATCCTATTCCTTCCTCCACCTTCCACCGCCGGTGTTTCCGCCGACAGCTTCACCAGCCTCTGTCCTTGCGAAAATGAGTGCGTCGCAAACGGCGCACTCGCCAAGTTCACCTCCATTATCCCCACCACCGGAAGCTCAGCCGTCACCACCACCTCGAACACCTCCCCGTAACCAACCCTTGCCGGCGATTCCACCAAACTCGGCCGAATATTCGCTTTATCCGCCGCTAAATACTCCGGCGAGAACGCTTCGATCCTCAATTCGGTCGGAAATTCAGCCTTGAAATTGTAGAAATAATGCGGATTGCTACCGGCGATTAGAACCCTTCCGTCCGGCAACAAATTCGCCGTCGAGTGATACATCCGAGGAACCGACCCAGGGTTCAGCGTCATGAACCGGAGCCCGACCGGCTGGTCCGGTCTGTACAGAAGCGGAAACAAACACGGTTCGGATGCCAACTCGAAACCCTGCGTCCCAGCTTGAGCGCCGTTGATGATCAAAACGTCACCGGTGGGTAACATTACCATATCGCCCATGATCCGCCCGAACGGCATATCCTCCATCTCCCAAACCGAACCGGGTCGGGTCGCCTCGATGCGGCCGCAGCTACCGTGCGCCGGCGTATCCTTTGTCCTCTGCAAATACGCGCCGTACTCTGCTCCACCGCACACCACCACAGTCGCCGACGAGTAATCGCCGGATAATGCTAGCATCGCCGACGACCCCGCGGAGGGGTAATTCCTCGGGCCGCCTTCGAGAACCGGGTAATTTCTTGTCACCTTGTTCGAATTGTAATCGTAGGACACCGCTTTGTTGTTGGCGAAGATGAACAATTCGCCGTTGGGAAGCAGGTGAACGTAGGGGTAGAGATTATCCATTTGATTATCCTCAACTTCGCTCAGAAAATTGAAATCGACGGCGCCGATTTCCTTCCTCGGCGGGAAGAATTCGATGTTGCTTGCCGCCTTGCCGCCGATAATGATGACGGAGCCGTCGGGAAGAATCTGATTAGTGGCGTACCACCTCCCCCGGTACAATTGCACATCCTGCAGTTCCTCCCAATCACAGAGCGTACCCGGTTCGCAGGGAGTGAACTTGCGGATTTTCTTGTAACCATCCAAATCGCCGCCGGTCTGAAGGAGGGTGCCGTCGGGGAGAAACTGGCCGGAGGAGCACCACGTGTCAGTGAGAACGGTGAGGGGGCGGACGTCGTTGGTTCGGAGGTCGAGGAGCACGGAGTGGGCGGTGCAGTCTTTACGGAGAGAGTGGACCGGGTTCGGGAGGCACCGGTTCTCCGGGAGTGGTTTGCGGGAGGGGCCAATGTGGGTCCGGTCGAGGAGGACGACGGTGTTGAAGCGGGTCACCGCCGTGTGCATGGAGGCTATGCCTGCGTCGGGGACGAGTAGCTCCCACACGCCCGGGAGCTCGGCGGCGGCGCGTGAGGCAGCGACGAAGACGGTGAGGAGTACAAGGTTAGGTGTAGCCATGGTATTTTGAGGTCTTAGAGAGAGAGAGTGAAAAAGAAGTTTCGATTTTGAACAACGAACTGAGTTTCAGTGATTTTGTGTCAGTGGTGGAGATAAATGGTGATGTCATCACTGTGGAAAAAGCTCAAATAATGACATAATAATAATATGCCAAAAAACGGGGTTAAATAACACACACAAACACATAAATATAAATTGAAAATTGAAAAAATAAATACTTTTTCCTTTTGTGACCAAAGGCTGAAATTGAAAATATAAATACTAATTTGATCTAATAAATATGGGTAGATTTTTTTTTTTATCTTTTTGAAATCAATAATCATGTTAAAATTGTTCACACATGTAGAAGTATGAACAAATTTTTACCATTATAAAAAATTAAATTACAAGAAATTCTGAATTGTTGATCACATTTATTGAGGATTTAATCTTTTTATTTTTCCCTGATACATTTATATATAAAATAAATTAGTGGTTAAATTTCGATACATCATCCATGCACATGGAGAGGGGTGACTATAATGACACATGTATACTGTATATATACAGGTGATGCTACAATCCACATATAGATACATTTAGATGATTCGTGAATAATAATGGTTGGGTCTACTATTAGCATTTCTAGTTTGTTAGTGGCAACAAGGCAACAACTTATCCATATTAGACATTATCTTTGAAGGTGACTTCATGGGTCTATAATCAAATCACCAACACAATGTGTAGACAAAATATCTATTTTGTATTTTATATTTGCTCATATGGTAACACTAGTATTAGATTATCAAATGGAAGAGCACCAATTGAAACACTTGACAATTTTTTAATATTAAATTGAATATAATAATAGTAAATGTTAAGATACTTATTTTGATGGAGAAATTGAGAAAAAATCTTGAGCAAATTTTGTTTATGTGTGGATTGGGCTGTTACTTTATTTTTTTCATTAAATTTGGGGTTTAATGGGCTTAACTTAGCACCCTTTCCATACACTGAACCGGCCCATATTCGAAATGTTGAAATCTTTATAACATAAAAACAGAAAATATATTGAATATAATTGACTTATTAGTTATTATAGTATTTAGATGAAAACTAATTTTGGTGTTAACTAATTTCAATATAATTTTATATATACGACTTTAAACGAGTTTCCTGTCTACCATAATTTTGCTTTTATAAAATGTTTCCACATTAATTGGTCCTCTCTTAAAAACCAACTGATATTAAGTAATAATTCATGTTATAGAGTAGTTATATGAAGAAAAATATGGATTGAAAGGATGAAAAGTAATTTATAGATCTAAATACAAAATTATTAGTACAATATTATTGAAACTATACATCTTACGCATAGAATTATAAATTAATTTTGCAGCGTGCATGCATGCACCTATAAGGAATTAATCGTTCTAATCGCAATCAATAATGAGGTTTATATTATTAAATATTGACAATATGTACTGCAGATCTTAATTTGTACGATGCATGCTTAGTACTGTTCCCTTAATATTTATAGTCAACTTATATAAAAAATATAGTCAACTTATCGTAACATTTGATGATTTCTAGAATGAGCTGTGAATCGATGATAAATTAAGCACACAAACTATAATACAATATAATTAGCCCCCTTATAATTTTATTATTATCACACTTGCTATAAAATATGTGTTATATGTGCTCACTCGCCAAATATGCCTCCTTTCGTGGAAATTAGGTTCGATCATTTATTTGGTTATTGAGAAATTATTTTATTAGATAATTTTACAGCTATTCGCTCTTAATTAAAATTGTGGGTTGAATAGCATTGTGGTCCATGTATGGAATTATGGATGACCCGTGGTTAATTACTCTTTTCATCTACGAATTTATCATTTAAAATGCATACAAAATTGATGGAAGAAAAGAGTATGACTTAATTAAAAAATTATTCAAGAATATAATAATTATAACACGATAGGAGTAATATTTATCTTATATATTAAAATCATGTACATTTATTCGCAAAAATACTTAAAACTAAATTTGAAAGTGTGTGTTATGTTGTTTATGTTATAAGATGAGCTCATTAAAATTGTGGACGCACTTGTAGAGAACGATACAACACGCATGCAAAGTCTCTAAACATTTAATTAAGTAATTAAGGTGCGGAATAATAAATAAAATATTTAATTTATTGAACTGTGATTATAAGTTATAAAGCTTCAAGATTTTATTAATTTACTAGTATCCTTATGCTGTTCAATCAGATATACGTTCCAATTCCTTGTTGCTTGGCTTCAAATGAAGCCGTTAATTTTGTAGTTATCTTTTGAATTGAATATAATGAAAATTGAAACCCATTAAAAGAATTAGATAAAAAAAAAAAAGTTTTTAATTTGCGAATTAAACTGCAAAAATCGAGAATAATTAATCTAGGAAATTATGTGGGAATGAATCCACGAGCAAGACAGCTGTTTGACGGTGGAGCTCGAGTTTCAATCGTACTTCCACCCATGTAATAAAATTACAGAAATTCATTAAACAAAACTAGTAAGTTGTTACATGGAGTATATATATAATCCATATAAATTAAAGTATTAATTACTACTATTATAAATTGAAATTGTGTTCCCCTCCTCGCTCTTATACTCCCCAATAAACATGATACAAAACTTTTGTACACGATTATTAGTAGAAAAATAGTCTATATCTTTTTGAATGGGTAATTAATTTTTACTGTCAAAATTAATGAAAAAATGAAAAAAAATAGTACTTAATTAGGTCCACGTGTAAAGTTGTCGGCTGCATGCATATTTGACTTAATCTCTTTCTCTCCCTAAATATAATATACTCCCACCAAATGCAACTAAACGAAATTTCCCTCTTACCTTACTCCTCCCTCTCTCTCTCTGTGCATGTTCTTTTATAATTTCAATTTCTGATCATGTACTGTCTTGCATTGAATCAATATATACGTACGTGTGCTTTATTACAAAAATGAAAATAACTACACTTACGTCATCTCCATCTCTTTATATATAGAGAGACCTAATTGCATTGCAGAAAACACTGTCTTCAGACAAAGCACTTTCAAGAGCTCCACTCTCTCTCTCTCTCTCTCTCTCTCATGGCTAGGTTTAGGTTTATTTTTTTCTGCTTCACCATGGCGAGTCCCTTCTTGATCTCACCAATGGCTGCAGAAATTCATGAAGAAAAACAAGTTATCGTTACAAAAAAGGCCACTGCTCGGAATCTGGGAGACCGTACTTTCCCGAGCAGGATAGCAGCTCCGCCGAGTGCGGCGCCGAGTCCGGCGGCGGAGGCTTCCCGTTCGGGTGAAGGGGAAAGCGAAGGCAGCGGCGTCGTGGAAGAGGTGATGGAGAGCAAACATCGCCACTACCACCACCACTCTTTCGAGAAGTCGGTTATCGGCGGGGTGGCGGTGGTTGGAGTTCTCGCCGCCGTGTTCCTGGCGGCGGTTTTCTGTTACATACGCGCCACACGTAGAAGACCGGTTCAGCCCGGTTCTCCCACTCGTTCCTCGTCTAGCGAGAAAAGGATGATGGAATCGGCGTAAAAGTTTAAAAATCAAATTAAAAAAGCGTTTAGAGAAAATATTATTATTAAGTGTAGCAAAATGCCTTAAAAATGTAATCTATATGTTTTTTTCTTGCTATTAGCGTGTATATCGTCTGCATTTAACTGTATATACGAATGTGAATAAAGTCTATTGATTTCAATAAATATTATGCTAATTTTCTCTACATATTCCTTTAAATAATTATTGTAAATAAACTCCCCCCACCTTTAAGTATATGCAAGAAAAGAAAATAGTTTTTTAATATTTTAATAAAAGCGATAGTATTTATTCGAGGCGGTGCAAATTAAATTAATTTTTTAAATATGGATTATAAATGAAAATAGCTTACCAATTCCCGATGGGCCGGGGGAAGTCCGGAGCGGCCCGATCTTTGTGCTAACACAATTTAGTGCATCTGCACTGACGGGCAGATATGGGGTTGGCAAAATGAGTTTCGGTGAGATTTCTGTAATTAAATGAAACTTTTTAATTTTGGGGTTTGGTAGATTGTTGGTAGGTAGTAGTGAGGGTTTCACACTTTGGGGTTTGGGAAACTCTACTAATCATAATAGAATGATTGAATTTGTATTAATTTAATTTGTTAATTTATAATTACAAATTTAAATTATTAAATGAGATGTGTGAAAATGTGGTATTTATAGATGAATTTAAAAAATAAAAAATTAAAAAAACGAAAAAAAAATTAAAAAGTGGGTGGGGCGCGCGCCCCGAGGACCTGCAGCGGTGAACCCGCGCGGGTCGCGCGCCCCTGCGCCCGTCTCGCATTTGCCACACCCGGTGCGCGCCCGACACTCCTGCAGCGCGGGGATCACGTCTGGGCGCGCGCCAGTCCCCTTCCCCAAGCTGCCCGTAGGCGCGCGCCCCACTGTCGCTGCGGATGCTCTTATAGTACCTTGTCCTTATCATTGTTGAAGATGACTCATTTTGTCATCTTCGTCCGTTCCAATAAGATTATTCATTTTATTTTATAGCAATTTAGTACTCTGTCCTTATCATTGTTGAAGATGACTCATTTTGCCATTTTCGTTCGTTCCAATAAGATTATTCATTTTATTTTTTAGCAATTTAGGAGAGATATATATTAAGTAAAAGACGACACTTTATTAATAAACGAGTCATCTTGAAATGGTTATCTTTTCTAAAGCTTGAAGAAAAAGAAAGTGAGACGCTATTTAGCTTTTCTTACTAAGTTGTAGCAGCAGTCGATTTAGAGTTACAAGCAGGACGAAACCAAGATTAATGGCGACGGAGCAGTCCATTATGGCGGTGATTCGGGCGGCGCGGCCTCAATTCCGCACCGCCTTTGATAAGGCGGCATTCGCCGTACACGCGGCCTTTGTCGCCGCCGGTTACGTCCTTCACGCCACCGGTCTTCCTGCTTTCGCCGATGACGCCCTTACCATATCATCCGAAGGTAATTTGCTCGAATTTCACTATTAGGGTTTTCGTTTTCTTTTCCGATGTTCGATAAATTATGCCACTCAATTGCTCTAAGTATTGTACAGCTGAGTTGTTGGTGATTTGGGGTGTTCTTTTTCCTGATATTTGTTGTGATATTTGTTTTTTATTCTATTGTGTGGATTTGATCTGCGCAGACGAAGTTGGGATGGATAATTGGAATGATGTTGGGGATAATTATGCGTTCGTGTACTCGAACCCGGAGAAGGGTTCCAAGAAAGTGCTAGTGAAGTGCCTTGTGATGAATGATAAATTGCTTGTTGATGTTTTGAAGGAAGGAGGCTCGCCTCTACATCTTGAACTGGAGTGAGTTTAATTAGTAGAAGAGATTCGATTATATCGTTTGCTTTTTTTTTGGTAAGGGATAATAGATGTTTTCAACTAACAATTATAAGTGTATGTAGTGCTGGCGAGTATGTTCAAGAGAGTGGTGGGACGAAATATGATTCACATTTCAAGAACTTGGGGAAACTGGTGGATCATATTAACAAGGACCTCTTGATCAAACTGGATGATGCTTTTGCTTCTAGCTCATCAACTAAATACCCGAGGTATTTTATTTATACTGATTGATCATTGCTTTATGGCAGCTGTGCAAGGCCATGAAAGAACATTATCCATTTTATTTTTGCTACACATTTTATTTATATAAAAACATTATTAAAGTAAAAGGATACAGTATTTATTCCGTGTTTTTTTGTTGCCCCCCTGAATATTGGACACAAATGTGATACGTTCTCCATTATAGAGGTCTATTCTTACTATAGTTTATTCTGAATTATGTGGGTTCCCCTGAGTTCAGTGACGGAACTAGAAATAGCTCGTATTTTAGAAATATGTTAAAGAGACTGATATGGATGTTGCAAATTTTGAAATTTTCTTAACAAGCTACTCATTAGAATCTTCCCATCTTGCGTAGTTATATATGGTTACTGGTTAGCACTCACCATTTTATTAGCACCTTAGATACAAGGTTTTATGTATCAGTTTTATTTTAGTCTATAATCTTTTTATGTATCTGTTTATAAGTTTTGCTTTATTGGGTGTTTCAGTACCAAGCCAGGTGTAAGAGAAGAAAGAAATAGGCTCAGGATAGGTCCTGATAATTCACAAGACTCATACATTCCTCCACATCCAGGGTAATGTTCCTAAGCCACTTGCTTTGTATTCTAGCCTATACACTTGCTTCGGCATTCTGGCCAATGTATTTTTTCAGTAGTTAATTATGGGTTTCCTTTAACTTCAGACAGTACTCATTAGTTATTTCTCTTTTTCCACCCATTATTTTAGGAGATGCAATTTCTCATTTTCCTCAGTTGCGACATAAAACTGAATTCACTATGATGTGAATGTGATATATTTGAAGCTGTATACTCTTATCAAGACTTTCAAATTTCGATGTTCTTTAAGTTTCAATTGACCTTTCTTTATCACTACGTAGATATATTGTTCCACCAATAGCTCCTTTTGGCGGCAGTGACATCTTACCGGGCCCAGGAGCTGGAATGTTTCCTTACAGGTCAGCATTTTCTACTACTTGCCATATTGTGATGCTTTCAACTTATTTCTTTAGTAACATTCCTTTCAACTTCTTACAGGGGTGATACTGGAGGTGAAAGGATGTTTGTAGGTATGTATCTCATGTCTAATGCAAGTCTAACCGGAAATATAAGATTATTCTGATGTCCAACATTTTCATAATATGTTTGCAGGTCCTGATGATCCAATGTTCTTTGGGGGTCCACGTCACGAATCTCGCTTTCCAGGAGGTCAACCGTGAGTTATCCCCTCCCTCTCCTCACTCTCTGATATCTTGCTTATATTAGTGTTTCTATCCCTTTGCTGGCTTAACACTTCCATTTCTGATGCAGAGGTGTTCCCCCCGGTGCCCGCTTTGATCCATATGGACCTCCTAATGTCCCAGGTTTTGAGCCTGGTCGATATGCCAGGTACTTTACACTGATTTGTGGTCTAGTTGAGACATTAATATGTGGTACGGATTATATTAGCAGAAACAGTTAACTATTCGATAGTCATTGTCCATGGCATTATTTGCGCCTTAACTTCTTTTCCTGGCCATGCATTCTTACCCTTTATCACACACGTGAACGAGTTCATTCGATTTGGATAAACTCATCAGGAATGAGTAGAGAAGCAAATGCTATAGTGCTAGTTGATGTATATGATACTTGGATATTACAGTTTACACATCAATCTACTCTGCTACATTAGCATGCTTCTCGATTCTACATGTGATTGATGTGCAATATAAGTAATATCAATACTTGTATTCCTCCCTTTCTCAATTTTATCCTAATACAATAAGTACATAAATATGTACAGAAATCCATCAAGACCAGCGGGAGGATTACATCCAGACTTGCAACACTTCCACAACAGTTCAGATTTTATATAAGGACAAGCACGCTTCCATACCGACGAGACGATGATATTTCACCTTTCCTTTAAGCACTCCAGTTTCCTTCTCTACCTTATGCCGTATGTATAGCAATAAAACAGTAGTAGATGAGTGCATTCTGTTTACAGTTGGTACAGTGACTGTCTGTAGACACCAGTCAAAATCCCTTGGGTTGTCTTTTTACTCTTTATTTATATACTTAATTTGGGCTTATTAGACACTTGAACCTAGCTATCTTTTGTTGTTTCCATGTATTTAATTTTTTTTATTTCGAGTTTTTGTTTTGTTTTGTATATATCACATGTGAAACATCGTCTTTTCTAGAACATGGTTAAATAATTTAGATGAGAGACTATTATATAATTTATAGTATTCAATAACACAATTGAAAAACATGATCAAAAGCGTGTTTGGTAAAATGCTTAAATAAATACTACGAGATAGAGTGGTCTTGGTCTTTTTGATTGGTAAACTCTTGAAATTGAGTTCACCATAGCACTATCATTCTTATTTAGTGTTGCAACAAACATATTGACTTTCAAATAGAATGTATATTTTTTAATTTACATTTTAAAATTATGAACTTTACATAATTTTCAATTTTTTCACAAAATCCATTTTTTTGTCAATTTAAATTAACTACTTCCATCCTCATGCTATAATTTAAGAAAAATGAATTTTGTGTGAAAATCGAAAAATAAGTAAAGTTTATGATTTATAATGTAGAGTTAAAATTTTCATGCTTTATTTTAAAAGGTCAATTAAAAGTAATAATTTTTTATACGATTAACATTATAAATTAATATTCATACTTTTGGGAATAATTAACCCTATAATTTACTAATATTTATCTGCACCTAAATAATGGCAAGTCGGTGTGCGCATTAATGAAGAATCAATACTTAATCAACCAAACTTAATTAGCGACAACTGCATGCTATAAACTTTTTCCAATATTAAGGAATATTATCACATAAAATAAGTGTAATAAGTGTCTGAAAACAATTTGCCGAATATAATAAATAGGAAGGTTCCAATATAAGTTGTGAGAAGTTGACTTGTTGCAATGCAAACAGGCTTGATTTTGTCTGGGTTCTGCTTCTAGAAAAGGTGGCTTTCTAGAATTTAACCTAAAGAGTCTACAATATATAAATACATGACCAATCACCATATATACTGCAACAACACAAACTCATTCAATAGTATTTGCTATACATGGGATTTAATAAATCAAGAAGGAGCTTGTTCTTGCTCTTGCTTGTAGCCTGTTTAGCAATTCAAGAAAGCAGTAGAGTTGAAGCTCGTCCTATTCTCTTCCAACATCAACAAAGTAAGAACTTTTTCCATCTTCTTCTTTCTTCTTCTCACTCTCTCTCTTGATGATGATGATGGTGATGATGAATAGGTTACAGCAAAATATTTGAAACATTAGGAGTGGTGTGCAAGTGCTGTGATGGATTAAATGGTGATTTTGAATCTTGTATAGCTTCTTGGGATGGATTCTGCTCCAATATTCAATGTCTGCCTTGGAAAACACACTAAATCTTGAATAGATATATATGTGTAGTTTAGTTATCAATCACCACATTTGATGTATATAAGCCGGCAATATCACTTATTTACAGGTTGCATAA
The DNA here is from genome assembly GCA_026898415.1 of Leonotis leonurus. NCBI lineage: Eukaryota > Viridiplantae > Streptophyta > Magnoliopsida > Lamiales > Lamiaceae > Leonotis > Leonotis leonurus. The sequence continues at coordinate 6,250,702 of JAPKLX010000005.1, forward strand.
TAGGGATGTTTTTTCAATATCGCATATTTTGGGTAATACTCAATAATTAATTGTATTTGGGTATTCAAATATTCAATTTTTGGATTTTTTTGTTGATATGCATATTTTAAGGTTTTCGGATTTATTTAGTAATCGATATCCAACGGCTCTACTGATTTATTTAGCAATCGATACCCTACCTGAAATTTAAATTCGAATTTGGATTCGAGTAGTAAAAATTTCGGATAAAGTACTCATATCCGATACTATATTTGGGTGAATAAATAAAATAATTATATGGTTGAAATGAAACTGAATACGTGCATCAAGACTCAAGAGACAAGAATAAAATACTTAAACAACTCCAAAATAACAAATTTGAATAATTCAGAATAATTTGTACAAAACTAAAATTAAGATATCCTAAGGATTTATGTTAAACATAATATAGTAGTATCACATATTATCCATATATATACAGTCAAACACCCACAAACTACAAATGTATATAATTGTATGTAGTGCAATTAAATTTATTTTATAATTCTATATGTATAGATTTAAATTTTGGTTTCTGCATCTGTGGGCTTAATTAAAAAGGTGTGACATAAGCCCATAAATCATAATATATGGCCCAAGCCCAAGATTGATTGCTTTAACCCTCAAGTTATGGGCTCTTCAGAGTCTCACTGAAATTACAAGAAAACGAATTTTGAGAAAATAAAAGGTAAGAGCAATAAATATAAACAGATCCATGATGAATTTAGTTATAAAAATTATTTTAATTAATTTTTTTGCTTTATTATAATCCTTAATAATGGAAATTTCTCATCTTATAAACTACTCCTTCCGTCTAAAAATATTAGATCTCATATTAACTAAAATTATAAGTGTTTTATTAATTTAATCAAAATATATAAGATATTTCTTTTCTTTTTCTTCTTTTTATTGTTTTTTTTTTTGTATGAGAATATGCGGGTGAAAAATATACTAATTTACTACCATAAAATGGAAATGGATAATCCAGATTAGGATAAGGATTAGATATTTTGGTTTAGGATATATATTGCCCTAATTGTGGCATCAATGTTCCATGGTTAATGATTAATTTTAGTAAAACATCAATCATACTCAATATGAACTATATTTATCATGTTTTCAAACAATCCAATCATTTCTTGACACCAATTCCAACTCCTAATTATTTCTCACTTTCTATTTGGATAAACTATATTGACTAGGTAAACCATCTACTATGTGTCAAAACCATGCAAATACACCATTTATATTTTTCGATTTGTTTTTTAATTTTAAATTTGATATTGAAATATACTATATCTATTCGTAAAGAATGTACTCTTTGACATGATTCTACAAAATATTCAATATTTTAAATTTCAGTGTATTATGTTTCATGGGATTTAGTCTCCATTAAAACACATTTTCAGCATTTTTTAAAAATTTGTGTCAACTCTTTCACGATACATTTTTTTTATAGATAGTAAGTGTATAATTATTCTGAATTTTCCGAACTCATGTCATCAATTTTCTTTTGATTTCAAATTACGTAATCTTTTGGTTTGTTTGAAGTGTTCTTCGTATTGAATTCGAGTATATCTGTAACTGTCGGTGTGGTTATACTATGGAGAAAATGACACCTTTTTGTTTGTTTGAGGTGTTCTTCGTATTGAATTCGAGTATATCTGTAACTGTCGGTGTGGTTATACTATGGAGAAAATGACACCTTTTGGTTTGTTTGAGGTGTTCTTCGTATTGATTCGAGTATATCCGTAAATGTCGGTGTGATTATATTATAAACAAAATAACACCTTTTTGTTTGTGTGAGGTGTTCTTCGTATTGAATTCGAGTATATCTGTAAATGTCGGTGTGGTTATACTATAGATGAAATGACACCTTTTGGTTTGTTTGATGTGTTCTTCGTATTGAATTCGAGTATATCTGTAAATGTCGATCTGGTTATATTATAGACAAAATGACACCTTTTTGTTTGTTTGAGGTGTTCTTCATATTGAATTCGAGTATATCTGTAAATGTCGGTGTGATTATACTATAGATAAAATGACGCCTTTTGGTTTCTTTGAGGTGATCTTCGTATTGAAGTCGAGTATATCTGTAATTGTCGGTGTGGATATACTATAGATAAAATGACACGATTATCTATATTTTTATAGATCAACTCGAATTCAATGTAGTTATATTGAGAAAAAATTGAAGAGACAAAATATTGTCTACTAAAAATGTATTGTAATAGAGTCGACGTACATATTATAGAAAAAAAAAAGTATTTTTAGTGAAGATATAAAAATAAACACACTAACTAAAATTTATATAAAATTTAAAATATTAAGCATGTTCTGTAGTTGTATAATATAAAAAAATAATACACTCTTTGTTTACTGTACAAACGAATAATACAAATGCAGTTTCGTAGACAAAATGAATATAATTTTCCATAAACCAAAAGGTTGTGACATAAATAATAAATAAGGTTATGTATTTTGACGTCACATTGAAAAGTAACTATATATATATAAAAACCAGAAGTTTGAAAAATATTTTGTATTTTGATATCGTTATCCCAATATTATTCCCATATATAGATAATCTTTAGTAGAATTTCCAATCTTATTTTTGCAGATAATCAAGTTAATCCCCTTAGATTTAAGGAAATTAATTTATTGTTGAAGCATATAAAAATTTAGTCTTGAGCGTGGGCCACAGTTAGAGACAGAAAAACGTGGCGGAACGTTATTGAGACACGTGTCCCTCATGCGGCGACCCTTCAACCTCTATTTTTTGTATTTTGTTTTTGTGTTTCTTTTTTCTTCTTATATTAGAACCATAATATATTGGTTTTGTTAATGCATTAGAACGGTGAATCCTCATACATAAATATTAGATTCGAATTTCAATTTGGATTCACGAGTACGGATTTTAATTTTTAAAATCAATATATGAGTCAAAACTTACAATTATATATATATCTATATACTCAATAATTTAATAAAATGTATAGTATAGATACATCTATTGAATGACATTTAGTTATGAGTTGAAGCAAAGTTAGGATGAAGATGATGGTTAGTACAATAAAAAGGTCAATGTACTATGTCCCACATAAATTGGACTAAGTGTACTATCAACTATGTATCTTTTAATTTGTGGAGGTGTAATAGATAGAATAAAGATAGAGATTAAACAAGACCAAATCCCTTTGTCTTGTCCAAAGAGATAAAAGGGATAAGGCCATGACCTTCACTATTAGCCATTCTGCTTCCTTCTATAATCACTTGCCATTATATTTATATGTATCAACAACCCCATCACCATATTATTTATTCAAGATTTATTTCACATTGTTCATCTTTCTCTGTGCGAGTATTGTCGTTATTGGATCATATAATTTAAAGTCAAATATGAACCCGAATTCTAAAAGTTGTGTTCAACTTGAATACAAACTCAATCCATTAATTTAAAGTGGAATGTGACGCGAGCACGATAATTTTTTTATTAATAAAACACAATAATTACATTATGTTATCAGCAAGATAAACGTTTAAATTTATATGCACGAAACGACAAAAAGAATAACAATACATAATTTTCAATTTTACGCTGTATATATTTATTTTTATATCTAAAATTTTAAACGATATAAATATATTTGTATTAATAGAAAATTCGAACCCGATCTGCATTCGATTAGAACCCGACTCTACTATTTGCAATAAGAAATATAAAATCAGGAAAAAAAATTAATTATAATTTATAAGTGAATTGCGCATCAATTACGCATACATGATGCAACTAAATTATAAACCAGATTCAATTTTTAACCATTTTATTATGATATTTTTTGTTCTAAATTACACAGATCTAATTTGTTTCCATTTATGCCCTTCCTTTTGTAGCAGTCAAAGTTTGAAACAAATCAACTGTGGATAAGTTTAAAAGATTTAATTCCTTTCGTTCGGTGACCAATTTACAAAATTCATTTTCGACTATATTCATTGAACCATATCATAGTACTAATTATCCAATATTCACTAAAATCCACCACCATATTTTACCACTTTTACTTTTTAATTCGGATCTTAATCTTTTAATTCACTAAAAAATGGCCACCAAATTTATTTTCTATCATTAACACCCAGAATAATATTATCATGAATTATGCATAGTATTTTACCAATACTTTAAAAGTATGATTATATATTAACCCATCGTCTTCCTAATAATTAATAATACTATATACTTATTTGTTATCGGGATCACATTTTGTTAATTAGTTTTATTATTATTAAATCAACCACATATAAATTAAAATAAAATAAAATAATTTCCACAACCGTATACAATACGGCATGTCGGTACACCGACTGAAGCTCTAAATAATTTATTTATTTAAGCTTGCAATTTATTAAATATTGTCAAATAAAACGGTTATTCATTCATCCAAACCAAAATCACAGCTCACTAACAACAAACAAACTGCACTTTAGGCTCAATCAAACCCTCATTATGGTGTGAATCCGAGATAAAACAACTGTCAGAAATTTGTGTTTCAAGGAAAGCGACACTACCACATAAGTTAAACAAATAGAACAGAAAATAAAATAAAAATAAAAAATAGGTACAAGGATAGTTATTATCCACTAGGTATTCGTGGCAGTGAGAGGTTGGGAGTTGGAAGAATGGGCCCACATCGTACACCGTCCCTGCCACGTGGCAAAATCTTGTAAGAGCCTGGGCAGGCTGGTCTAACGGCAACTGAATAACCTAAACCAAGAAAATGAAAAGAACAGAAAAGAAAGGAAAAGAAACCCTCTTTTCCTTAACCGAAAGGAGATCAGTTGATAAGGAAGATATACAGAATATACAGAATACACTGTGTATATTATCCTAAATTTCTAAATCTGAGTGTACTAAATATTTAATAATCCGGATTATGGTCATATTTCCTCTTTTGCTTACTCTATATACTACTTTCGTCTCACTTTCTTTCATATGTTTTATATTTAAATAAGCGTATTATAATAATAATAATAATAAAACGTGTGATTTAAAGTGAGATAACGAGTATATTATATGTACGAGGGAGTGAGAGAGGAGATCAGTCACGTGGCTTGCTCTGTTTTATCTCCATTGCCCATTTTGGCTATTTCTACTTTTTGTTTACAAGTATTTTAGCATTCTAGTTTTCTTTTCTTTCCCTTTAATTCCCCACTCGATTTCGCTTTTTCTTCTGGGTTCTGTTTGTTTGTGGGAAAAGATTCTCGGCGGTTACGTTTCGTTGACGGTGGGAGTTGTATATATACTAATACTTTGAGGGGGTTTTGTATCTCATTTTGATTTCTTTATTTCGATATTTGTGTGAGAGAGAGAGAGAATGGAAGGAGGAAAGCAAACGGGTTCTTCACTTGCTTCTGATCTCTTTGGGGCGAATGATGCTTCTGCAGCTGCTGCTTCTCGCTCTGGGATTTTGAGTTCGATGTTTCCGCCGCCTCCTAAGGTGATAAACAAACCCATCGTTTCTTGATTTTGTTTAAGGATGATTGTGCATTGGGTTGCTTGATTGGTTGCGTAATGGGCCTCTGCGTTATCAAAGTTTTAACCAAACCCTGTTGAATTCAGACTGTTTTCTTTTCTGGGCTTCTACACTATTTCACACCATTGATTTTTGCCCTTTTGGGTATTAACACAGTGAGAAGGTGCGGTTTGGAGATCTCTTTGGAGATTTCTACCACATAAGTTAATTCTTAGGATACCCTTTTCTAAATGTTGTTTTTCCTAAGGCTGCTGGTCAAGATTCGTACCAATACTATGAAACTGAGAAGAAGATGGCCTCAGAAAATCCATCTTGGAATGCAAAGAGTGGAGTTGCAGGTACCTTTGATCTAATCACATAATGTGTATTGCTTCACAATATTATTTGTCAGGGACTTAAATAAACTCTGTTACTTGAAAGATTTCTAGTTAAAGTAAATGTGCATGTGAATCCAGATATAAATGGTGCAGGTGGAGAAGGGCAGGGCCAGAGCAAGGCCTCCGGCTTGTATTACTCGGAGCAAAATGTGCAGCCGTTTCACTACAGCTCGTCGATCTACTACGGGGGTCAAGACGTTTATTCTCGACCCCAGAGTGCTAAGGATCCTCAGACTACTGTGAGTAGCAACCAAACTCACATTCTCTTACATGAACTATTTCTGAGATTTTGTTTTTGATCTTCAAAATTGTTGTGTGATTAGTTCAACAAAGACGCTGGAGAAGACGACTCGGGCAGTGCTTCGAGAGGGAACTGGTGGCAAGGCATGATACATATATCCTTAACTATGATCATATATCTATCAAATATGTTGTGGGAATCTTGAATTGATGATCTCTTATTGTCTTCTGTTTTGCAGGATCTCTTTACTATTAGGACCTAATATATGCCATGTGAATTTTACATATACTTAACTAGGTACAACTCATTCTTGCAAGTGCGGATAGTTTCATCTCTTCTTTGCTGATATGATATGATGTGATTATACATACCATCTCAAACATCTGTAAACTATAATAACTTTATACTTCATATCTTCTTTGCAGGCATATATATATATATATATACAATTATAGTGCAGGTAGCAGGCAGTTGTTCCTGCTCTATGTAATGAAGAAAGTAGATGGAAGGCGACAGTTGTTTTATTAAAAAAGTCAGCCTATTGACCACAGTTGTTGCAATATTAGTAACTGTAGCTAGTTAGAAGCTCTCTGCTTTTCTCTTTTCTCCTTTGTAAAGAGAAACATATAAACTAGCTAATTATCTTTAATAAAATCTCATACAGCCTTATAGTTTCACTCTTCATTTATCTTTCATCTTTTGTTTGATAAGATTGCAGTATGCAGATCAAGAAAGCATTTGGTTTTGTACTTTTGATTGTGTGTGAATCCTAAGTAGGATGAGGAATCTACTTCTTCAAAGATTCCTAGATGGGAGATGCCCACATTCCCCTTAGGAATCATTCTTCCTTGAGTAGCTCGAATTCGTGGTTGGGAGTTCTTGAAAATCGACTCCGACCCTTTTCAGTTCGTAATGTTCTCGATTCTGTGTAACGATAATGTGTGTGTGTGTGTTGGACTAGCAAGGCACGATCTCTAACTTTCTTGAATATAACGATGAATTAAAGGATAGAAATCATTGGCTACATTAGACAAGTAACTTGTTGATTTTACATGATAATCCGAATACAAACATTGCTTATTCAACGTCATTCAACACATAAGCATATATTATTCTTTAAAGTAAGTCCATTTTGGTGGGAGGCTTCAAATCACAACTCCTTCAAGGCAGAGTGTAGGCTGCAAATCAAACAACACTCAAAAGAATCAGTACTATTCACTTAAAGAACAAAAGAAATGCATAGACATGAAGAAGTACTTACGTCCGCACTTGAAGCCGGTGGGGCGGGTGGCAATACGGCAGCGTTTAGGGATGGCAATGGCGACAGCCGGCTTGACGCCGCCAGCCTTGGCGGTGGCCGAGAGCAGGACGGCGCAGAGGCACTTGGGATTCTTTCCAATTCTCTTGACTTGGGCGCAGCAGCTACTCGACACAGGGGCCTTGGGGTCGCGGGCCGGGGCCGCGCAAGGGGCGAGCTGCACCGCCACTTTGTCCGGGGATAGTTTGCCGCATGCCCCGCCACCGGCTCCCGCGGCGCGGGATGCTAGGGCTAGCAATGCGAGGAGGCAAGAAACCTTGAAGAGAGGGGACATTTTGTGTGTGATTGGAATGGGGAAATGGTGGAGGAGTTGTGAATGTGGTGGCGTGGATTTATAGTGTGAAAGTGAGGAGCACTGAGTTAGCAAAGGAGTGAATGATTAATGGTTTGAATGGGGGAATGGTGCTTTGTTAGAGCCATTAGGATTGTTGCAAGTGGAGAGTTAAGGGTGAGAAATATATTTAGGTTTAGGTAGTTAGTGTTTAGTTTGTAGAAACACCCAAAGAGTGACTCAACCACCAACTCATGTAGTTTTCTCCACTAACTACTAAAGGGGCACATTTTTGTTAATTATTTTCTTTTTTGTTGTATAAAATGTTCAAAAGGAAAAGAATTTGTAATTCAATCCAACAAATGGGAGTTGATGATCATCAAAATAATTGGCTCTGATTAAAAAAAAACACACACACACACACAAGAAAAAACAAAGAGAAAAAAAGCAAAAAATTGGCCAAAAATAAATCGCCGTTGCCGGGGATCGAACCCGGGTCACCCGCGTGACAGGCGGGAATACTTACCACTATACTACAACGACTTGATGTTTTCATGACATTTAAGAATAGTAGTAAAAGTAAGAATCATATGTAATTCGAAAAAGAATGAACTATTTATTAAGCATGAATCATCTGAGTATATCCTTCGCTAGTACAAAGAAGTTCTCAGCTTCTGTAAATCTTGATAGGAATTTTTTTTTTGATACATTACATCTCTCACAACTACTCTTCTTCTGCATTTACATTAAAAATGAAAGGACAAAGATAGAAAGACACCATCTTCATTACTACTCAACAAACTCATGACTCAGTGACTCATGGCTTCAAACCACAACTCTCAGAAAGATTCAAGAGAAGGCGAGGTGGATACCTCTCGAGTGGTGCTCGAGAACGAATCCGATCTCTCGATGCCGCTCACCTCCTTCCCTTTCCCTTCTATGCTCAAATAGTCTGTCAAGATCTTCTTCACTCCAAATCCTCCAAGAGGGAGTTTGCTGCTCTCTGTGTACGCCGCTCTCTCCCCCTTCACGATGAGCGGTGAAGGCGAGAAGGCGGGAGATGGTGCAAAGTTTGGCTTACACCCCACGTTTACATTCTTGTGAGTGATGACACCAACTTTGGAGATTGAGATGATCTGATCTGAATGCTTGGATAAGTCATCCACGTATAGTAGATCGTCTATTCGTGACACAATGTTGAACGCCAGGCTCTCAAGAACTCTCGAGTAGCTCTCTAGTATGGATTTTCCAACATCCTAGATTAACATGCATTAGCAGTTAGCATACCTCTAAACAAAAGGAAATCCAAAGAGTATTAGTTGTCCAACCTTAGGTACCTCACCTTGTTGCATTGTATTTTGCACATGTCTAAGGTGGTCTGAGGTAGGCCGGGAAACCGCAGTTTCAAGCAGAGGAGAAGACTCTCGGCCCTCCCAGCAAGCACCTCGCGCCTATCTGCATCGCTAACGAAGTCCTTCATCATTTCCCATGAAGATCTTGAAATTGATCTCTGTTGCAAAGGTCTCGAGTTTGAGTTTGAGTTTGAGTTTGAGGTCGTTTTTCTACGCCACACGTGTATGGCGGCCTCTAGTTTGTTGGCTATCTCAAGAGCGTGATGCTCGGACGACAAATCAAGGCACTCCAGTAAGCATTCGGGCGAAAACTGATCACTGTTGATGTATCTATGGATCAAATCTCCCAAGCTTGCTTTCCCATTCTGAAACAGATAGTAAACACTAAACAACACACTCAAGAATAGGTTTCCTTTTCTTCCTCGCTTGAAAGAGTCATTGATTTGTCTTACCTTTGGGAGAGAGTCTAGATATGAGTTAGGTGTGTCCATTTCAGCCAATGCAGCATTGTTGATAGCCATTGCAGCTTTGTGGATCTGGTTCGTGCAGTCACGCCTGTGTTGCAACATCCTTCTAGAATCTTCTTTGAGGCCACCGGGCGGAACCCGGGGAACGGGAAGCCACCATTTGTGTTCTTGATTAGGAAGGGGTTTCCTGAAGGATGTGGTTCCATCTGCCTCTGGTGCTACTATCCCTTGCTCAACATACCAAAACTCTGAGCCCTCAAAACTCTCCAATATTTCCTACAAAAGACATAGTCAACGTAAATCGACATACTAACAAACGCCCGTCTATGGACTATAACGAAGATTCGAGCATCTCACGAGTAGCATGTTGTCCAATTTGCGCAATGCAGGGAGATTAACGTAGAGATCCACCCGCGGCCGGGATGTCATGACCTGGAACGAAAGGAATGCAGTTGAACTCGAGACAAGATCAAGAATCATAGAGCATGCAACATTAAGGAATTTAAGGTTACAAACAAGGTGATCAAGATTCAAGAATGATAGAAGCACCTCAAGTTTGGTTCCATCTGGGAATGTTTGCCAAGAAGGTACTAATTCCACAATATGATCACTAACACACAGAATCCAATCCATTTCTCTTCTCCACATTAGTTTCTTCTCCAACTGCAGAGGCTCTAACCTCCAAATTTGGCCAAAAAGTGTAGCTAAGAACACAGAATTAAACCATCATGAGACAGTATTCCTAAAGATTAGATTCAGCTAACCTTAATATCATAAAAGGAAACATCATACCACAAAGATTGGTAATAGCATTTGATATAGCAAGAGCAGTGCAAACCCCATTGCCACAACCAGACATGTCCTCACCAAGCAGCAGTTTTGCAAACCTTTCTTTCATCATCTCACTCTCTACACACACACACAAAAGATCATATTACACAGAAGAAAAGGAGAGCAAATGCATACTATTAAGAAAAACAAGAACCTGAAACACATGCTCCCTGTTTGTCTAATTTAGCCTTGTCCGAATTGGGCTTCTCAACTTCCTCAGAAGCCTCGGAGCTGCTGCAATTTTGAGGAGGCGAAGAAGAGTCTTCAGAACTACACAAATTAGCCTCAGAAGCCAAAAACTCAGAACTCGAACTGCTTTCGCCGCTTTCTTCTTCGTTCAAACCTTTCATATCTCCCAACTCTCCACCAAGACTTCCAGTTTCCTTGATCAAGACTTCCATATTCTCCTCGATTGAGTTGGGCGAATCGCAGTAGGCAGAGTTGTTGACTACCATCCCATCAAAATTGTACCTTCTGCTGGAACTTCTACTGGGCGCTTTAGCTCTACTTTTCAAGAATCTGACAGATTTCGACACCCAAAACGACAAAGTGGAAGAGGGGTTCGGATTTCTTGAAATTTCGAACTGCTTCAGTTTCTGTCCGAGTTCACCATGGTCGGAGAGAGCTCTATCCATAACCATAAGGCGGCAGCTTCAGCTTCAGCCATTTTGTGAGTGGGAAAATTCTATATAACCAAAAAAAAGAGGGATTCGGGAATGGCAATAATTACTCGAAGATTTGTGCAGAAGCAGTGAGGCGCAAGAATGATTTCTAGAGATAGAGAGGAAAGGAAAGTATGATTGGAGAGGTTTTTATGGACAATGATAAGCAAGGGGTTCACAAGGGAGACCAAGAAAAGGCAGTGAGGCTCCTAATGCTGCCCTTTTTTGCTTAAACAAGGCGCTTTCACAGCTTCATTGTTACCCTTTGCTTCAACAAGGGCTCTCTCACAATCATTACATTCAGAAAAGAAAAGGCTCATTATCATTCCTTGCATAATGTAAAAAGATTTACCTTCTTTCACCTTTATTCTCTCTTTCTCACCTCGTGTTCTTGCTGACTTTGTCTCATTCATCAACGTTCTGGGATAGTTCAATTCAATTCTTGACTCTTTGTGGCAAGTTTCATTTGATATTTTCGCATGGCAACATCCGTATTTCACGTGTAGTTTAGCTGAGTCTTGTCTTGTTCTGGTTGGGTACAAAACGACATTATAGTTTGTAGTTTTGTGACAATTGGAATATGGTTAGGTTGGATGAAGATTAGGTGAAGGAGTGAAGGGCGAGGATTCGCATCATCACAAACAATTCACATGCAATGAAGGCAAGACAAATTTGAGGATGTTACTAAGTGACAAAATTCATATTTGCTGACGATTTCAGTTCATTCTCTACGTATTATTTGTTCAGCAGAGTCTGAGAATAGCAGACTCTCAGACTAAGATTTCATGTTCCTGTCCAAATTACAAGTTTATTGGAATTCGGAATTAATTAATATTTGTTAAAAATGAAAAATATGATATGATATAAATTAACACTAATTTGAAAGTTCTCCTATTTTTAAATTTATCAGCCCTACAAATTATTTAAAAGTGAGACTAAATATTAAAAATAATTACTCCATCAGTCCATGGATGTTTGTTACATTTTGACCCGACACGTGTTTTAACGTAATGTTTTGATTTTAGATGGAAAAGTGTAGTTAGTGGAGTTTGGGTCCCACTTGTTATTAGTATTATTTAATTAAAGTGAGTATGATATAAATGAAAAGTTTATAATGTAACAAACATTAGTGGGCGACCCAAAATGGACATAGGGAGTATTTTATTTGTTTGATTTTGAGATCTTTCCCTTCTCTTCGGGAAACAGTGCTAATATATATCTCTTTCAAAAACTTGGGGTTTGATTGATTTTGACTCAATATTCTTGAACAATTGGAAATGGCTAGTAAAAGAAGAAAAAATGGAATTCATAAATGTAAACTTAATTAGTGATACTAATTATGAAATTAAGCATGCTTAAAGGTGAGATTTGTGTTACTGTGCAATTGGGCCATGCAGTAGTGTAATGAATGATGCAGTAGTAACAAGAAGCATGATTTGTCTTAATGGTCCAACACATAATTCTATTTTGTGACTTTCCTTGTAAGGTAAAGGGTTAGTGATAATGTTATAGTGGTGGTTGTTACTTGTTACAACAGGAAAAAATATATGTAATGCGAAAATAATAATACTTAAACCTACCCCATTCCAACAACTAACACATTCTTGGATTTCACCGTTTCAATTACTTAGTTTGCAATGTACTATACTTTTGTGTTAATAAAGTGCTTAGTAATTATTGAGAGCTATTAGTTTGCAATTTGGTGGAGATATTTGAGCACTTTTGAAACATGATTGTCAAGTTATAAATTTTAAATATTCATTTGAACTCATTTAGTTAGTTCTGTTATATAGTTCTTCATGGACATTTGTTAATATGCACGCGATTGTTGTGGTAATGACACGTAACGCCAAATAAACATAAGTATTATATAATATTCTCATTTTTTTTGTTTGATTGACCTTCTGCAGACATATTTCAATATTATCCTTATTTTTAAATGTTGAAATTATTCTCATTAATGAATATCAAAGCCTTAGAGTTATTTTTATATTTTCCCCTAAATAATAATTAGAATAGGTGGAGTATTATTGCAAATGAGATTTAATGTCCTTTTTTTTCTTTTGTTTCACACTCTATGCGATGCATGTTCCATAATCAAATTTTATTTTATTTTTTATACTTTAATTTAATTTTGTATTGGGTAATATGATTTATCCCACTACTCTGCAATTATTTTTTAATATCTAACATCGCTTTTCATTAATTTTTAGAGTTGATAGATACAAAAAAAGTATATAATTTTTAAAATCTAGCCCAATTAAAGGCCCATGCAATCTATAAAAATATAAGGGCTCATAATCAAATTCAAGGTCCATATATATATTGTTAATACTTTATAAGACCCATTAAATTATTTTCATCTCAACCCAAAAATCATTACTTTCTTTTCCTTTGTTTTTTTCTATACAAAGATTATATTATGTTTGTATATATACATTGAAACTACGCATTGTAAATAATACACAGGGTTCATCAATGTGCACATATCTCGAGAAAGAAAAGAAATACTGAGTGAATATTCCAAGACTCCAAGTAGCAGAATGCATTCATGAATAAAAAATTCAATATTCTGGTCGAAATTTAACAGCAATAGGAAATTAATGGGAGCAAAAGTGAGTTAAGAATTGCAAGTTCCTAACCTGTTCTTAGAAAAAGAAAAAGAGACTTCAATTTGTCGTCAACACTATTTATCCACTCCTGTAGATCTATGTATCCTTTATATCCTTGACGACGGTAACAGCACAAGGTGCATTCGCCATCACGTAGTTGCTCACGCTGCCCATAATGATCCTACACAGCAACAATGTTTAAATTAAATTGTAACGATCGATTCACGTATCATTTCGAGAATATTGAAGATCGAATTGAATGAAACTGAATATTTTGTGTGATCGGAGATGAAAATACCTTTGGATGAGCGATAGTCCCCTGCTGCCCATAACCAAGGAATCCAATTTCAGCTCTCCACTAGCTTCACAGAGCTTCTCTCTTGCATCTCCCCATAACAACTTCACCACCACAGTTATCTGATTATTTTCCACCAGGTTTTCGGTCAGATCCAGATTTGAGAATTGAGATTACTTATTTCCTTATATATGAAATTCAATACAGAATGCCGAAATTGAAGTATGGATATAGAACCACCTCTTTCTGCCTCACGGCAGTGTCGAGCATGTCGAGAACTTCAATATCAATGGCGACGTTGTACTTCTTCATCCTCTCTGGCTCGCGAAACTCCGACAACGGCATCAGAGCTGCGATCGGCAATTTTCGCCCAAAAGTAAAATCAAAATCAAAATCAAAATCGGTCGATCGATCCGATCAAATGATTCAAATAAAACAAAATGAGAATGTAAAGGAGTAGAAATGGAGAAATGGACGTACGAGGACCGGATTGCGCCCAGAGTTGGCTCTGAGCGTCGTCGGCGGAGCAAGGTTTGATGTGGAGAATGTAAAACGTGTCGCCTTTATCCGCCAAATGATCGATCGACCATTTCAGCGCCGATTTGCTGCTCTTGGAGAAATCCACTGCCACGCCAATTTTCGTGTCCTTGGGCATTCTTTAGACTACCAATTTCTTCTTCTTCTTCTTCTTCTTCTTCAAATGGTGTGGTTGAAGCTCTGGTTTTGTGCTTGTGTGGAGGATTTGATAAGGGCTTATTCCGATCCGAAAAAAGATTTCCCCCTCTTTTCTAGCTTAAACACTTGGCGCCTCCTCACCTTTTTTTTTAATTGTTCAAAGCGACATAAATATTATCCAAATAAATCCCTTATACACTTTACTTTAATCTAATGAGTTTATAATTAGGACATTATATTACTTTTTATCTCGTAAACTTTTTGGTAATATTTTTAATTTCAGTCAGGTATAATACAATTTTATGCTTCATAAATTAAAACTTGAAATAATTTTTGCCATTTTCTCCAGAATTAGCTTAATACAAATTTTAAGTTATATCCAACTTCGGCACATGCAGATGCAGTGATGAGTCATCAACAAAAAATTTCGATTTTGAAAATCACTTCATTTTTATATTGTTACAAATTTTAATTTATAAAGTTAAAACTATCAAAAATTTGAAAATAATGTAAATTTATGTATTAACCCTGTAGTCTTAAATTTCTAAACTTGTGGTGTGGAGGTGGGCTTTAAATTCAATATCCATCAAGCCCAATCTTACTTTGGGCCGTAAAAACTCTCTTCTAAATGGGCCCAGTAATTACATAAGAGCTTCAACATACTCGCTTTACTCCACTCTTTCTGTCTCTCATATTCCTTAATACAATTTCTTTATTATTCTTCTTGTTATTAAATAATGATAAAAATAATTTCCTGCTTAAATAAATAATATTATTTATAAAATAATTTTTTTGATTTATTCAAATGAAAATAATAAAAATAATTTGTGAGTGTCGCATTCTACTTTCTACAAAATTTAGACATCTAATCGTTATTATGCAAAAATTTATCACCTGGAGACCATTAATCTGAATTTGCAATGAAAATAATTATCCAGTTGGAAATGAATGTATAGAATTAGATAGAAAGTTTAAAAGAGAGATGGGATCTAGATCTAATTCTAGAATGGATGAGGCTGCACGTGCATTCCCTGCTTTGTCCCATCACCATAAGACACACCCAACTAGCATATATGCTTCTATCACATGTATAGATTATCAAATATTCTTATTTTAGTGAAATTATAATTCTGCCTTAACGTGCGATGGACTATGTGCTATACAGTCAGGCTGCCTGCATGGCAGGTACAACCACTATTTCCTTTTACAAATTGCTTCAAACATATATAGTCCTTCAAATTATTTAATATCATAATTTAATCAAAGTCATCTTCATCACTTTTCTTTATTCATGTTTTAGTACTTTGTTAAGTAGAAATTTAATCAAGACTAGTGTAAGATTCATCTAATCCATTGTTAAGACTTGCATGTGTTACTAATTATTGAGAGTGTTCGTTGATTTTTTATTTTTTCATTGCAGATACAAACATAATGTAAAAGATTGACTAATTTCAAAGATTCTTAAATATGGCCACCAACAATGAATCCAAATTTCGTTATGTAGTGAGAATAGTAGTGACAAAAGAAGTCGGTACAAGATCATGTCTAGTTAAAATCAGCTTATATATGCATGCAATGAATTAGCTCAAAAATTAGCCATTCCCATCATCAAGAATGGTTGGAGATAGAATATACACACAAGTTCATTTGATGATTATTTAAAGTCAAAATGCCCTATTCAGATGTAGGCTTGCCAACCTGCGGGTTTTACGCGGTTTGAGATCGATACAATAGTTATGATTTTGGATTTTGGACTTGAATGGACTAGACTCGATAAATAGTTCTAGTTCTGGATTCGGAGCCGGAACGACTACTATAGGACTCAGATCAAAACCAAAATCAATAAAATTAATGTGTTACACAATTTTCATACGAAATTAAGAAAAGAGAAATTCATGTTTATAATTATCATATAAATATGTATTTAAAACTATTTTAAAAATAATAAATTACTAGGTCAGTTCTAGACCTAAACCGTATCGAATGTGTCGTGTCGTGTCAGGTCAGGTTAAAATCAGTCATGACTGCGTCTAAGTAGATCTGGTTATAGAATCAAAATCGAAACAGCAACTCTATGCCTTACTAAATTTTGATCGATATAGATCATAATCCGGATAAAATCTACCCGTTAACATATCTATTTCGATGTCCTAATTTCACTTTTGATCATCGTATGTTTACAGTTTTAATATACAAAAGAGCAAGTAAATCATGGTCACCTCCCCATTAGCATGTCATCAATAGAACATTGTGATTTTAGGAGTGCTTATATCCTTAATGATCAATGTTAATCCGGCTTTAATTTGATAGTTTATTTAAATCATGAGCATGTGAAGTATGGTCCCTATGAAATGATAATTTTAGGTAGAGAAGTTGGAGGATCACATCACGAGCTAAATAACAAGTTCTCTCATGGTATATAGTACGGTAGTTACTTAAATTCCATTTATTAATTTTACATATATTAGATATATAGAGTAGCATGCCTCCTCTAGTGCTCTCTAATTATTACAATTTGTGGGACACTTATCTCACATGATTGTTGTCAATTAAAAACAAACGAATCGAGAACATTACTTTCGTTTATTAATAATGTTCTGGACAATAAAATTGTTACAAATAATTTTGATGGTGTTTTTTTAAAAATTATTTAATTAGTAGTTTGGAGTTGACTAATGGCTATGTAGTTTGTACATACAAGAAAAGATGCAATTGGTTGCCCTAATCACAATTCAAGTAGTCCACTCAGTTTCTTAAAATATCCAAACTATTGAGAATTAAATAAATGTTGTTAGGTCGAACCGGTGAAGGTTCAGTATTATGGTTTATTTGGTTCAACTAGATTCAATTATGGCTAGAACATTTTGATAAATAAATAATACTCCTTCTAATTCCATATTTTTAGTTCCATTTAACTAAAATTGTGAGTGTATTGATTATTAAAGTCAAAAATAGTGAGATAATCCATAATATTTATATATTTACACAAAATATTTTGAATTGTATCTTCTTGTACAAAGGTGGTGGATACGTGGAGAGAGAATTTATGCAATAAACTCAACTGAATATTCATTGGCAATTATTGATTGTAAAAAGAAAAACAACTTTGATCATAAGAGCTATCTTGTCTTCCACGATCAAAATTCGAATTATTTCCCTCTACTTATATAGTAGTATTATAATTAGTGATAAGTTACAGACAATTGATATCGAAATAGTGATAAATTAAGGGGATTATCAATTGATAATAGTCGGTAAGGAAAACCTTGTACCACTGTAGAGCTGGTAAAAATGGCCCGAACCCATAGATCCGCCCAAAAGTCCGGGTTTTGGAAGGGAGTTTGGATTTAGAAAAAGGAAGTCCGAAAAAAGAAATGGACCTAAAAAACCTGCGGCCCGTCCGGAATTGAATTGAGCCTCACATTATGAAATCCGAAAATATTCGGGCGGATTGAATACACCTAAAAATTATGACAAGCTCGATGGGCCGGGCCGGACGGATCCAGCCCGCTACTTTTGCCACCTCCACACGACAGTGAGTGAGTGTTAGGATAAGACCCAACAATGACCATAAATTCCTATGATTCAAGCCCCCTGCATCCGGACCAAGACACAGAGTTCCATTATTTTGGCGACTCCCTTTTATTTATTTATTTATTTCCCAAAATACTTGATCATAACCTTAATCCAGCCATCTCGGCAAGTGGGGACCACTCCGTCCGAATCTAGGGCCAGGATTTTTTAGGCCAAACCTTAGACGAATTCCTGGCCGTTGAAACGTTATCCTATTTCCTTAACCGCACAATTAGTGGACTGCGATTAAGCAAGCAATACAATAGGATGGCTTTTTCCTCATTATTTCCCATTTATTATTATTTTTAAAAATAAAATAAAATAAAAAATGTGTAAAATTTTAAAAATAGTAATCTTCATAATTTAAAATAATTATTTTTCCTTATTCTTTGAAAATAAAGTGATTAGTATAATACTCTTGGAACACACATAAATTATAAATTTAATTTACGATAGATACAATAATAAATGTAGTGAAAATGACATTAGTGGTGGTGGGGAATAATAGATCACAGCCTAGTCACACTATCTTTCGGCGACAAATTTTGGTTTTGATTAGTTCTTGCTGAATTAAGAAGCTAGATTAAAATCTCCTTCTATGATATGATATAATTTGATTTGATTTAATTTGGTTGGGGAATTTGGCATTCGTACAAGTTTTGCTTTACTTTCCTTCTCATTCTCTTTCCCTTTTTATCTTTTGTCAAAGCAATTTGCGAAATATACTGGAATATATAAAAAAACGAGGCAACTCAATCAGTAGATATCCAAACATTGACACTTTCCTAATGCTCTCACTACTCACTATTATTAAAGTAGTTAATGGACGGCTCATGTATCATAATCTTGGTATTTATGTTTCTATACATCAGATTACTCGTATCAACACCAATACTATTGTATTTGGTCTAAAATCGTGCAAAATGTATACCTGCTAGCATAAATTTTATTTTTAACACTAACATGATAATTGGATGCGAAATTAATAAGTTTGGATCAAGTGTTATTGCGCTCATTTCCTTATGAGTTAACCCGATTATGATTTAAAATTATGTATCGAGTTTGGATTTAGATTACATGGAAGTTAAAAACTTTCTTTAATTTAATATTAACAATATCATCTTATTCCCCTTTTTGCGATCCCGCACATCCGGTCGTTTAACTCCCCGCAACGCTGCCGCCGTTTCTAAAACTATTTTGGGTTGAGTTCGTGTTGAACTTAGCATTTAGAGAACATGTCGTTATTATTTGTATAAGTAGCCTCAAGTTGTAAATAAAAATATAAATAGTTGGAGACTTTGAGTGTGGAGAAATAAATAAATTGAAAATAGGAGAAGATATTATTAGCAAAGTGAAGCCCACCATGAACCTCGGCCTCCACTTGGCACTGCCAAGAATACTATAATTGGGCTTTTTTTAAATATCGTACGCGGTAAAATTTATACACTCCACTTGAGAAGGAAATTGGTGTCCGCGAGAAAAAGGCGGGAACTAGCGCCGTCTAACACCGGCAGCGAAAACGACGGCCCACGAAACGATTGCCGTTAAAACAAACGGAAAAGCGGTTTGACCATTTTGAGCCGACGGTTATGCAGTTAGGCAGATTAGAATTAAAATTACACTTACAAAAAAAAGATTCTTTGTTCACCTCTCGAAGCAAAGCAAGTACAAACATTATTTTCATATTTGGGTTTTATTATCTCACCCAAAGAAAAATATGTGACAAGTAGTTTATATAATGTTGGGAAAATTTAATCTCTTAAAATTTGTTACGTTTCTTTATTTAACCGTATTGAATTCGGATTCTTTGCGGGCGTTTTTAGGGGAATGAATATAATATAAAATCGTGGGAAAGCATAATTCCACTTTCAATCATACATTAAAAGTAGTGATGTGTGAAACATAATTTGTGTTTAGATTGTTGCCAATTTATTCTTATTTTATGAATCATTAATCATCCGATACTACTATAAAAGAATACCATTTATTCTAACGCGTACATGCTAATATACTTAATTTAAAGATTTTGAATAAATTAATTAGTATTATATAATAAACCTACTTTGGATACACTACGTGGATAACAATATTCCAAAAATAATATAATTGAAATTAAATTTACCCCCACCCCAAACACACAACCACCTATTTTTTACTTGTTGCTACAAAGTTCATTCAAAATGGGGGAAATAATCAATCAAGGACAAAGTTGATTGAATTGTGGACAAAATGAGTGGATTATCCAAGAAATTATGAGGAAAAATATAGATAAAATGAAGATTAGACAAAAGAGTGAGACAGGGAGTAAAAGGACAAGGAGGTAAAAACTCAACATGGTAAGATTCCGTTTGACTGGAATATTTCCAACACATAATCTATGCTAATTATGTTTGACTCAATTAATCAACACTAAATTAATTATGTCGTTACCGGCACTCTAATTAGTATCAAATCATACTTTGTCTTTTTGTTTATTACTCTCATCACACTATAATGAGCACTTGTTCCCTTTTTGTCAATCCATCTATTTTTTTTATAAAGAATATATCATTCCATCAAATCTTACATTACATTGCTAAGTAAATATGCAATTTTACATGGAAAAATTGTTATATGGACAAAATAATGTTACTCAAAAAATTGAAATGGATCACTTATTCTCAAAATAAAATAATAAAGACAAAATACTAACAAATAAATGGGATCACTTATTGGCTAGGATTGTTTATTTTCAATTTATTTCTAAATGATGTTTGGTAATGCAAGTGGGTGTGGATTGATGCATGGATAACTTTAATTATTAATTAATGTTGGAATGGAAAGATGATACTTTTATTATTATCGTGTTTCATAATTTAGTCGTCAAATATATCATAAGAAACAGTATTAAAATTATATTTATTTCACACGACAAATGGCAATTGCTCGTAAAAAGTCTTGAAACCAGAATAAAAGTGAGTGTAGCGACGAAAATGGAGAGACATTATAAGAATAGGTTGCAAACTATGTAGCCGACAACTTTAAAGTTTAAAGCACGCCATTTACTTTTTTATAACTCTTATTTACACCCCCAAAAATTTGAATATTAGTGGTTTGACCCCAAACCCAAAGTTTAATTATGAGAATGTATGAATATTTTAGGTACTTAAATTAGTTTTTTTTTTTCAACTATTCTAATAATATTTTTTCATAAAGAGTGTAATGTTTTATTTTTTAACATTGTTCTAAAAATATTTAATATTTTAAATATCGAATATATTTGTATTGTCAATCTGTATGACGATAATAAGCTACAAATATATTTTAAAAAAGTATAAAATAGAAGGGAAATATCACAAATATAAATTAAAAAAAAATCAGTAAATAAAGGTTACAAGGGAGTAGTCTTCACCAATATAAATCCAAGGAATAATCTCATTCAGTTCAACCATACAATTTATTTCTTGATTTTTGTGTGTTATATGTTGCAGCACGAAACACTAAACATCGTTGTCTTTGAGTGTTTGTGATTTTATGTTTATTGTTACGAATAATTGTTTGAAAATTGGCAAATTTTATATTGCAACTTGAACTTTCTATTATTGGCTAGAATTTATGTCATGTATCGATGGATTAATAAGGGTGTTTTGGCATTTAGAACTGGTAGTTGATTTTCTATCTACTATTTTTAAATCGATGCGAGAATAAGTGATCATATTAAATATTATGTATGTATTTGCATGATTATTGAATAAGTGACCTCACCATCACCCTATTGTATCATTGTATGTAAGGTAATGTAATTTTTTTAATTATAAAATCACCAAAAAATAGAAAAAAATAAAAGAATTATGGGGACCTAAATTACCCCACGCTTGGCGATGATAATTGATACGTAAATTGCAAACTTCCTCTCTTGCACCATCGTTTCCTTCAATTCAACGCATATAACGCACTACATACACGTGTATGTACGTGATCAAAATATATTTATTTTATTTTCCAATATTTATATGATGTATTTAATATACAGTATTTAAAACTCTAAAATACCATTAAGCTAATTTAGCAAATTTAAACACAAAATTACCAACATTAGGTATAGGTCTACGAAGAAAAGCTGTCCTCCACAAACATAATTCAAATACTAATATAGTACTTATTTCTTTAAAAGGTGATTATGAATTTTGATGATCTAGAATAAGACCTTCCTTCTATCAATGCCTCAATAAATCGTAGACTCGGATTTATGTCCTTAAATACATATTTTTATTCCTATTTTAATACATGGAAATCAAAACTACTACACACTTAAAAAATATACTAATAAACTAAAGAGTTATAGGTAAAATTATTCACTTTTATAAAATAAAGATAATAAATATCTAATTAAAAATAAAAGAAAAAAAATACTCATTTTTCATAATAACATGATGAATTTCATCATGTGCTCGTGTTATTCAAGTTATTATGAATTTGAATAATATGAGCACATGAACAATTTCATCATGCTATTGTAAAAAATGTATATTTTTTATTTTTTTTTATCAAAATAAGTATTTTAGCATTTATCCTTAAATTAAAAGTATTTAATACTCCCAAAGGGCATTCCCGTAAACATGTGAATATAATCGGGGCAAAACAGTAAAGTGAGCAGAAAATTTGAAAACCCTAATAAGGATCCCCCGCCACTACATGCAAAGCATAACGACGCACGTTAAGAGTGGATGACGACAAACGGCCGTTACTTCCGCCTCCATTACTCCACCAATCACAAAGGCGCCACCACGTTGTCACCCATTTTCCCCTATTTAATTTTAATTAATCAATTTCCTTAATCTACATTTTATGTTTTTCAAATACAACCATTTCCTTAATTAATGAATAAGTATCTTTTTATGGAACAAAATATACTTTGTTACCTAAATCCACGAAACCCTCTTTCGCTGCTGTGTAATAATTAATAATTTTGAATTTTATATATGGTACAAGCACATATGCATGAATATTAATTGTTCACGCACAGAAGCACTCGGTACTTAATATTCATGAACGAGCGATGCATAGGCCAAATATTTGAATACATACATGAACTTGATACTTTTATATTCATATTAAAAGTAACCCCATTTAATTTGCCCCTTTAAGGTAACAATTTATTTGTTTCGTTAACCTTTTCTGATGTATATTTTTCCAAATTTACCGTGCATTTCTGGCGCCAATTTTGTTACCCTTTGTTGGATACGTTCGAATATATCCAACCTATCAATAATTATATTTTAAACACCTCACAATAAATTACTTTTATGATTTGATTTTGGAATAGTATGTAAATTATTTAAAGTAATCTGCATTTGCATGTAAAGGAAACAGCTCATAATTCACCTGCTAGTATAATTGGTGAAACTTACCATTCACAAGCACAAGCACAAGCACGACACTGTCATACAGTTATCATGCACTAGTAAATAAAATATTTATGTTCTTTCAAAATTTAATAAATAAAAGAAAGTGAATATAATTAAGATTTGATTAATTAATAAAAAAATTAAAAAAAAATAGTGGGAAGAAGGAAGCCCAGCCCAAGTGAATATAAGCGGGGCCCAAGTGCTGGGTCACATGCGAAACGAGTGAGCGGTGTCAGACAGGGGACCCACCACCACCATCTTACCTGGCTACAACTCTTTCCAACTGTTTTTCAAACTTTTCTGCCGCCGCGCGTGGCGTCTACTCTCCACCGCCGCGCTTCTGCCGCTTCTTCTGCTAGGGTTCCCACTTCTCCCACCACTTCTTCTTATATAACCCACCTCCAGCCTCCATCCGCACTTCTCTCTCCACACTGCCACTCTGGATTTCCTCTCTCTGCATTTTTCACTGGGGCCCTTGTATTTTCCCACCACCTATAATTAAACCTTCGCAAAGCAGCAAAGCTCCCCCCACAATCTTCCCACCCCTTCTCTTCTTATTTATCCGTCTCCGGTGTTTTGCACTCATCCAGACTTGAGCTCGAGGTGATTTGAGTTTTGAGTTGCTGCTATGGCTCAAGAGCTTGATGATGGAGAGTTCTGGTTGCCTTCGGAGTTCCTGACGGACGATGATTTGCTCATGGACTTCAAGACTGATTACTCGAAGACGAAGGGAGTCGATGATTTTTCTGTAGGGTTTAGCAGCTCGGATCTGAGCTCGCCAGTTGAGTCAGTGATGGGTTCCACAGAGACGGAGAGCGACGAAGATGATTTTGTGTCCGGTTTAACTCGTAAGATGGGTTGCTCTACTCTCCACGACTCCACTTCCTCGGCAGACCTCGCAGCCAAGGTTTCTACTTCTTCCACTGCTCTTTCTCTCGCTTACTCTTTTCTTTGAATTTATACATCTTAATTTATATTTCTCAACTTTTTCAGGGATTGAAGCTTTGCGGGTCGCCCCAATCCACTCTGTGCGGGTTCAAACCCGGGTCAAGCCAAAGCAGTCCGAATAGTGCTTCGCGAGTTTCTTCGCCGCCGGAGTCAAAGGATGCTATAGGCTGGGATTTACTCTATGCTGCTGCAGGGGAAGTTGCGAGGATGCGAATGACTGAGGAAACTTCTCCGTTTCGCTCTACCAAAACAATCGCTCCTCCCCCTAAATTCAGTCCCGCCGCCGTCCCTGTTAAGAATCCGAATTCTGCCTCCGTCTACTACCACAACTATGCTCAAACAGAGGCCCATCTTGCTTTCTTGCAGCTGCAAGCTACTCATGTTAGTTCCTTTCTCTCCCTTTTCCCCTCTCTACTCCTCTGTTCCATTTTACTCTTTAAACTGAACCTCCTCCTTCCATTCTCTTGCTACAGTTTCAGCGGCTTAAGCAGCAGCACATGATGAAAAGCGAGGTATGGGGGCAGGGAAAAGTGGAGTCTCATCACTTTCAGAACGGGAAAGGGAATAATTGTGGAGAAATTGGAAGAAATCAAGTTTTATCAGCAGGGGCTTGGCCTACTTTGCAGCAATCTCAGCAGCAACCTCAATCACGTCAAGCTAGTACAGGAATGAGGGCGGTGTTTCTCGGAGACACCGGCGCCAAAAAGGAACGAACCGGCACCGGTGTGTTTCTACCGAGAAGACTCGGGACCCACCCAGCCGAAAATCGCAAGAAACCAGGTCATTAACTCCACTCCACCCCAGTTCAAGTATTTAATTCTCTATAGTTAGTCGTAGTCTGCAAATAATAAGTTTCCATGTCAACTATTTTCGTAACTGCTATCACATGGCTGGAATTAATCTGATTAATTCTCCACCGTCTCCATTTATTGTCGTTCTAATCTATTTATTTCCACTCGTATAGGTTGTTCGACAGTGTTGTTGCCAGACCGGGTCGTTCACGCGTTGAACTTGAATATCGACTCAGCCGACTCTCAACCCCAATTGGGATGCAACAGGGGTTTCACTCCAGAACACAGTATGTAATTTTGAACTTTGTTCTCACTACATTATTAATTGTATATTGTTTTGCAATTAAGTATTCTTGTTTTTGAAATCATGCAGATGCTCTTTGGTTTGAGAGGAACAATGGCATGTTCCCTCAGCAGCAGAGGAGAAGCCAAGTACCACAGCCAGCAATGAATCAAGAACTCAGGCTTCCACAAGAGTGGACTTACTGAAGTTGGCTGCATCAGATCAGTATTCATGGGTTCTTTTTACAAGTGATTTGATTGAATTTTAGAGAATAGAAGTTTGTTAGGGGAGAGAAATGAAAGATGGGTATACTGAATAGTGTTTTTGCTACAAGACAGGTGGATTAGTGGGTAGAGAGTATTATTATAGGACAGTTGCAGTAGTTATTAAGTAGATGATGATGAAAAGAGGAAGAATGTTAGGAAAGAAAATGGTGGTGTATTTTTAATTTATAAAATTACTACAGAAGAGAAGAAATAAGTTTGTCAGAAGGAACAGGGCTTCTTTGGTTTGGCTCGAGGTACAAGAAAGTTGAAGATGGCAGCTTCTATTTCCTGTTCCTTTTCTTGAAATTAGAAGGTGATTAATAAAATAAGCTTGTTTTAGGTGATTATTATAATTTAATTAGTAGCTACTTAGCCTCTGAAATTGTGGAGGGTTTTGATCAATGGAGCTGGAGTTTCGTTTTGGGTGAAACTCCAGCCCTTTTTCTTTAATTCTATATATTCTATTGTAGTTTGTATTAGTTTGATGATGGTTTGTTTACTAGTGAATGCCCATTTGCATTTGTTTTATAACTTCTTGTCTCGAGTTTTGTGTTAGAAATTTGCAACTAGTTTTTTCAAGTGTGAAACGGGGTCAAAGCATGGGGTGAAGCAAAAGCTCTTGAACACTATGCTTTGCATCTTGCAGCACATGCTTTGGTTTGTGCTTTTGACCGTCGTCTTTGTGTAAAGCTCTCTCCGGTTCTTGCTTTACAGTGCTTCTGCAGTTCGAGTTGATGTTTTTATATTGTAAAACGCTTTTTCTTCTTCGAACTGTGTGTTGCGCCTTCCAATGTTGTCTGCTTAAAACTGAAGTCTCGATGTAATTTAAGGTTCACTAGCAAAGTTAAACAAACATTCTTATTTTAGTAATGATATTTAGTTTATTATCAAGTGGGACGTACTTGGTAATTAGATTTAATGTATTTTAAATATTTTTGTATTATATTAATTGAAATAAGATGCGACAAATTCAACTTCATCCCTTCTGCACCCTAAAGGGATCCCTGCAACTTGCAGTTTCTCACACAAATGAATATTTATTTATTTGTCTAAAAATAATTATATTTGCTTGAACAGAAACATTCCAAGTGGGCTTTCCTAATATTAGGAAATTAAAAAAGACGTATAAAGTGGGGTGTTCATGCATGTATTATTATTGATTTTAATATTTAAAATTGATGTAAGTAGCGTAAATCTATTAAATTGAACACAATCTCAGGGAATTAATTATTTGTGAATTAGTAGATTGAGAATGGAATGAAGATTGAAGGTATTAGGTTGAGATTTTCTTTTTTTTAGGTATTAGGTTGAGATTATGTGGTAAAGTATGAATTGATTAGATATGTTGATGAGAAGAGAAATGGGTTGCTTGTTATGGGTGACTCTATTCCATGTGCATTGCTTGTTGCAACACAACATCCCTCATGCAATGCCTTATCCCACAACCAACTAATTTATATACATCCTTCCAAATCATATCATATCATATCATATCCTACCCATACAAAAAGATATTATTACCGTACATTTAATTTATAATTATTTTGCAATCAAAAGAAAAATATAGATTTCTGTAACCAGGCCATTGGAGTCAGATGTTGAGGAGAACTAGCATCTTATTCTTGGCATCCAAGGAAGAAGCTTCAAGGAACGAGTATAATTACATATTTACTGCACTTTCTAAATTCAAGATTAATTTAATTGGTGCACGTGTGGGTTCGTACGTGCGAGCTTGTTTAATAATTTAGTCCATTTCATTGCTTGCCGTCCATTAGTTAGCTTGTTAATTATAAGCATGAGTTGACCTTCTCTACTCAACTCATTTCTTCAACTTTTTAAGGAAACCAAACCCAACTAAATGATTGTATTTAACATTCATTTGGAGCAACACACGCTTTTTTCTCTATTCTAATATTCATTCCTCCCGATTATTTATACCATACGCTAATTATAACTAGTTTAGTCGCGACATATTCCTAGTAGTTCGACTCGAAAGAAGTTATTCTTTGAAATTTAAGTCGAGCCCCAATTCAAACCTCAAATTATATAACCGAGTATATGACGAGTCGAACTCGAACTGATGACGAGCTTGGTAATCATATCAATGTGTCGAGTATCATCACCAATATTAATGCTCGAGTCTAGCTCAAGCCGAATTTTAGCACAATGAATATCTAATCAATTTAGACTCGATGTGGTGAATTTATGTTGAAAAAATGATCAACCGACCAAAATCATTCATTAATGCAAGTTTTGTTAGCATGATTAGTCAAAGAATCTCTATTATCCCAAACTACCAAAACTAAATATAACTACAAATTCATTAATCCCAATTATGATATATTAACCTCCAATCAATATTAATCAACTAATTAGTAAACTCATAGAAAGCAAGCACCTTGAAACTCCATTTCTTTTAAATCAACGTCAAACAAGTAGCTATTTATATCAATTTGTTAACCTAAATCCAAATCAATGATTAAAAATCCAAATCGTTAGGATATTGCCACTTGCAAGTCGTCGGCACAACCACTAGCACTCCCAATTGCTACACTATTCACTCAAACCACTAAATAAATACAAAAAATAAGATGTATAATAAAATATGACGACGTGACTGAGTTTATACGTTTGTGACGTTGGACAAGATTAATAAAAGGCAGGAGGAGCTTAGAGTCATTGTAATAATCGAGTTAACATACAAGGTAGTTGTCACTGTGGTTTAGTGTAACATCCAAATCGGCCATCACCTAATTTTTACTATTATTTGTTGTTTTTGTGAGAATTATATGACACCTGCAAATATATGGAGTGGTTTAACGTTGCTTTTGGCCCTATTATTAAACAACAACAAAATTAGCTGCCCTAATTCAGTAAGATGTATGCTTCTTAATTTCAATGGTTGCTCACCAACTATCACAATCTGTAAAGTAGTTTAATGTGTCACGCATTCATGTTTAATTACTACACTATGCTTCGGATTCCATATTTTAGATTCTTAAAAACATTACTTGAAATTAGAATGAAGAGTCTCACATACCTTCAGATTTAGTGTTTTATGGTTAAATTTATTATGTTTATTAATATTTATTAAAATTATAAATTTTTACAATATAATGATTAATGCATTATAAATTATTAGAATATAAATCTTAATTATCGAAGACAAATAATTATTGATATGGTGGGATAAAGCGTGAGCGCAGGCACTGAGTGCGGCCGGAATTTTTGAATTTAATTCACGGATAGTCGGCCAATTTTAGTAGTATTATTAATTGTTTGCATAGAATTAATTTAAGTAGATTATCATCAGATCAGATGTTCCAAAAATTATTGAAGATATACACCAACTTATTATTTTTGATGTCACATCACTAGTGGAGTTTCCGCCAAACATTGCATAATGATTCGAAAAGGTCAACCTTTTTTCACTTAACCCCAAATCCAAATGGAGGATTTTCTTTAGGGTGTGTAAATGTAATAATTGGACTAAATCGAAAACTACCCACTCCATAAGTTTTAATTAGTTTGATTCAGTTTTTATGTAAATTAATTTAATCTTTAAATTATTACTATCTATCAAATACATGTAAATTGAGTATGTGAATTTTTATAAATTGGGCCTACTTCATCATCTTTGTATTGATTGGGCTTTCTTTTAGTGCCCCATCACTTGGTGAAATTGTGCAAAATTAGAGTGATTCTAAAATACAATCATTTGAATTATAACTTGCTCACTCATATCTACGAATTTATTATCATTCACTTTGTTAATTTTCTTCCCCTTTCCTTTTGTAAATTTTTTGAATTTATTCAATTAAATATAATAAATTAAATGTGAATTTATTATTATTCACTTTTGAAGGAGATGAAGCTAAATTAATTGGGCCTTGCTCCTTTTCTAAGCCCACTTCCAAACATAACGTACCCAACAGCATGGCCCAAAACGGCAGCAATAAATACACCACCGTTATATGACGTCACGGCCAGCATCACAAAATACGAAAACCCGGCCCGAATAGCGTGGAACCCGGTCTGGAAGAAAATGGCAGCGACCCGATTCGAACCCGGCTTGACTAAGTAGAGGTTGGACAAAAACTCGGCGAAAATGGCTAAGGCGAAGACGAAAACCAAGGAGAGCCCATACATACCCGGCTTGTTATCGGGCCAACCCGGGAACAGGAAGTGGGCTTCTTTGCCCCAGTAAAAGGCCACGTGATGAAATGCGTGGTGGTGGATTTGGGCGGTCGGCGGCGGAGGTGGCGGCGGTGGGGCGGCGGACATGGTACTGTTGTGGTGATCGCAAGGTACAGCTTTAATTACCTCCATTTCTGCTTATTGAATTAATATACAGATGTTGACATTTTGTAGTGAAATTTTTTACTTAAATAAGTGATTGAAGTTGTGCTTTTTCAAGATTTTATTCTAACTTGTTCGTGAAAAAAGCATTTTGTTTCTTATGTGATTTTTGTTAGGAGGAATATTTGCATGTTTCCATGTTTCAAGCAATCTTAGCAGATACCAGAGACATAGGTTTGTAATAATCTCAACTACATTAAGTAGTTAGATCTGATGATTTATGAATTAATTAATAATGAAATTCTATAAAAGGGTCGTATCTAAATTCGCAGTTTATTTGAATACAAATGGTTATTACCTATATAGTTCAATAAATTGTACAATAATTAAATGTATCCACAAATATTTTAATTTTCTGGGAAAACAATAAATACTAACGAGGACAATAGGACTTACTTTTTTTCCAAAAAAAAAACGGAAAGAAAACTTGTTTCCACGTCATGATTCTAAAATGGACAAAAAGGTCACGAGAAGGCTTCGGACATGAAATAATTTGGTGGTTAATTATATACAGTAGATTGATATTGATTATTAAGAATAATGATTCCGGATAACTTCGTCGAATGTGGCCATTATATTAGCAGACAAAACGAGAAAGCAAGTACAAATGAATAAAGTTGCTTAATTAAATTATAATATAACGAATTAATAAATCCTCATTAATATTTAATGTGTAGTGTCCTGCTTTTGGAATTTCTTTTAATTTTGCTTTCTATTGAGGCATAATAAAATCAACTACTTTAGCGTGTGCAAAAAATGAAATGAAATGACTACTTTAGCCTATGTGTAGTCTCATACGAAAAATGAAATGACTATTTTTTTTCATACACATGATATACCCACGTTCTATTTTTTTGTTATTTCTTTTAATACTCGTATCGAATGTAAATTAAGCATATTAAATGGGACGGAATAATCCTCGTATTATTTCTTTTAGTATAGTGTAGTTTAACCATACTTCAGTGGAAAAGGTATTGAATAATACTTCATCTGTCACATTATTTATAATTTGATTTGATAAATAACACTCACGATTTTGATCAGATCAAGCCAAATAATGGAAGGAAAGAAATAACATTCTTAGCAAACTTACATGGTAAAGGAATAAATTAAGACACAAAATTTCATTGTGGATTTGCAAAAGAGTGATTCTTGAAGGGTTTAGTAAACTAGAATGCCCAAAACACAGCCAGAAGCTTTATATGTAAAGTAACAAGTTTGGAATATAAGTATGTAAGAAGTAAGAAGTGTAAAGATGGTTGTTAATTATTATATCACTCAACAAGCGTGCTTCAATTGTTGCCTCCACCGACTTTTTGGGTCACCATAGTATTGTTTTTCAATAAATGTAGGCCATCCATAATTATAATATATATAGTGTATCATCATATATACACTCAATCTTATTTTATTCATTTAATTGGATAATTTGGATATGCTTTTGGTATTCAATTAACAAAGTAGTTGAGTGACTCGAGTCATGTATTTGTAACTTGTAAGGGCATCAAACACCCACATCTCTTCACTAATAGATAAATTAACTTATCAAGAAATACAAAACATTTATAATTTTGGTGAAATGAGTAAATTTTTAATAGCCATGCACTTTATTATATTACTTTCTAACTTCAATTCTTGATGCTACTCATTTTCTAATTTTGGCGCCATTATGAATGAATAATTTAGTTGGTTACCAAACTTGAAGCAAATATGACAATAACACAATTGGTTCCTTCTCACGTGCGAAACATAATAAGTTGTTCAACTCTCGTTCCAAAATAATGATTTGTGAACAGAAACAATTAATAATTTAATAATTGTAAATAATAAAAATAAATATGAATGAATTTATGGTGTAGTGATTGCACATGAAAGAACGTGAAACATGGCCCATTCCAATCCCTAGATGAGAGAATCTTTAAATAAATTTGCAGTAAAAGTCCAAAAGGCCACATTGAAACATGACCTAATTCATGAGTAGGTACTACCAAAACAGCTAATTTTAATCGATTTTTTTTGGATTTTTTCCCTCAATAATTCATCAAAAATATTGGCAGATACTCGAAAAGAGCAAAAACAATTCTATTTATGAGGGGATTTGAAATATTTTATATGAACTTTACGTTTTTTCTAATTTAATGTAATTAGTTTTTCCATAAATGCATAGCTAGATAATGCACCTCTGTAAATGGAACTTGCCTTTCTTACTTTCTGCTTGCATTAGGTTCCATTTATGTGGGTATTTTTTTCAATTTATTTAAATTTATTATTTTGAAATTAGTGAATTTACTCGTACTTTATTTTTTCACTTTTATTTATTTATTACATTCATTGTATTAAAAGAATATTTTATTATCGGACCATTATATTAAAATTGATTATTTTTTCAAAAATGATGGGGAGGAGTAGAACATTTTTTACTGAACCAAATTAAACAAGGTCCATAGAGCCGTCCACAGGCAATTACGAACAAAAAGACTAACCCTAATAGTGAGAGAGTATTCGTGGGGCCCAAAAGGAAACAATATATAGAGTAGGCCCCGAAATGGGTCCCACAATATTCTGCAGTAATCCTGTGCGACGCAGAGATAGGTTGTGGATGCCTATCAACTGACACCTCAATTTGTAACCGTCCGATTGTTTCAGCACTTAGGCGGAAACGCTATCTCATTCTCTCCCTCATCATTAGCACTTGGCATTCTCACTTGGTCCGGTCCAGTCCAGTGACGCACATCTCTCTTCGCGGGACTTTTTTCCTCTCTCTCTATACGTATAGTATCTATACATTTCTATCTGCAGAGGAGCTGTTTCTCTCTCACTCTCTCACTCTCGTCGGCGGCATCGAGCCTTACGCTTTCTTCATTTCTAAGAAGATTTCTTGCTTTTCTCTGACCTCCTAACTTTGCTTTCAGTGTAAGTTTATTTGCTCTCTGCATATTTCATTTTTTCTCTTCCTGCGCTTTTACTGGAGAAAGGATGATGTGTTCGTCGAATGCTTTACGAGTTTCGAGTTTTTGCTGAGATTTATTCTCTCGCAGCTGGTCGTAGTGCTGCTTATTGGTTTCCGCTAGTTTTTTTCTTTTCTAATTTTCTGTTTCTGGTTCAAATTGGTGAGGATTTAAGAGCATTTTGTTGCGACTGAGCTGAAGAATGTTTGGATCTTTGGTTCGCTTGATTGGGACGTAGATTCCTGGAGATTTGCCTATTATACTTTTGAAGATATAACCGACATTTGGGATTTATTTTATTTTGCTTTGTTTTTTTCTTTAAGCTAAAGTTTTGCGAATCTAGTCCAGCAATTAGTACGCATTGTGAATATGTTTATTGAATTTTCCGAATTTCTAACGGCAAAATGACAGAGAGCATACGGGTGCGAGCACTGTACAAGTGCTGTAGCGCTGCCTTTATGATAGTAAGATTATAAATTAGAAGTCGGTAATTGAAGCTTTCACTTTCAGCATGAGTCAGTGGCTTGAATTATTTACATCTTCACAGTCTAAAGTGTTATTTTCCTGTGCAACTTCCAATAGTTTAGATGCGAAACGTGAGTTGTTTTACTTTGGTTTTTTTCTGGTGTCTGATGCTGCAGTTGGATTCATTGATATGAATACGGTAAAAAGTAAAAACAAATCATGCTTGCTTTATATTTGGATTTCAAGTTTACCTCCTTGATCTTGTTTGAGAGTTACTTGTTTTGGCTGACTAATTAACTTTCTGTCTCTCTTGAATGTTCAGAGATGAAATTTTAATTTTGTGTTTTTCAATTAGGAGCTAAACTATCCAAGTGATATAGTAATTTTGTTAGTGCATACCCCATTTACGTAAACCAGAAAATGCGATAGTTTACTGATAAATCTTTGTGGTTTTTGTTGCCAGGAGAAGATCGACATTCTTACCGCATCAGGTTGTTACTTTCAGAAAAAGTTACTGCATCTGTAGTTTCTAAATGCTACAGTGAAGATGTAATACAT
Organism: Leonotis leonurus; assembly: GCA_026898415.1. NCBI lineage: Eukaryota > Viridiplantae > Streptophyta > Magnoliopsida > Lamiales > Lamiaceae > Leonotis > Leonotis leonurus. The sequence goes on from JAPKLX010000005.1 coordinate 6,284,930, forward strand.
GCCATTTAGCATGAAATCTAATTCCAGAAGTGTAGAAACATCTAGGGGCATGGGACATTTTGTAGGACAAGAGAGAAGCTCTAGACAACAAAATAATGAGGAGGTTACAGAGAAAAGATCATTGCCTTGGCCTGAAAAGGATATGTTGCTTCCAGGGAAGCACAGGGTTCGGCATTCTTTTAGCCACCCATACGTGGATAGGGGATTTCAAGTAACTGAGATTGCAAGTGCTTCCAAAGTGCAGTCCCGATGTTCAGGGAATGAGCGAAAGGCTCGGCTTGGAGGCCGGGCATTTGATGATAATGAGCTTGTAAAGCACATGTCCAATTTACCTGGATTTCTCCTGAAAGTGGAGAAGGAACATACCGTCCAAGATAAGGCACTAAATTTTGGTGTACTCGACTGGAAGCGTTTGGAGAAATGGAAGTACACTGAGCGTATGCCTGCTAAACTTCCCAAGAAAACAACGCCAAGCGGAGATTCATTTGTTTCAGCAAGTGGGGTACCTATAATAAGTCCAAACTTGAGAAAGCAATCATCTTCACGCACTCGTTACCCCAGTATGTCATATTCAGGCAAACAACCAGTTCCAGATGGTCTAGTTTTTAGTTCACCTCAGCGGCAACAGCTTCCTCAAAGTTTATTTATCAAGTCAACAAAGGAAAGAAAGGGTAGCTACCAGAAGGAAGAAGAATACGTTGTGTCTCACATGTCTAAAGGAAAGGAAACTTGCAAGCATAAGAAATGCACCACAGGAAGTATCATGTTTCCGAGGGAGCAAACATATTTTCAGGAGACAGGGAAGTACTCTGACCAAAATTGTTTGGAAGCAACTGCATACAAGAGCAAGAGGACTCCTCAGGAAGGGGTGGTGTCAGAGACGGAAGCTTCTTCTTCATTATCTAAGCAGGGCAAACAGAAGATCGCTCTCCTCTCACCCAACAAAGTTAGAGCTCATGCAAAAAAGAGTGAGATGAGGTTTGATGATGTGAAACATACATCTGAATGTTCCCCCGCAGTCCCACAAAATATTGTGCTTCTTGTGCCCAAAGATTTACTGGATAATAGTTTCTCAGAAAGTTCTCGGTTTACAGAATCCAGGACCTCCGTTGATGCACAATCATCAGTAGTGTCAGGGAACAGATTATCTGATTTCTGTTCTCCTGAGGAACTGTATTGTGGAGAATTCCCTGCTGATATTCCTCATTCTTGTCCCCTTCCATCAAGATCCGTGGAGCCTCATAGCTTGTTAGCTACTCGTGTAACTGATGCAAAAATTCGTCCAAATGCAAATTCTATCACCTCCACATCATCTGAAGCTAAATTTTCAGACACAAGTGCAGAAACTATTAGAACCTCAAATTTTGTTGAGGCTTTCGATGGACAACTAGTTGGCACCTGTAAACATCCCAATGTCAAAGGAAGATCTCCCTCTCCCACACGTCGGTTCAACTTTGGCCTGGGAAGAATGAGCAGAAGTTTAAGCTTTAAGGAAAGCTCAGCAGTTCCACAACTAAGTCCTACTTATACTTCTGTAAAATCTGGTCCAGCGAGGCCTGAAGTTACCCCTAGCATGGATAACTTTGAAAGAGATCAGGCAAATGCTAATAGTCGATCGAGGTCGAGCCCTTTAAGAAGATTGCTGGACCCATTTCTCAAGCAAAAAACAAGCAGTGATACTGCACGGTCATTGAATGGTAGCTTACGCTCTACGGCCGCCAGTCCCACACGCACAAAGGGACCACCACCTCAAGATCGGAAGCCCGAGGCATCTACTTTTCAGGCTCTTTTGCAACTCACTTTCAAGAATGGACTACCTTTCTTTAGACTGGTGGTGGAGAACAGAAAGGACATGCTAGCTGCTGCTGTGAAGAGGTTGCCAACATCTGAAAAGATTGACCCTTGCATGATTTACTCGTTCTACTCCGTTCATGAGATTAAGAAAAAGAGTATGAACTGGATCAGTCATGGGTCAAAGAGTAAGAGTTGTAGCCTTGGCTATAATATCATTGGTCAGATGAAGATTTCAACCGTTCATCATCTGGAAGTAAATAAAGGGAATGGCGGTGAATGCGATGCAAGGGAATGCGTACTATATGGTGTTGATCCAGAGCAGGTAGACAAGCAAATGCTTGCATTTGTACCCAACAAGGAGATCGCAGCAATTGTTGTTAAAAATTCTAGTAGTACAAGTGTTAATGGCGGAGAGTTTACAGAAAACAGGCAACGCCCCGAAGGTAGGAAATTTCCGCGGCGCCTATTCCCAGGAACACTAGAAAGCCAAGAAAAAGTTAAGTCTAATGGCACAGTAGTCATACTACCTGGCGCAGTTCATGGAATACCAATCGAAGGTGCTCCTTCCTCGTTAATTAGTCGATGGAGATCTGGTGGATCATGTGATTGTGGAGGATGGGACGTTGGCTGCAAGATGAGGATACTTTCTGAGAGCACAAAAAGTAGTAGCAACATTCAGGATTCAACATCTAGCTCAGTTGATCACTTTAATCTTTTCATGCAGGTGCTTGTGATACTTCACAATATTACTAACCATCCAACTGTTTGGAGTGCTAAACTAATTATTGTAATGCTTTTACAGGGTGGAGAGGAGAAGGGCAGGCCTGTTTTCAGCTTGAAACCGTTTAGTGATGAGTTCTACTCTATCGAATTGGATCCGTCGATGTCTTTGTTAGAGGCGTTTGCTACGAGTGTAGCATATCTCACTAGTCGGAAACTTCCCCAAATTATAGACACCAAAGGTCAATCAGTGGCAGAACATGTTCAAGAACCCTATGTCAGAAGGGATGAAACGAAAACACCGTCGTTTCAAAAGCAAATACCTGCTAAATACGTTACGTGCCCGCCCCTGTCTCCGGCTGGAAGGATTTAGTGAAGAGAGACTGCAGCAGAGTTTCTTTAAAGTTCTTTGCCACATCTATTTCTCAAAGAGAGTATGTTGGCATTAATCGCTGTATCGTTTGGTTATCAGTTTAGAGAGTATGTTCAAAGATGACTAATATTGTAAAGATATCTTCTTATGCAGAAAACACTTGTGACCCCTGTAAATTTTCTTTGTCTAATCTTCTTTACCATTAATGTGTGAAGTGCATAACCAGCAAAAGCTCTCAACCCTTACAATATTACAGCAAAGGAAATTAGGTCTTACATTCTCGTACACAGACCAACTAACGATGCAAAAATAGTTTTCACATCTTGCAATCTCTTTCAAAGATCAACGTAAGATGCATGATGAATACACATAAACCACTGGCCATCAACCTTCTCGAAAACATTCGATGCAAAATGTCGTCCCCAGCTACTGCCCTTGGTCTTCACCATTTCAATGCAGGTAACATACCCGACATCGCCTCTCACGTGTACCTGAACATCCTTGATCTCAATCTCAAGCGGGAACTCGTAATCTGCCCAAACGAATTCCCAGCTCCCCATCACAAGGTCGTTTCCAGATATGCCGCTCACACCAGGGTGTACGACACACACGTGATCGCCCTTCGACCAGAGAGCTTGCATCGCAGCTAGATCCCCGTTTCTGAACGAGTTGTAGAATCTAGCATTTGCTGCTAGTACTGAAGCCTTGCTGTCCTCCTGGAGAAGACGAAGGCTGTCTCTAATCTTTGCTGCCTGAGCGTAGTTCTCTTCATCTATAGCTATCTGCAACTCTCGTTCTAATGTTTGTTCATTCAGTAGGATGTTCTCACCGCTTATGCTTCCGCCCGACTCTTCTCTCGTAACTTTACATGACACCAATGACCGTGATCGGGACCCTTGTACCAAATTTACTGCTCTGAGAAAGGAAAAGAAAATAAGATATCTTATGTTATAACTCAAACCAAAATTGAATCAGAGTACAAATTCAAGAAACCAAGTACAAAGTCGAACGAGTCGCATAATACGATTAAGCACGATCATCAAATATAAGAAATTAGGTAAAATCATTCACACAACCGCATATAGATGAAGCTCAACTCTTACAAAAATGGGATTAGAAAAAGGAATGATGATAATACCGTTGAGTTCGAGCATATAGATTATGGCGAAGCATACCACCACTGTCAGTGCAGAATCTGGGTAAATTTCTACGTTCTCTGCAATCCAACAGTACCTGCATTCATATTAATCATTTGTATGAAACTATCACAACAAATTAGGCAGCTCAGATTCTTCAATCTACGATAGCAAAACCTTATCATTGATGTCTTGCTGCATTTGAATAGCTAAGATAAAAGCCCTAATTCGAGCATTTCAATACGAAGGAACACAACGCTTAACTCAATTAGTCTATATCCCCAAATAACAAATTTCGCCTCTTCTCATACTGTCATACACCAACACCTTCAACTACGAATTCAACTAATTTTCTCACAATCCAAACCTTCAACGCCGCAGCATCCCCAAAATCAACAAAGGAAAAAAAAAAAAAGAGGAAGAAGAACAAGAACGGAAGCAACTCAGCAAAATTGGAAACCAACCGTGACCAAAAAAATTCAAATAACTACTACTCACGGCATCTTTCGCATTCCTGAAGAAAGCGGTTCGCTTCAGCTGTGGCTTGAAATGCATGGCGGAAATATTCGACGCCTCCATAGCAGCAGAGATTTCACCAGCTGCCGGAGAGAATCAAAGGAGTGAGATTATTCCAAAAGGAAACACCGAAAAACGCATTCCATAAGCATGATTTTTTGATGAAAATGTTGATAAGGAAGAATTTGGACTTACTCGTTGACTGGTAGGAGAGAACACAGGAAATGGATTGATGATGATGATTGATGAACAATAATTAGGGAAGTAGTTCCATAGCCTAACTGCGTTGATTTGGGTAATCAAACCTTCACCGTTGGATTCAACAAATACCGGGTTCTCATTCCGGGCCGGGTTGCTGGATCACATATGGGCCTTGTTTGGACTTGGGCCTATAACCCAAACCTCAGCCCAACTGTGCTTGCAGATTGAAGTGGGCCAGTATTTGCCTCAAGCCCAAAGCAGTTTTCTTAATGGAGACAAATATAAGAATATCGTTAATTTTTAGGTTTCGAATTTTAGTCATCATTTTGTAATTTAAATATAATATATATCTTTTTTAACTGTTTTATGTACACAAATCAGAAGTAAAAATACTATTCTTGAGGCCATTTTGGGAATTGGAAATCTAATATGCAGAGAGTGGTAGATTTCTCCCAGGCACAAATTCTGATTTTCCCAAAGTAAAATGACAATTCAAGAAAGCACAAAAGCCTTAACTCATTTTCAAAGCCGACAGCAATCTGCCAAAATTAACCTTCAATTATTTTTTTCTCAATCCCAAAAGATGTGTGAGAATATTCTTTAGTTCAGTATATGTACATTGCAGTAAAATTGTCTATACAGATTAAGGATTAGAGTTTATTAAGGGGTATTTATGGTTTATTCATTATCAGTTTTAGTTTATTCATTAAAAAAAAAATAAGGTTTGATACTCTATAATTGTAAGAATCTTGAAATGTTTGATAACAATGTATTATTTGATATAGTTTCATGTAAGTAACTAAAAATTATTTTATTTCACATGGACAAAAATAAAGGCCATACATTACCTACCCAGAATAAAACTCAAAATTAGTATCCAACAACAACTGTAGATACATCTCATTCATTTTTGCACCTATTTTCACTGATCCTCCCAAACAACCTACCTCTTTCATTTCTATCAATTATCATCTACCAAATTCTATCCTAAAAAATATAATGTGTCTTCAAGGCTTCCCACAATAATAAATACTATCATCTTTTCATTATTTTATTTGACTAGACTTTTACCAAACTTCATAAGTTCCCTTTCAAATGACTCGTTTTTTCCACGTGATTATTAAGAATGGCATATAAAGAGCGGCAAATAGGTAAAATTACTCAGTTTAATAAAATAATGATAAAAAATATCCACCTAAAAATAAAAGATAAAAAATACCCACTTTTTACAAGTTATTCAAGTTATTTGGAATTTGAATAACATGAGCACATGATCAATTTCATCATGCTATTGTAAAGAGTGGGTGTTTTTTATCTTTTATTTTTAAGTGTGTATTTTTTATTTTTTACTTATCAAGGTATTTTAGCATTTATCCTTATAAAGAGTTTAAAAACAGTAGAATGGATGTTGCCTACCCCCAATCACTGTAAGGGGTCAGTGTTTTTATTTTAGCGGCAATAATTTTATAATACGAAATTATTATTAATAAAAAATCATCATTGTACATATAATATTGTAATGATATTAGCATAACAACATATGAGGTATCAAATAAAATTTTCAAGTGGAGTAATAATAGGAAAAAAGAGAGAACGAATGACTTGAAATGGGCAATTGAATGTCGATCACTTTGTGCAAAATATTTAGGGTTAAAACGCGTTTTGTAAGAAACAAAGAAAGTTGGATTTCATTTCCTCGTAAAAGAATATTTGAAAGAAAGCAATAAAATAAAAAAGGAATTGTTAGAGACATATCATATATTCTTTAATTAGTAGGGTTGGGTTTAAGACAAGTCGTAGTCACGTTGCTTCTCCTTACTTCTAGTCTTTTTAGTCAAGTCTAATTTCACAATAACCCCCCATCTATTATTATCAATATTAATTATTATAAACTGCATATATAAATTATATATCAAGTATTGACGTGTAGATGCACACACTCCACACACACACACATATATATAATTTGATCATGATCATAGTTAGGTATCAAATATCTCAACTTACGTAGTATGTTGGTCGACATAATATTAATATATATAGTGACATTACTTATTTGGTGGAAAGAGACTATAAATTATAACTCCTTTTTCATTATCCATTTCTGCCATTAATCTTATTGTTACTCAGATGCTCAACCGTTGGTTCATGATTCCAAAATATTTGAAATTGTAATCGAACTGTTTTCTAAATTACAGGTCAGAATCGAACCGTCAAAGACGGTTACATTTCTTGAAATTATCGATTACAATTCAGTTACAGTTGTCTGACGATTACAATTATTTTGAATACCTCTCATCTTGATGATAATGAATATAATATATGGGAGTACTATTTTATTTTATGCATGTAAATATTGTTTTAGTAATTTAAATGATTATTTATCATAATGCTAAATCCTGATTGCTATTTCCACTTGAATCAATTTATAATATCTCCATCATGAGGCCAGCACGCATAAACGACCATTGACCCACAAAATCATTAACAATATTTCAAAATAAAAATATAATTTGGAATAAATACTATTTTGCTTAATTACTCAGTCACTTGTATTAAACAATAGCAAGTGGAATGTGGACCATGTTTCAAGGTCAGCACATCCATATTTTTTTGATTGAAAAATAAAATTAGTGCATAAAATATCCACTCAATAGTCATATATATAAACAGTTTTATTAGTAGTTTTTATTTCAGCTTCAATATAAAACTAGTTTTTTTTTAGGTTGTTAAGTACAGTGGGAGAAGTTAATAATGTTTAGTAATTTACTTCCCACGATTTAATTAATATTTGAAAATATGAGTCATTATTTCTTGCAAGAATATTGTAATTATACAAATTGGAATGTAATGAGATTAGTGCATCGTGCCAGATAAGCTAATCAAAAACCATGTAATTAAGATTAAATTAGTGGATGCTCATCTACAATATAATTAAGTTAATGCTGAAAAGTTATTCTATGAAAAATCTGTAAAGCCGATTTTTGTTTTCAGATTAGTGCTGTATGAATATATTCTGACTTTAAATCAACTTTCTTTCTTTATTTTTTTATTTGTTTTCTTTAATTGTGATTTATATATATATATATGTACACACACCCATTAATTGTATAATTTTGCATTTCATTTTATATTTTGTTTACTAACTGCATATAATAAAATCAACCTAATTAATATATAATCACAAAATTGGTCCCTCCCATATTTTTCATTAATATTTTAAAATAATTATATGTGTACACAATAATTATAAAGTCATGGAAACTATAGATTTTGCAATTATTAAGATATTATTGATAAAAAAAAATATTACTAACATTTCGCCAAAAAAAAATAAAAATAAAAATATTTGCTACATATGTTCTAGAAGTTTCAGTATGAAAATTTGGTCAAAGTAAGCAATTGTTTGACGCCTCCATGTATTTGAAAGGTGTGCAATTTTGACTTTGAAAGCTTTAATTCTTTGAAAATTTGTTAACTTGTTGAATTGTATCTAGTGTTATTTTATTTGGAAATAAGTATTTTGTATAATAATAAATATACATAAAAAATTGAATTAATTAAATGGGATAATATAACAAAAATAAAAATTATTTATATTTTAATTTGACATAAATCTAAATGAACAATAATACAAATTATCAAAATTGTTGGTTAATGACAGATTGGTGCTTCTTTACCAAAAATGGAACATATCTCAAAATTAATGAAACCCAACTGAAATATGCACTAATCAAATTTAGGGAATAATGATATTTAATTAAAAAAGGATTACTTTTGTACTATCTTTAAAGTGATATGTTGATATGATCGAGTTGTCATGTGCCAATTTGTTCAAATACTTAAAGATAAATCCTAAATTGGGAAAGAATCTAAATTACAAGACAACTCATGCAACAACAATAACAATATAAAACTATTGAGCTACGTACTATTATTAATTTATTGTTTATTATAGTGCAAATGCTTATATATGTGATATTAATATGCAAAGTGACAATCATATTTATTTGTTTATTTTAGTAATAGATATAAACATTAATTCAAACACTATTAAACTATAAAGGATATAATATGAAACTAGAATTCAACATATAGATTCTAGAACATGGTTCAAATAACAAAAATCAAATCAAATAAATTCGAATAAACCATACAAAAAATTATAAATGATTGGTTTTTTAATTAAGACTTGAGAGTAAACAATAAATGAGTGGAAGAAGACAAGGAAAGTTTAGTAGTCATCAAAACATGCTAAGAGTGAGTTGTGTCGAATCAATGGCCATGTTATATCTTTGATTGCCATCTATTAATTATTTATACATATATATATAATAATAATAATTAAATAAATAATCATAGAAGACAATTTTTAAATTATTTTAAATGATGGCCACGTGGTGTGAACTATTGCTAAAAACAAGTTGAAAATGTGATTTAATTTATAATTCCCTCTTATTGCAAAAGCAAATTAATATTTTCATACATTTATGTATAGGTGCATGAGAATTTTTAATATCTCGATATATGAAACTGAGATGAATTTCAAATTGATATTTTATGCTACCAATGGAGTTATGTATTAATATTGTGAAAAGGAATATATTCCAATAATTTGGTGTCATTATACTAAAATGGTAACTTTATTTTGCTGGAAATAAAAAGAATAATTCCACTATTGATAATACAGTACAAATCTTAGTTGCATGTTTTTGAAGTAAATCATTATACTATTTTTACTAAATTGGAAGTGTAATCAATGAACGAGTTCAAAATTTGCACCTAACAAAATTTAACTGTCACCAATGTTTTCACAAAAATTGAATTACATAGTACTATTAAATTTAACAAAATTTATCTGTCACCAATATATATAATTTTAACAAATAAATCTATCGTAATATTTTCACTTGAAAGTTGATGGTTAAATTATTTCAATAAAAATATGCTAAGTATAGTTATTTACGTGTAGTTAAAATCTAGGAAATCAATTTATCTAAGCAAATATTTTTAAAATTTGTCAATTTGTATATGATTTAGTTTTATACTCATTATTTATGATTACTGTATAAATAAGCCTTTACAATAAATAATGAGTAAGTACTTTACGTTTTCATTTTAAATTTTTTATAATATTCTAATTAATAAAAAATAAAGTTCTTTTCCTAAAAAAATAAAATCGAACCAAACCGATTAATATATATTATAAATTTTAAATTTTAATCTAAAATTTGCTATAAATAATAATTTAATTAATTTAAACCAATTTTTTAATACAATAAACAATCAAATCGATTGCTAAAATTTAGAATTGAATCAAATCAAAATACATCAAAATTGATTTTTATTTATCGATATAGTTCAATTTTTAGACAAGTCTATTAATATAAGTATGAATTATGTAAAATAGAAGAGAAATATTTATTTATATATGCAGCTTCGTTCCCCTCTTCCTTCTCAACTGACTCTCCGTGTTCCACTCGCGTCAGAGCAGACATAGGAGACAAATCAAAACCAAGAACCAACTTGTTTAAATCTAGTGTGTGAGAGAGAGAATTCTCAATACATATACACAAACACCCCACCACGCCACAGTTTTTCCACAGAGAGAGAGAGAGGAAAAAAGGAGCTTCCTTTTGGGTTCAATTTCAATCTTTTGCAATCAATCATATCATATCCTTCGGGCACTGTAACTGCTTAAATCGACCACCATCTTTCGTTATAGTCGATTTCGCCACTTGGGTTTTCGGTGTATTACAGATCTTGTGCGGAGACACTCTTCGAAGGAGTTTGATTCCGGATTGGAATTTTGAAGAAGGGATTTTTGTCTAGGATGAAGGGCGCCGGTTTGCTTGTGATGTGATATGGCAGTGTTGTTGGCTGTCAGAAACGGAGAAGATGTCGTTTTACATTGGTCGCGAGGCTTCAAAGGTTCGCCTGATAATTGCTTTTTGAATGGGTTCTTGTTGGTTGTTTTTTTTTTTGTTTGTTGTATTGATTTTGCTGCTGTTGATTTCATAGCTATGGAAGAGATTTTGTGCGGAGATTACAACAGAACTGAACCTTCTTGCGGAAAATTGGAAGTATATCATAGGCGGTATCGTTTGTCAGGTTTGTTCATAGTAACCGTATTGAATGATTACATTCCTTTTGCCCTTTTTAAAGGTGAATCTACAGAATAGAATGAAATTACATTCCTTTTCTTGTTTTGTATTGGAGAAAGTAATCAAATTTGATGCTTGGCAGTGAAACCTTTTCAGAAGAGATCATTTTGAGAATATGTATGCTCTGATTTTCGTTTTTGGTGTTGAAAAGTAGAGTTGGGTTGCACTATAAAAAGTTGTGGTTGGTAATTAATTCGAATGATGAAAAGCCTATAAGATCATCTCTTACAGTTTCACCTCTTTTGTCACTCTTATGTGCCTTGGTTCTTTCATATAAGCTGCAATGGAGGTCGTCCTCTGCATGAAATGGATGTTTTTCTTGATATTGTATCTGATTTGCAAAGTCTATATCAGTCTATGCAGTTGATGATCTTAAACCAAGGCGATCATGTATTTATGCCGGAATAGTTTAGGTTTTACAATGTTTTTGCTGGGGAATGTTGATGTTACAAGAAAATTCAGCTTTTATATCACCTGTGATCCTCATTTATGTTAACTGTTATCCAGTACATCCATGGGCTAGCAGCTCGCGGAATTCATTATTTTCATCGGCCCGGACCAACACTTCAGGATCTTGGCTTCTTTCTTCTTCCGGTAATAATTACTTCCTTTGTTTTGTTTGCAAATGTTTTTAGTTAAACCGAAGAGTTTTACTTATGATCTGTACTTTGTGGAACTGTAGGAACTCGGACAAGAAAGAGCTTACATTAGTGAAACAGTGTTCACCTTCGTTTTTCTTTCTTTTGTACTGGTGAGTTTTCTTCTGTTAAAATTGTCTTCTTTGAAACTACCAACTGAGCTTACTGTTGAATACTTTTTATGTTACACGCAGTGGACCTTCCATCCTTTCATATTCAAGAGCAAGAAGATTTACACAGTCCTCATATGGTGCAGAGTTTTGGCATTTTTAGTTGTAAGTTCAATCAAACTATCACTTTTCGGAACTTATTCGTCCTACTAATCGTAATAAGGTTTAAATTATCGGTTTGTGGACTATATCCTTATGTGAAAATTTGACATCATTTGCCACAATTGAGGTTATTTAATTTTTCTAAGCAGTGAGGTGATGTTTGTTATATAATTCATATCCACATTGGACTTGTTTCAGGCATGTCAATTTCTTCGGATCATAACTTTCTACTCTACTCAACTTCCTGGCCCAAATTATCATTGTCGCGAGGTATACAATCTTCTTCCTTTTCTGTTGACTTGCTTCATAAATGAGAAAATCACTTGCTTCAGGGACTGATGTCTCGTTTTCTAAACAATATCTATCTAAATTATGAATTATAGAGCTTATATTGGATTTTATATTTTTGTATTGAATCGTGTAGGGTTCGAAGCTTGCCACGTTGCCTCCTCCTGAAAATGTTTTAGAAGCTCTATTAATAGGTGAATTCCTATTCCTTGCCCTACTTCTTTTGTCAGTGATGATTATATCAAACTGTATGCTTATTTATTTGTTTTGTTATCCAGTTCCTCGTGGGGTTCTTTATGGCTGCGGTGATCTGATATTTTCATCTCACATGATATTCACCTTAGTCTTTGTGCGGACATACCATAAGTATGGTACTCGAAGGTAATAATACCATGCATCTTTTCAAGTATATCGACGTAAAGTTGAGATATTCGCCATCCTTCCCCTGTTTTACACTCTACATAAATATTGTCTGATGTGGCAGTTTCGTGAAGCAAGTAGCCTGGTTAATTGCTATAACTCAAAGCTTGTTGATTGTGGCTTCTCGTAAGCACTACACAGTTGATGTCGTCGTGGCATGGTAAGAACATGCTTGTAATCCGAACTTCTAAATCCAGCTTATGAATTTGAAAAATTGTCTAATAATCGTCTTGATACGTATCTTGTTGCAGGTATACCGTAAACTTGGTAGTGTTCTTCATCGACAAAAAGTTGCCAGGTTAGCAAATATTTCACTCCATGCCATTGAATAATATATTGTTTCAATCGTTACTATTCGTTTACCTGCTCAAAAATTTCATAAATTTGAACCCGAATCGGATGGTCTACGTACAGAACTCCCCGACCGTTCCAGTGCAGCTGCAACATTATTTCTCCCACTGACCAAGGATAACAAGACAAAGGAAGAGAATCATAAGGTCTTGAATGGCAATTCCGGGGATGCGGCTGACTGGGTATAAGACTTACCTTCTCCTCTATCTCTCTCTCTCTCGATCTTTTTGTGGTGTTAAATATTCGTATCTCCTTACTCAGAGGCCAAGAACCCAAATCAACGGGAAAATCATGGAAGAAGGGAACGTGGTACATGTTGAAGCAGTCATCAATGGCGTCTAGTTGACAACGGCTTCAGCCCCAAAAACAGAGTCTTCAGAAACGGGTAAACGCCACTTGTAAATCTAGATCATCAAGTCGTGCAAGTCCTTTTTTAGCTTTAAATGTTCGATATGATCATGTAGGTGGGACTAGAAATATGTCCTCAAACAGATATGATGTATCATGAATTCATTTTATTTTTTGCCCAATTATTCTTAATCAGCAGCAGCTTTCTCCCACCTCTTTTCATACGTTGTCTCATCGTTAAAAACTACTCGTTCTGATGCACTTGATGTGTTGTGTTGGCTCGGGAATGAACTTTATAATTGTTAATTTGTGGTTGTATTTGGATCCCGATTTTGACTCGGTACGACACCCCGTAAGTATCCCCTTCTTTATGTTGCTAGATCTCTTAGTTTGCAGGTACATCACATGTTTGAACTACATTATTATTATTTATGCAATGAATGAATTATTGGTCCCTCCCATGTGCTGTTGATATCATATGTAATAGTGTGTGTGAATGTTTGGTGAAAGTTTTACCCCAAAAAAAACCCACTCCCCTAACTAAAAATATTTCATTCAAAATCCTATAACATACACATTTTTTTCTTTCAATTTCTTACTTTCCTCTTGAAATTCTTGATTCAAATCTATGCTTACAAAGATCTACCTAGACATATAGTTGAGTGATTTTGGTGAAGTGGGTTGTCTACAGCTAGTATAGTTAGGCATGTGGCCTCTCTTTTTCATGTCTATTATATTCATCTTACTATTGTTAACATATATAAATTGGTGCCCCACATGTGTGTGTGTGTACCCATAATCAAGGCTCTAAATTTGCCGCAATTTATGCATTTTAAATTAATCATTTTTCTAGTCAAAACATAAAAGATAAAATTTCAAATGTGTGTGAAAGAGAGACAGACAATACCTAGATGTGATTACAAATATAGTTAAAGGTAAAAGATTTGGATCAAAGTATCATGTATGCATCCTCAATAAAAAGCATGTGCAGAGCATGTGTGTTAGTGGGGTGCTCAAGAATCAAGAGCCTCATATGGTGCTATAATAACTAGTGCATGCAATAAGTTGGCCTACTTTGGCTTTATTGGCTAATCTAGATCGATACAGCGTAAAAGTGCTGCCCGGGATACGAAAGATTTATGCATCTAAAACATCAGCTAACAAAACTTTCAACAACGCCAAATAACACCCACCAGATTCCTGTGTTGTTTGATTAAATCTGAGTTTTCAACGAATACAACATAATCCTCATATACTCATCTTGAGTCAAACTGAACAAGAGCAAAATTATCCTCTTTACATTGGAGGTCGACTGTTGCCTAGCAGTTGGCCGACTAAGTTAGTCACCTGCAATTAAAATTATAGCAGCTATCAAGAAGTGTTTACATTGGCACCCATAGGTGTGATTTACTGCATAACGAATGTTTGTATAATAAGAGCATGTTTTATCAACTTGATTTTGATAATAATGAATGAAAGATAATCTACAAAACAAACTCTGAAACATAAGACAAAAAAGGGATCTTTAAACATAATCTACTCCTGGTACTCCCTAAATTGAAGCCATGGCTCAAATTATTAGGATATACCGATATAGCATATAGAATGTAATTCTGCATAGAATACCCTCCATCTACAGAATAATGTTGTATTTTTCAATCTCTTAATGATACATGAAATAGTGGAGAGAGACTTCAGGTGTTAACTATCGATAACAACATCGAGCACATTAAGCTTCTAAACACATGATTCAAAATTATAATCACAATAATCGACCAATTACCTGCCAATATTTTGAAACGCAACGGTCAATGCAGCTGTTTTCCCCCATGTTTAACTCAGCTTCCTTATATCTAATTAAAAGAAACAAAGAAACAGTCAATTCTCACTCCTATACGACTCTGATCAACAGAATCTAGAGCAGAGCTTTCAGGAACAACACGGGATCAGAATAACATACTTGTTCTCGATGCACTTGCTGAAACATGTGTGTGTGAGCCTGAATGAGAAAAAAGGTCTGGTCAGTTAATCACACCTAGAAAAAGTAGAGGAATCTACAGTATTCTCAGAAACTCGTTCGCCACTCTACTTCAAATTCAACAGGGAACCCATAATTCACGAGCGAAAACAATAATTGCAAACGAGCATTAACAAAAAAAATACGTAACTAAGACTTGCACGGATTAAGCATCAATAAATTAATACAATCAGTTGAAGCATTAACACAAACACAAACGCACAAAGTTACCTACTTGTTAAACATATCAACCCTATATTCCATCTCCTTCTCCATCATTCCAATTATCTGCACGCACAAAAACATATAAAATTCACGCGAACTCCGATTACAGAAAAACCATCCCTAATTTGGCGCGATTGAATACCTGTTCCCTCTCATGAGCAGATGGGGTGTTGGTCGCAGCCATTAGATCTGAGATGGAGATAGAGAGAACTAATAAATTAAATGCCCCTCTGTATTCAAAATTATCAGATCGTGACTACAAAAAATTGTTGAAGATGTATACAGAAGAAAACGGTATACCCTTAAACCCTAGAAATTGAGGCGGAGGTAAAGTCTATAAGCACAGTTTTAGCGTGCGAGGGGTCGTACCATATTAACGTGCACCTCGGATCAGCACCTTACGATTAGATCCGACGTGGAACCGTACAACTTTAAATGTGAGTACGTAAATAGAAATAACATAATGTTCTTTTTAACTTTGACTCAAGTGAGAGCTTTTTTATGAAAGTTGATCCACTCTAATGGAAGAGACGGAGTAATATTTAAATTTAAATATAGAATTTCAACTTGAGAATTTTTGTTTTTTAAATACATGCGCACAATAATTAAATTTTTTTAAGGAGCACTTAAAAATAAAAATAATTATGATTGGTGAGATTTGAATTTGAAACTTTCCAATTCATGAGTATGCACTTTATTGCTAAGAAATCTCATGTTCGAGTTTTTGGTGACGTGATTATATTTAAAAAATATAACAAGATACAAGGCAAACGATACTTCCATAATAAAATACGAGATCGAAACACGATTTTGCAGCACGTCGATTTAGCAAGGGTAATGAAACTCGTGTTAACGTTACTTACATCTCTATCCGGATAAGAAAATGATAACTCAGTGCAGCAACTATGACTACTACTAGCTATCATCTTATAACTCACTGCAGCAACTCGTGTTAACTTGCTTCCCGATTCTCGTCTTCCCCGGTTTTCCCATCGATACCTCACTACGACGGTATGTTGAAATGGAAAAGCCAGGAAATGACGAAAGCAAATACCATACAAGCAAGGAGAAAATTGAGGAAGCGATGACCATTTAAGCAAGTTCGAGTCTCTGCTGATGAGAACAAGGTAGCTGATGATGCAGTAGGAGTTGCTGCACCTGCATTACTTTCGTTCGCTTGTTGAACTGCCTCAATATCGTTGGGGCCAACAACATTACGCGCGACTGAGTTGCAAATCTCGCAAGTTCTGAAGAGGACAGAAACATGATGGTCAATCAGAGTTGATCATGAAAGGCATAAAGGTGTAAAACACACAAGTGCTACCACAGTTAAAGATACGTCCTTTTCTAATCGAGATGGCTCAAATGTTAGATACTCGGAATCTTGGATTCATAGACGACCCTTTTGTCTAAAACTTCGATCTTTACTGATCTTAGATCAGGGACTAAGAGTTTCTGTTGTTTCTTGATTGTTTGGAGAATTGGCAGTCATTTTTAGTGTTATTACTTAACTGGTTCTTGATCTGTGTTTCTCCCACCAACCATTCAAGATACTTGCAAGGGGCAGATAGTAAATTCAGATTTAGGCTTTAGCCATGTTTGCCTAAGAGAAACTAAGACTATTATGATAATCAAGAAAAATATGATACTAAAAATGGGTGACATATTTCTACTTTGATAAAGGGGGAGAATCTTAAGAATGAGGCAGCAGCTTAAAAGCAACATAATTGAAAGGAATCTAGTGTAATGAGAGACTTAAGCAATTGCTCCTCTCCTTTACTCTTTTGCTTTACTTCTTTCCCATATTATCTTTGACATCAAATTTTGATCTTTCTGAAAACTATATTTCCTCATTACCAGAACAGCTTAACCATGTGTCTGAAAATGTTGCACAAACTCAAAAATATTGAATTCAAGCAAACACTAATTTGGTAGGGAGAGGCAACCAAGTTCCACAGCACTAGTCACAATTGTACCTTAACCAAAACAAAGGAATCCAAGAAAGAAACACAGACAGCATCAAACATGAACCAGATGGGAACAAACTCAACACCAAATTTGACGATGCAAGAGAATCATCCTATTCAATAAGACCAGAAAATAAAGCATCTAGAAACTTCAAGATTCAAGACTTAATAAAGAGATAGAGAGAGATGGAGAATTACTCACTTATTTCCTTTGATTTTGAACCATGTTTCAGCACAATGTCTATGAGCAGCAGCTAAGTCATCCTTACACGAGCAACCCAACTCAATGGCGATCCCAGAAGTAGGGCTACTGCTCACCAAACTCAGGTGGCAAATCCTGCAATCTCTCTCCACACTGTCCCCACGCGCCGCCTTCTTGAGGCCGCTCTCCAAATCGGAGAAATCACAAGGATCGGCGGCGGAGGATGAAGCCCGCCGCGACTCCAAAGCCTCGTCTTCCAAAATCTCCGAGCCACAAGCGAAGCTGTAATCATCGTAATTGGAGCCGTCGCCGTCGGCGGTGGAGTAGAATTGGGAGTTGCAAGAACCCTCCACCGCATCGGAGAAGCAGACACTACCCTCCTCCTCCTCCGTCTCGCTGCCGGAGCTCCGGCAACCGCATTCCAAATCTACGTGGGACATCTCCGAAGCAGCAGCCATTTGTGAGGGGGAGCAAATGTTCTGAGGCGTCGCAGCTGGATAAATAGCTCCAAGATTGAATCTTTAAGGAAAATTAAAAATGCCAGTATTTTCTGGTCATGAATTCCGAGAAGAAAATGACTGTTTAGAGGCATGAGAAAGGCGTCAAGGCCTTAAAGATTGAATCTTTAAAGAACCCATGTGTTGAATCTGAACAAAGGCAAGAGTCTCTGTCTATTTATGAGCTCTCAGAGTATATAATGTGGCTCAATATAGGATTAGGTGATGATCTTTACAGCTCCTCATAGTTGTTCTCGAACTGAAAATGACTCCTTATTTTCTCCTCACACACATTATGACAATACTACTCAGAGAGAAAGAGAGAGATATAAGTGTTTCAGTTATAAGTGGATGTGGTGAGAAATTAGGCTATTTTAAGAAGGAAGAAGAACAATAATTTACAAGAAAAATTTGCAGATAAATACACCACTCTTAAGTCTTAATCTTGATTTTATTACAGTACTACATTACCAGCCAGTAACAAAATCTTGCCGTTGCCAAATATTTATGCAGTAAATTAATTAAACTGGTAGTGGGAAACTATATTATAAAATAAAAGCATTTGGACAGAAGCTGTGGACTTTGAGGAGAAAGAGCCAAAAACAAATCATCAGTTCCAAATAATATTCATTTTCTAATATTGCACAGTCATAATGTATAGGGAGTGTAATAATGATGCAACCAAATCCACATACTTATATTTAGGATTTTAACAAATGGTTTTCAAAACATGTCGGATTATATTATTACAACATACAACTAATATATATTTGATGATTAATCACTTATATTTAAAAGCAAATGTTGGATGCTCGAATGAAACATTTGGCTTTTTGATTAGGGTTATAATTATGACTAATTATTCATCATAAACATCTTTCATGTTACTTAATGCATTACTTTATTTATGGCCTTTACGCACCTTGCACGCCAAGTGCTAAATTATTCATCAATATTTAAAAAAAAAAAAAACCTATCTAAATTCATGTTTTTCGTACTTACTTCGTCACATTAAAAATTAATAATGGAATCATCTTTTGTTATTTTTAAAGACCAAATAATATTAGTATGACAAAATAAAAGGTAAAATAACCCACTTTTTAACAGGAGATAGATAGTATATTGATTGAGTTTTTTTTTTTTATATTTTGTTTCACGCATTAATATGGAATATTTTCAAATATAGACAATAAATAAATTCATTTATTTGAATTTGTTACAATCATTTATGATCACTTTTATGTTTGAGATTGAGATATTTAATACACCATTTAATGTGAGCACATGATATATCAATTCATCAACATAAATTATAGTTACAAATTTATTATTCCACCTATAATTAGTAATCTCACATGAGGTATTTATTATTTTTTTTTGTCATGCTTTGCTTGATACACGAACTATACATTTAAAATTAATCCAAATTAAGCATTGTTTTTTTTTCATTAATTGTCCAAGTAATGGCAAGTGAAATATATATGTACTCTTAAATAAGGAAATTTGGTGAAAATATATAATACATTATTGTATGCCCATTTTGGTGAGTTGTACTTGTACATATATCGAATTAGGTAAATTATTGAAATAGGGAAGCATGTGAATTTGAATGATTATCAAAGGAAGACATGGTTGTGCTTGCAATATGGTCCACTACATATATATCATCATATAAGTATGGATAATATATGATATTATCATTTTATAATAATAATATAATACTCCCTTCATCTTAGATTATATTTTAACAAAAATAGTTAAAATATACCTCCAATAATCAAATCGAGGTTAGATTTTAGATCAATGAAAAGATATTTAAGTCTTCACCAATCACAATTATAATCAAGAAAAGAGCAATAATACAATTAGTATTTAAATGAATGCAATATATTATCTCTCTGTCCCACTTTATTAGTCTCAGTTTATATTCAATTGAATGTATTAAAATAATCAAATGAAACTAATAAAGTGGTATTAAAATAATCGAATGAAACTAATAAAGTGGAATGAAAGTAGTATATTAAAAGTAGTAAAATTTTAAATATAATCCCAATAACTAAGTATTACATAATATATTGTAAACAAATTAGATTTTTAACTTATATAGTACTCCATTGATAAGTTAGGGTAAATAGGCAAAATATGAATTAATGTAAGAATAATAGAAAAAGTGAATGAGAAAGAAAAGAAAAGAAAAGAAATGGTGAATGGACCACAGAAGTAGAAAATCACGGCGTGAAATAATGATCAGCTGCAGCGGAGGCACACAGTACCATTGACTAAAGTCTAAAGGTGGACCACCTCGTTTCTTCCTATGACGTTTGTCCTGTCTCTTCCCTTTGCGTGTTCAACAAATACTTACTCAATACCCCCACCAACTCATTTATTTTTTCTTCTAATTTAATAAAATAATTTACATTATTGAATCAAAAGATTTGTGGATTTTGGGCTTCTAAATATATAAATTTCAGTATTTTAGTATGGAATTTATATAGAAATAAGCCGATTATGTAATTATGGAGACTTAAAAAAATACTTTGAAAACTTTTATTTTTGTGTAATTTACGTATGTTTGTAACTCTACTTATATTAGGTGGGCCCTGGTCGAGTCAAATGATGTTATTCTTCACCATGGAGAAAAAAAAATGAGGAAAAGGAAAAGTGAATCGAATAAAGTTCCTAAAATGCTTCTCTTGTGACTAACAACGACAAGAAATAAAAAACTTAAGAGAAGAAAGATGCTAATAACTACGAAAATTTACACCTTAAAAACTTTATATTATTAATCGTTTGTAAAAGCATGTTTTGTATTATTGCGTGTATTAAGTGAAGTTTAAGTTCCCCTTCATTAATTTTGAATGTATTGAAATAAAAATATTTGAAATGTAAAGAACTTCAGAAACAAGAGATCATGTTCGAAAGCACGAGGCTTACTGCTTACTGTCGAGCTTATCTTCATACGAATTCTAGAGCAAGAACAAGTTTGTATCCATGGAAAGGCACAAGCAAGGATTAAACAGAAAAAGAAACAATCAATCAAGATCATTATAAAACAACCATCAATGTCTGTCGTAGAAAGCCTAGAGGGACTGCAGATTCTGCATTCCTTGTAATCACAACATTGATCTCAGTTTCGGTTTTGGTACTTTGTTTTTCTTTGTTAGAAGAGAAGAGGCTGCCTACTGATCATCTGTAGCTGATATTGCATCTGGAATTATATACCCATTATCTCATTCTTTCCCACTAAGAAGCTTCAAGTATCTTTCTTTACATGGTTGCTAAAACGCCTCATTCGTTGTTACTGTTGCCACATAGTAGCCCGCAGGCCATACTCTCCATTGCTGTGATATTGCTGCTCTCCAGCCCACTTTTAGACCAAGCAACATTACTTATATCGGCTGCCAATGCAGCTAATTCATGGCTCGAGAAAGATGGCGGTTCAACGTGATCCATAAATTCAGGGCCCAGCAAAGAGTTCACCGTCGCTATGCCACTGGATATTTCGCAGCAGCCATGACCACATTGCTGAGGGACCAATAGATTGAATTCGTTGAAGGCTCCTACGAGCAATTTTGACATTCCTGCATCTGAATTTGAAGCTGGGAGAGAAGGCACATTTAAGGAAGCCACCTTAGGAGATGGACACGCGTTCTCTGTTCCATCGATTGGGTTATAAACAGTAAATGCACTAATACGTGCTACGGGACGGAATACTGCCAAGGAGCCTGCGGAATTCTCAATCATTTGTGCTTCAAACTGAGGCTTATCTAGAAGGTTGCTATCATCCACGCGTTCTAGAGAGCTGACGTCTCTTCCTTCACTTGATTTAACAGAGTGTGCATCTCCACATGAGGGTGTTTCTTCTGAAGATGCCTTCGATTTCTCGACACTTATATCTTCCACCACATGGCCTGACTCCAACTTGGACTTCTGAACTTCCAAGCAGCGACGCCTCAATGTGGAATTCCAGTGATTCTTGATAGCGTTGTCTGTTCTCCCTGGCAACAGCCTTGCAATTGAAGCCCATTTGTTTCCATGTACGGCATGAGCTTGGAGTATGGTTCGGTCTTCTTCATCTGCAAGACAATGAGCCTGCATAAGTTATTAAAAACGCACGTACAATCACATCGCTTGCACCTCCAAGATGAACACCAATTTGAAGACATGTAGTACCCCTTGAAACAAACACCAATTCCAAGTTCATATCTACTCTTACAACTGATTAAAACTCATTTCTTTCACAAATAATTGGAACGAATGCTGCTCGTTTCTACTTGGAAAAATTGTAGATTAAATCTAAGCACATTACCATAACGTCATTTTGATAATTGAAACGCATAACAGGTGGTAAACAAAGCCTGCAACAGTCATGGTTTGATATAGACCACCATCACACAGCTATTAACAAGAATTGGAAAAGAACAAATTTGAGCTCAGAAATAGACTGAATTGAAGTTTCCAATTCCAATTTCCAGCCTCAATTGAATAATGGTCTCGTACCCCATTGTCGAAACTCAAGAAAAGGGCAGAAACACCAACTAGATTAAAACGGATGAACAGAAAAAACACAAACCAACATTCCCCCTCGAACAATTTTGACAAAGCAAAGCAACGCAAAAAATAAAAAAATACAAAATACAAAATTTAAAGCACTTAAATAACTAGACAGACAATTTACCAGTGAAGGGCTTGCGCTTAACAGCAGGATCGAGCTGATTGCACCAACGGAGGCGGCAAGATTTTCCCGATCTGCCAGGAATTCCACGGGCGATGAGGCTCCAATTCCTCGCCCCGAAGTTGCCAACGAGTTGACTCAGCATAGCGTCCTCATCTGGAGACCACGGCCCTTTAACTCGGTTCAGAGATTTCTTGCTCTCTCCACCTCCACCCTCTAGCATTACCAGGTGCTCTTCCTCACCGACGCCACCCGCCGCCATCTCCGCATCGCCGCCGTCGCCGTGCATCTCCGCAGCTGCTTCAGTACCGATTTCCATTGAAGTAATCGATATCTTTTGATTTGCTCAATCGATTGACGCACTGTATGACTGAAGTCTGAAAGTGGCGAAATGTGAATGAATTCGCAGAGCACTGCGGAGAAGAAAAGAGACAAGTATCGACGATGTTTGGTATTTCCGCGCCTATTTGAATCCAGTTGTTGACCCCGGCCCATTTACATTAGTTCGGCCCAAACTTTAAAGCCCAAATAAATTCTCTAAACTGTGCATGTTGTACTCTCCTTCCAATTATTATTGGTCAAATTTATTAATTTTTTAGATTAGCAATAATGGGATTAATTTATTTTTTATCATGAAAATAATTAATGACTATGATTAAATAATATTAACTATATTCTAATCAATAAATCACCGTTAAAAAATAAGAATAAATATTTTTATTAAATTTAATATTTATCAATAAATATGCCACATTATTCATATGATTATTTTTTAAGTAGTTTTTTATACAGTAAAAACCATTCACTTTTGTAATTTAAGAAAACTTAATTATGGTCTCAGACTCTCAATACACTATTATTCGTGCAGAAATGATGTATTATTGCTAAGAAATATGAACATACATTTAACTAAATTGTAATCTCTGCATGAATCCTAAATCTAGACCAGAAAAAGGAAATAATTTTTTTGAGAAGATGTAACAAAGTATGAAGAAGGAAAGATAGCTTGAAATTGGGCAATAATTATTAATTCCTCCATAATATTATAAATAGAAACGCCAGAAAGAAAATTCGGAACGCAATCCGATCGAAAACAACTGAACAGAATCGTTTCCTTCTCATACTCATCGACATTCGACCATTACAATCTATACAAATAATTCAAAGAATTGTGTCGTCATATCCTTTAGAATAAACCAGGGGAAGGAGCAGGAGCGTCGCCAACGTAATCGGCCGCCGGACCTGGGGCGCCGCCACCAGCGACTCCGCCGTTGCTCAATATCTCCAACATCGCGCGGTGGGGATTCGACTTCTGCTTCTCACACAGAGCCGGCAAAAATACTCCTGCACCAATTAATGATTAACGATTAATTCCGATTGATTAGTGATTAATAATTAATTTCGATTGATTAACGATTATTTCCGTACAAAATAACCAGAAATCCCTAATTTGGGGAAAATTACCTTCGCCGGCGGCGAGGTTGAAATAGAGGTCGACAATGTTAGGGCAATTCTGGTAGCAGGAAGGGGAGCAGAGGCGAGCGGTGAATTCCGGTGCGAGGAAAGCGTCGGAGGAGATTCCGACGAATTCGCGGTCGACGCCGCACGCTTTCACGCACTGATCAGTCTCGATGTAACCGGACATCCTCTCCACCACCACCTCCGACGTCTTGCACGTGTACTCCACGCTTCCGTCGTCGTTCCTGTAGTTCTCCAGCACGCACCTCTTCCCCGACGACGCGATCGCGAAGGAGCACAGGTTCGACGGCAAATTATCGCAGATCAGCTCCCCTAAATCAGAAAATCAATAAAAAATTCCAGATCAGATTTCATTCTCCATTTATGCATGGGAGAATATATAATCAGCTGAGCTTCAATCGGAGATCAAATTAAACATCTATCTAGTTCATGCAATTAATGGCGTACCTACTATTCCTTGCACAAGGAGAGAGGAAGCGAACAAGATAATCAAAGACATTTTGGCTGAAGAAACCATTCTTTCCTTTCAACGTAGGGTTGTTTTCCTTTGCCTTTCTTCTTGGCTTTATTATTAATATAATTGGGGTTGTTAGCTTGGATTTCTCGATCTGAACTTGTTTATATAAGGCAATTAGAGTGAAGAAGGAAAGTAGGGTGATGAGAGACACACGAATATTGACATATTTATATAAATTTTAGAGCTCTAATTTTCCTTTCTTAATTACTACCCGTTAAATTTGACATATTTTATCTAAATTTAGGGGCTATATCAAAGGAAAATTCAATGTCACAATTTGTTATAGGATTTTGCAATTAAAAGTTAGTATTTGGCTTTTTATTTGATGTCTTTTGCATGTGTGGAAACGTTTGAATTTTCAGACAAATGGAAGATTCTTTAATTTTTATTTCATATTGACGTGGTCTGAAACTCAAGTTGAGACTTATCACCTTTTTATTGTATAATTTGGTTAGATAATTGATTTTCTATATAATTTATCAACCTAATTATACTAGCTTATAACGCTCTGCAAAAATTGTTATATCTCATTATGATTATGATTTTTTAGCGTAAAAAATAAAGATGAAAAGTCAAATAAATTATAATTAAAAATGAATAACTATAGAAAAAATCGTTTACATGTGAATTAACTGAATCTCCCGCTGGAAGCAGAGGGAAGTGCATAATATTTAAATCATTTGTTCCGATTTGTTGAGTAATGACGTGTACAGTGCAGGCTCATTTAGTTTTGGAAATGTGCATGCATTTACGATGTGTTTCGCATAATTTGCCTCTACTATATTTAATTCACGCAAGAAAATATATTTATATTGGGCCAGAATCGTGGGAGCCCAGAATTAAGTCCAGCCCAGAATTAAGTTGAGCCCAATAAGGTTGCAAGCAAGCCGTAACTGAATTGGAGCGCAGAGAAGAGAAGGATAGATAAGTGGGTCCCGCGTGAAGAAACAGAGACCGTTGCCAGCCTCTCAATTCCTTGATCAAAATATCATCATTCAAACAAAAATCAATGCTACGTTCTCATAAAAATCAAAATCACATCCTCAAAAAACAAAATAAAAGAAAGCATGGTTTCAGCAGCTGCAGCGACGACAACAGCATCTCACCTCCTCTTCTCCAGCTCCCAATCCATCTCCCGCTACTCGCCTCTGCAAACAACGCTCGCTCACAATCCGTCATGCTCCACTCGGAACGGCGGCGGCGGGAGGAGGCGGAATTCGCCGCCGATGGGAGTACGGTGCATGGCGGTGGCGGAGACGTCGGGGACGAGGATTAAGAGCGGGTACGAGATCGAGACGCTCACGAATTGGCTGTTGAAGCAGGAGCAGGCGGGCACAATAGATGCGGAGCTGACGATAGTGTTGTCCAGCATTTCAATGGCGTGTAAGCAGATAGCTTCGTTGGTGCAGAGGGCCAGCATTTCCAATCTCACCGGCGTTCAAGGCGCCGTCAATGTGCAGGGCGAGGATCAGAAGAAGCTCGACGTCGTCTCCAACGAGGTTAATTCAATCGAACTATCAATGTTTACATCCAGTTGTTCTCTTTGAAATTGCGCGGTGGTGGAATAATTAGGGTTCGTAGTACTAAAACTGTAATTCAATTTGGCTGTAGTTGTAGAATTTAGGATTGCGTAGAATTTTGTGAAAGAGGATTGAATTTGAATTGGTTGATAAATATGCATAGGTGTTCTCGAACTGCTTGAGATCGAGTGGGAGGACAGGGATCATAGCGTCGGAGGAGGAGGACGTTCCGGTGGCGGTGGAGGAGAGCTACTCCGGCAACTACATCGTAGTCTTCGACCCTCTCGACGGATCCTCCAACATCGATGCCGCCGTCTCCACGGGCTCCATCTTCGGCATCTACAGCCCCAATGACGAGTGCTTCGCCGAAGTCCAAGAAGACGGCACAGTAACTACATTACCAACTCAAATCATCAACATTAAACCTCCATATCTAAACTAGTAACTAATGGTGGACTCTGTTGTCCTTGTGTGTTACCTGTGCAGCTCGACACGGCGGAGCAGCGGTGCATCGTGAACGTTTGCCAGCCTGGCAGCAACCTCCTAGCAGCAGGGTACTGCATGTACTCGAGCTCCATCATCTTCGTCCTCACCATAGGCAAAGGCGTCTACGCCTTCACATTGGATCCCATGTTCGGAGAATTCGTCCTCACTCAAGAAAAAGTGCAGATACCTAAATCAGGGAAGATCTACTCCTTCAATGAGGGCAACTACCAGCTATGGGATGACAAGCTCAAGAAGTACATCGACGATCTCAAGGACCCTGGCCCCACCGGGAAGCCCTATTCCGCCCGTTACATAGGGAGTTTGGTCGGAGACTTCCACCGCACTTTGCTTTACGGTGGGATTTATGGGTACCCGAGGGATAAGAAGAGCAAGAACGGCAAGTTGAGGCTCTTGTACGAGTGCGCTCCCATGAGCTTTATAGTCGAGCAAGCCGGGGGCAAAGGCTCCGACGGCCACAATAGGGTTCTCGAAATCGAGCCCACCGAGGTCACTATGTTTCATTGTCATCAACGCATGCCGTGCCTACAACAAGGCAGATATGGCCATGTTTAATGTTATCTATAAGTGATGAATTTTGGTGTGTTTGTGTGCAGGTACATCAGCGGGTGCCATTGTACATTGGAAGTGTGGAAGAGGTGGAGAAATTGGAGAAATATTTAGCTTGAAACAAGATTTTGTTTCCAATTTGTGATGACTCAAGCAGGTTGTTTCATGATTCAACTGTAAACAAGTGTCCAAAATCCTGTAAATTTTTGGGAACTTAATGAAGAAATTATAGTTTGTTTTCTTTCTTTCATGTTGAATTGATTTTGAGTGTGATTCTGGATGTCACGAAAAATATTAATCATACGAAGTCAGGTGAATGGTATTGACATGTTGTTCGAGTTTGGCTCGTCATTTAATTATCGAACTCATCTAGTATATTTCCTAATACTCCATATGTCCCACTTTATTAGTCTTTTATATTCAATTGGATTGTCTCACTTCGTCTCATTTTGAATATAATTATAATAAAACGAGAGTATGAACTGCGAGGGAGTGAGTAATATTATTCTCAAATTTGATCACAAACTATGTTCATTTGATTTATATATTCATGATAAATTAATTTTAAAAAAAGAGTCATTTAGAAGTTAAAATGTAACCACTTTTTGGTGTAATGACTTTTTTACCCCTGAAATATTTGTAATTTGATCAACGTGCAAATAATAATGAAATAGATGGATTAATTCTTAAAATAACCATCTTCCTAAAGGAACCATATTCACACATTTGGCACGTTGATGAAGATAAGCAGCAGAGCTCGAATCATCCTCACACTCAGCTCACACTTTTACAATGGCTGAAGCGGTTCCCAAACTACGGTGGAGCAGCCTCAGCCTCATCTCAGCCTCCCATTCCACCACCCGCCTATCTTCTCCCCATCGCCTCCGCTCCTCCCACCGTCCGCAACCATTCACCTCCGCCGCTTTCCGCCCTCAAGTACGCTGCAAGGCTGTTGAGATCGAAACTCCAGCACAGGCGGCACCGGCGGCGGCCAAAACCAGGAGAAAAAGATTCCAAATTGAAAACCTAACTACGTGGCTATTGAAGCAAGAACAATCCGGCCACATCGACGCCGAGCTCACCATAGTTCTCTCCAGCATTTCATTAGCCTGCAAACAGATCGCTTCGCTCCTCCAAC
Source organism: Leonotis leonurus (assembly GCA_026898415.1). Classification (NCBI taxonomy): domain Eukaryota; kingdom Viridiplantae; phylum Streptophyta; class Magnoliopsida; order Lamiales; family Lamiaceae; genus Leonotis; species Leonotis leonurus. The sequence goes on from JAPKLX010000005.1 coordinate 6,313,441, forward strand.
GCTCCAGCATTATCAACCTCACCGGAGCCCAGGGCACCATCAACATCCAAGGCGAGGATCAGAAGAAACTCGACGTCATCTCCAATGAGGTCGCCATTTTATTTTTCAATCTCGATTGCAGTTTGGCGAATTCTCGATCTCAATTCCGATCGATTTCTCCAGGTGTTCTGCGATTGTCTGAGATCGAGCGGAAGGACCGGAATTATAGCGTCTGAGGAAGAGGATGTGCCGGTTGCGGTTGAAGAGACTTATTCCGGGAATTACATTGTAGTTTTTGACCCCATCGATGGCTCTGCAAATATCGATACTAGCATGTCTACTGGCTCCATTTTCGGAATCTATTCTCCCGATAGGCAATGCCTCTTCGACCTAGACGATGAATCCGAGGTAAATCTTATATAAACATATGATTCCATACTCTTCTCTGTTAATTTCTAATATACTTCACTTGTTTTCGAGGATAGCTCGACCAAGAGCGAGAGAAGTGCATAGTGAGCGTTTGCCAACCGGGTAGCAACTTGCTTGCTGCAGGCTACTGCTTGTACTCGAGCTCAGTTGTGTTTACAATCTCAATAGGGAAAGGAGTCTACTGTTTCACCTTAGATCCCTCCTATGGAGAATTCGTGTTGACGCACGAAAACGTCAAGATACCTAAGGCTGGGAGAATCTACTCCTTTAATGAAGGCAACTATGACTTGTTTGATGGGAAGCTGCAGAAGTATTTGGATGACTTGAGGAAACCGGGTCCCAACGGGAAGCCTTATTCGGGCCGATACGTAGGCTGTTTGGTTGGTGAGATTCATAGAATGTTGCTTGTAGGGGGGATCTATGGAAATCCAGACAACAAAAACAGCAAGAGTGGTAATCTTAGGTTATTGTATGAATGTGCACCAATGAGTTATTTGATAGAGCAGGCTGGGGGAAAGGCAATCGACGGCCGCAGACGAATACTAGACATCACACCTGATCAGGTACTGATACAAATATATGCTATGTGAACATGAATCTTGAATTTCTGGAGTTTAAGTATTAAGTCTCATAATTCTGTTTATGTTTCATAGGTTCATCAACGAACTCCTATATTCATTGGAAGCCCAGATGAGATTGATAAGCTAGTGACATACTTGTCTTAAAAGGTTGGTTTTTAGGTTGTAATATTGTATGAATTGAGAACGAAAATGGGAAAGAAATTCAAACAAAAGATACTGGTTCTTTAAATATATTGTTAATATTTGCATAGAATTAGAATACTATCAATAAATAATTCTAATGCATTTACATAATGAAGTCAAATGACTCTATTCAGCAAATCTAGATTGATGAAGTGTGAATATCATTGGCAATCCTTGTAGCTTGTTAGTGTTATATCAGAACTCAGATGTTTCTTGAGTCATTCAGTCTTTGATTTTTAACTGCAAAGAAAGATAGATATGCTTCAATAAATGCCATGAATGATGAATTCTAAAACAAATTGAACAAGCATAATAAGGTTTGGAAATTACCAGGACTGTGAATTGTAATTGATTTGGTGATAGATCGCATAGTTGCAACAGAATCTGTACCTGTGTAATAATAAGATCAAGACTTCTAAGTTAACATCTTTATGAGAGAAAAGGATGCAATAAATTACACTAATTTAAACAAACTTATTACCAAGTAAGTTCATGGCATTCTCTCCTACAAGTCCAGTCATGGTTGATGAATATTCAGATGTAATTTGATTAGTGCCCATTTCAAGAGGTGACCTGAAATGTCCATACACAAATATGAGTTTATTATGACAGAAAATTAAATCAATTATGGAGAAAGTTCATAAAAAAAACTCCATATAATTACCCTGAACAAGAATCTGGTGAAGAAGCCAGTGCTTGCTGCGAAGATGAAGCTAAGTCGCCATCGATATCGAAGTCCAACAAGAATTCAGAAAGATTGAAATCCAATCCAAGAGTGTCTAAATTGGGAAAGTCCAAATCAAGAATATCCCCTTCTTTCTCAGACTCTGATGTCGAGTTTCCATCAGATGTCTGATTCCCCATAATAATCGGCATTTCAGAAGTGCCAAAATCGAGCCTTCCTTTAACGTGATCCTTAACATTAGACCTTTTGGGCTTAAGAGGGGAACAAGTGATTCGGTTTTTCTCTATGGAGTAGTAAGATATTTGCTTGTTAGGGCTCACTCGAATAGTCTCTATTGTGCTAGTAGAGATGATCTGCTGAGGAGTAACATTTTTACTCGAAGTGACAGTTGAGATTTCTAAAGGAGAAGTGGACTTTTCAGCTTGAGAAGGAGATGCTCGCGGAGGTGTTTTAGGTATCGAGGAATTCGCTTGAGATGGAGGACTCTCTTGATTGAACAAACACTTGACGACGTTCGATCCTTGAACTGGCGATCCAGTCATGGCGACACCATGTCCAAAGGATTGAGCAACAACAGAACTCGTAACTGGCTTTTCTTGATTCTTTGCAAGACTATTAGAATCTGTAACCACACTAACATCTGAGAAAATAGAACATACAACAAATTAGCATAGTTTCACTCCTACAGACAAAGAAACGAAACGAATTTTACCTTTCGACTGTGAGCTTCTACGAGATCTCTTAGAAGGTGCAGGAGCATGAGATGCATCTTTGATTTCTTTTCTTTTGGTTGGTGCTTGATTTGTGACCGGAGTAGAGAGATTTGTGCTATCTTTTTTAGTACCCGACGACCTAGATGTCGACATCATAACCGGAGCATTGTAGATAGTAGGATAGCAGCCTGGATAAGAAATTCATACATTACATCACAAGAAACTAAGCATTCCAATTATAAACACTAATGATAAACAAAGAGATCAAGTAAAATCACTTGCAATGATCCAAATTTGATAACAAAGAGATCAAGTAAAGTAACCAGATTCAAATCATGCTCAACAGCAGAGGTACTAAGCAATGTTATATAACAGATTAAGCCAAACAATCATTGTGTAAATTGAAAGAAATTGCTAATATGAAATGAATGAAGAAGGGCAAAAACGGAACCTGCTGCTGGTCTCCCAACCGCGAGGTTAGCCTGAGAAGCCATGGCCACCGACGCAGCGGGCGGAGGCGGCAGTGGGGGAGGAGGGGTCGCATTATAAGCGTTCATAACACTCTGCATTCCGCTCAGCAAACTGTGCACACGCAGCTTTTCCTGCTCAATACGGTGCCGTTCTTGGTCCACCCACAACTTCTGCTCCTTGAGCGAGATGTACTCATCTAGAATCGTCGCCAAAGTCAATAGGGTTTTCGGAACCTAAAATTGAACCAAATCATACATTATTAAAACCCAAATATCTTCAGCAAAATGCAAAAATAGCAAATACATTAGAAAATTAAAATTACTTCTTGAACGGGGGATTTGGCGAGCAGATGCGACGCTTCGGATCGGAAACTGGATCTCGTCTGGCTGAAATTATTGTCGGAGAGATATCGATCTACAATGAATGCTATCTGAACCGGGGTTACTTGGCCTATCCCCACAAATTCTTGCTTCTTGGTCTTGGTTTGCTTCCCCATTTCGTTTCCTTTACCCTGAAAAATTATCAATGGAGTAAGAAGAGATGAATGGGAGAAAGAGGCGGCTGAAATAATGAATAGTAAGAAGGGAGGATGAAGGAGGAGGGAGATGGTGGCGCGGGAGCATTTGAAAATATTTGGAGGCAACTTTGGTTAATTCGATGTTTACAGAGACCAGTTTTAGCGGTTAAATTGCTTTTGGTTCCCTCCTACTTGGATCCGTGACCCGGATCCGTTTCGAGTTAAATATTTATGGTATCTAACAATTTGTTTATATACTACTCCCTCCGTTCCCCAAAAGTATGCACCATTTGACCCGGCACGTGTTTTAATAAAATGTAGTTGACTTGAGTGTAAAAATATTATTAATTGTTAAAATATAATTAATTTGAATGATAGTGGAGATTGGGACCCACAAAAATGTGTTGTTAAGTATTAAAATATAGTTGATTTAAATGGTAATGGAGATTGGGGCCCACAAAAAAGTGTAATAAGTTTCCAAAAATAGAAGGTGCATATTTTTGGGGAACGGACGAAAATGGCAAAAGGTGCATACTTTTGGGGAACGGAGGGAATATAAGCTAAGTCCATTGTCTAATATGGGAAAACCCAATAAATTATGAAACAACCGTTATGCAATTTTCAATAATAGATTTAACGTTCATAAATCTAAATTACTATATAAAAAGGGCTAATTTCCCACAAATTATTTTTAAAAAATTCATCACTTTTTAATTTCACAGTATTAACTTAGTATAGTTTTATTATTTCTAATCGCATAAGGTCAAACGGGCTTGGCTTGTAGTTGAAGAAATAAATAAAAAAGCCCTAAGTTAATATAATTGGGCCCAAAAGATTGAGCGAGAGCAACACAAACGAGCTGGGCTTGTAACTCATCTTGGTAATATGATTTATGTATATATAATATATGTGACATGAGTAAATTATTGAGGGCCAATTTAGGTTGGAGGTGGGCCTTAAATATATATTGGAATTAATTAGTTTTATCCTAAATAATAGACTTGAAGATTCTAATTCGAACATCTTCATAATTGGCTCACATGTTTATCTTTGGTTACAATCAATCAATATCTACATGTAAAAAGTAATGTTGTCCTAATATATTGTGGCAATGTCTCTTTCATGCTCAATAAAGATTTACCAAAAATACAAAGGTGTGAGTGACAATTGGTTAGTGATTCTACTAACCAATTATTATTATATTATGATTTTGATTTTATTTGTTGTGCAAATTTTCACTTCAACATGAACATGATGTAGTAATTTATATGGACCACTATTAAATTTATCACCTTAATTAATATTCATTTAAAAATTAACAATTTACTATCATAAAATGAATCGTAATGAACATGTATTTGAAAAAATAATATATAAATTCTAATTACATACTCTATTTTGAATTTACCAATCTTAAAAATTAATTAAGAAATACATTAAATATTGCAAAACCAATTATATGTTATATTTAGAAAATCTAAACCATTTAAATTGACCTTGTTCAACCAACTATTGCAAATATTGTAAAAAAAAAAAAGAAAAAGAAGAAGATAAATAATCCAAAAAAATTTATCTATACAACTATATTTCAAAATTATGCACACACTATCCAAGTCCAACTATTATGATTGTCCGTATCTTTATTTACAGGTGAAATTTGTGTGTCAAAAGTGTTATTGAATGCAGATATTTTGGATGAGCAATTTTCTTCATCAATCAATACGAGGAAAAACAAGATCGTAGTCAAGATTGAAAAGATGAAATTGATTTAATTACGGCATGATATTTGAAACCTTACAATTAAATAAGAAATCATCAAAATTTAGATTTGAAACAACAGATTTTCAACCAGCACAACACAACAGGATGAACTCTAACCGAAATTATGAATTCAAATCCATAATGCATCAATAGCTGAATAATTCAGAACCATATAATCGAATGTTGATAAAGCAGTAGCAAAGTGCTTACACAAACATACAAGCACAATTCACAATCCTCTTTGATTCTAAAACAAATTGCACCAGCAAACATTAATAGCATGAAGTAAATGATCAGTAGTGTCACTTCACATATTAAAATTGTCAAATGCCAAAGGAGAAAATTAAAAAAGCATGTTAAAGGAGATCCTACATAACTTCCTCAACTCAAATGAACAACGTGAGCAAGAGCACTGGAAAATGATAGCCCAACACATTGTGATCCTGCAATAACAAAAGAAACATCATTATGGGATCTAGTCTAGTAAAATGAGGAAACCAAAAGCCACCAAATTTTGAAACAAAACAAGTGCATACTTCATAAAAGTAATATACATTGTGGCCTCCAATTTTGAAAGTGATATCTTTCATGAGCAGAAATCATTGTGACAACATTCATTGAGGCATACTTCATAAAAGTAATATACAAATATAGTTTTCCTATGATTATATATAAGATTATAATTCTAACCCCCAAGTAAAGCTGATGACAAACAATTCAGGAAACAATTTAGAATTGAATCAAAATTAAATGCTACAAAACCAACATAAAGCTAAGCAGTGATAGTTTCCATGCATTTATTTAATGTGTTGGATAATACCATCAATCAACGGGGATAAGGACTTCGGTCACGACGCTCGCCAGGTTCCAAGTGAACCCCTCCTTTAGTACCTAACGGAAGCCTGCCTCTCCGGCAAGTTTTCGAATCCTATCGAAGACCTCCTCGTCCCGAATTAGAAACACCGGTTTAAGAACTTGACCACGCCTCATTTTAATTAGATGGGCAGCCACCAAAATATCTTACCATACGCGGATTTGTATGTAATCCTCATCTAAAAGATATAACACGCTGGGACTAGAAGCCGAGAGATTTGGTTGGCATGATAATTCTATTTCATCATATTGCATTTTTTGATCAAATGGAATGCGAACATTATAATAGTTAGTGAACCATTTTGCGCACCTGACCTTCAAATTCTCTAGAAGATTAAAGGCAACCACACCCATATGAAATGGAGTCACCAGTTTCATTGGAACATTGTGGCCGAGTTCTTCGTTCAACTCCAATTCAGTGAAGGAGTCTTCATACAACTTTTCATTGTTCTCTATCGTAGCACCCAAGTTTGCGATGGCGCCAGCATCGCCTTGCTCGTTGGGATCCAGCACCAACACTTCAGCATCATCATTGTCTGACACATACGTTAGGAATTTTGGCGGTTCCAAGGCATAATCTAGCTAGACCAGGAAGAGGGCGAAGAACAAGAACAGCAGCAGGAGCTGGACCAGGAAGAGGGCGAAGAACCAGAACAGGAGCTGGAGCAGGGAGAACTAGATTATGCCTTGAAACCGCTGAAATTCCTAGCATATGTGTACAATGATGATGCTGAAGTGTTGGTACTGGATCCCAACGAGCAAGGCGATGCTGGCGCCATGCAAACTTGGGTGCTACGATAGAGAACAATGAATCTCAAGGACACCATCATGATCAATGTCTGCTATGATCTGAAGTTGATTAGTACCAAAATTAATACTTTATCCCAACTAGCAAACAGGCCTATAGGAAAAAGCTTCAAGTATCACTATGCTTACTGGAGTGCACAAGACATGTGCATCTATGTGAACATAATCTTCTAATCTCTCATGCTGCGCTTCAGTCCATTCCTCCTCTCCCCACAAGTTTCCGTCAACATAATCATCATAATCGTAGTTATACTCATCACCCAACTCATCATTCTCTCTGAACAACTCAAATGAAGAATCAGCATCTGCTTCCAGACCTCCAGCATTTTCTACAGTTGCAGCATGAACATCCTCATTGCCTTTTGTGTCTTTAACTTCAAGAAGCCTTCTTCTTGCAGTATTCACCACTAACTTTCTCAGATTCACTAGCAGAACAATAGTTCGAAGTTAATGACTTCCTAAAGTTGCTTAATTACTAACTTTCGTATTCAATAATTAAACTGTAATTCTAACCTACGTATTTGAATTACACAATTGGAAAATCAATAACAACCATGATGATTCCTACGTTCCTGATTTGGAATCATTGTTTGATTTAACCCTAGGTCTATATTGGAATCATCTCTCGATCTCAACCAATAAACGATAAATCAAAACGGTGATCAAGCGTTTCAATTAAACAAACACGAGTTAAATCAATAAACACGAATCGAAGAGCAATCAATAAAGAATTAAAAAAGATTCTAAACCTAGGGAGATGAAGACAATCAATCCATAGAACAATCAAAATAAGAATTAAACATGCTTATAAAGATTGAGTCTAGGATTGAGAGCCGAACTCGCCTTCAATCTTTCATCCCAAGCAAACTACTAATCTACCTTAAGAAAGCAAGTAAAACTAGTGTTTGAGAGCAGGAATTCGAGTACAAGAGTTGGGGGCCTCTGAAAATGACGCCAAAAAGGATTTAAAACCCGCTCATAACTGCCAGCCAGCGGTCGTTGGCTTTGCCTCTCTGTCCGCTGTTGCAGCACAGGCCCAACGACCGCTGGCCTGTGCAAAATAAGAAATTTTTGAAAACACAGAATTGAATTTCGTCTCGATAGGAATCCGTAGCAGCAAACGGATCCAAATTCGGAGTTATAACGAAGGAGAACGAGCCAAAACAAAATTGTTGCGCAAAACGTAACAATTTTGCGTATGGCCATACTCTCGCGTTCTTTCTCCTCTCGTCTTCTGCCCGTAACTCCTAGCAAGCTCCCGTCCGGTTTCCTCAGCTTGTTCAGCTTAGCATATACGACATAATCGACACCAATTCAGCTCATATCCGTCCTTCAATTCACCATCCTACAACAAACACGAAAACAACAAAAATCGGCGTAATACAAAATAAAAAGACACGAAAACAAAACAAACTAAAACCTAGACACGACGAAACATCAACTAAAAACACACCAAGACTAGCTAAACAACTCTCCCACACTTAATCATTTGTTTGTCCTCAAGCAAAATCCAATACCCAAGCATCGATACATACCAATAATCAACATGGTAGCCCAACCACCATTCATACTTTCATACCAAAACTTAGATTAGATTCAATTCTCAACTGTATTCGGTCACTCAATCAAAATGCAATGTTGTCCGTTACTAAGTTCATCAATATATACATGATCACGATATACACATAATCTCACATCTCCTCATTATCTACACGTTCGGTTTCCCTAAATTTTGAAGTAAAACAAACAAATCCGCATAAAGGTGTAATCATCGGGTCTAAACATAAATGGATCACATTGAGTGCCCCGATGTGGTTTCTCATACTCATTATCTATGATAAGAGGAGTAGAACCACAGACTTAACTTGTCTCACTCATTTACCTTCTAGCATTTATTACTCTTTTTTTTATTACGCCCTTCTAACGTTTATTATTCTTTTTTTTTTCAAGGCAACCGAACACAAACACTAGGGAGTAATCACTCATAATCCGAATCATGATCACTATACATACCAACTAGCAAAGCAACATGCCTCACATATCATCTCAATCACACAACTTATCCCAATCAAGAACCGAAACTAGCTAAATCTACCACCAATCATAACACGTACATGGTCTCACATATCAACAATCAATATACATCAACACAAGGATATCAAATAAGCAAGTAAACAACCAATGATCAAGTTTGGGGAAACACATAGACTGAAAAGAAGAGATAATAAAAGACATAACACATGCAAGAAAGCTACTGAAACCCCCCACACTTAAATCCTACTACGCCTTTGTAGTAACGAATTAAAGAGAAATGGTAAAGAGGACTTCCCTGATAACAAAGATCCGACAACAAGTCCAAGAATCAGGTGGCGCCGTTTTTTGACTTTTGAGGGACGGAAAGTGGGCTTAAACTAGCGTTTAGCGGTTTCATACGCTCCTTTTTCTGCTTAATTAAGATTACGTACTAAAATAAGTAAATTATTCACTAAATTCAATCTTATCCTTCAATTATGTTAACACATAATGCCAGATTCTGGATTTATTATGAATTTCAAGTTTGACTTGTCATATACTCGCTTATATGATATTCGAACTTGAACTCAACTCGTAAAAGACTTGTAGAGTTCAAACTTATACTCAAACTAATTCAAACATTTATTAGCTATTAAAAATGTATATTATTTTCATTCTAAAAAAATGTATTTTGTTTTTTTGTTTGTTAGGTTCACGAACAAAGCTCATGTAACATGCACAATTATATACGAACTCACAGATGTGTGAGAGTCTAGCGAGTTGTGCATCATAACCCTCAAGTTCGGTTCAATAAAATTATCGAACTTGTTTTAAGACTCAAGCTCTGATCAATTGATATTGAATAGAGTTTTGAACCAATTTTTTCAGAGTCGAGCTATGAATATCTCACTATTAGCTCTACTTATTTATACTCTTACACTTAAATGAGTGTAAGTGATGTATTCAATCGATAAAAGAAGTCGATTTATCTTGCTAGTCGCAAACTTATCAAACAACTTCGTATTGGTTCACGCTCTAACATGTAGCGATAATACGAGAAATTGTACAACTTGAAAAAACGAGCATTTGAACCAACGAAAATTAGGAATAGCTTCAATGAACATGACATGACAACGAAACGTAGAACAAGCAGGCGCAGTTCGTATCATACTAGAAAGCTTTCAAATGTGATATCATACTACAAATATGCTCCCACTTGAACATCTTGCATTGAATTGAATCAAGCAAATCTTGATTTTCATACCTAAATATTATAGCACATTCCTAAAGCATTTGAGGGGAAGCTCCATTCTCCTATTGTAATTGAGTGCAAAATTTCATCTATGATTTTTCTGCAAGAAAGGAAAAAAATTGTCTGAAATTGAGTTAGTAAGGATCTAATGCATAACCCTAACTTCTACACCTTTTTCTCAAAATGGATTTTAGCATGGTGTGAAATTGTGTTCGAATAATACACATTCACATGGATTTAAACTTGTGTATGTAATAAAAATATCCTAAAAAGGAAACGCCTCAACTTAGTTGAGATGATCCAAAAAGGTATACGCCTCATCTTAGTTGGGATGAAGAGTAACATTTTCAAATATATTAAAAATTAATGTATTATAAAAAAGGCAAATTTCAGGTTGGAAGTCCAATCAGTATACATCTCATATTGTCTTTGAAAGCAAATGAATTCGTCAATTGCCTAATGATATAATATTTTCTATTACATTAATAAGATCATGACACATGACATGACTATGGTTCAAGATTTATGGTATATATAAGGAAAATATTTAATTTATATCTTACACTGTTAATCATATCACGTGTTACAATCTTATTAATGCAATAAGAGATGTCATATCATTAAGCAATGGAAGATTCATATTGCTTTGAAAGGGGATGACACGTGGCAAAATTAAGGATCTAAGATTAAAGGATGTCCTTTTCTTTTATATATATATACTATGGTAGATCTTGAACTCTTGGTTATATTACTATCCTTGTTAATGCAATATGATATGTCTGATGATTAAACAACATATAATCTCATTCGTCTTGAAATACCTGATGCATTTCCCGGCATTGACGTCGAAGTTGCGCAATTGCCTGTGTCACTGTACACGAGCTGCATGTTCGGATCGCTCTTGAAACCCTGCGTGGATCTATAGCCACTTGAGACGCACCTAGGGCTAGGAGAGGGAGATGCACTGCTACCTATTAGGAAACTGCACATGTTCTCTTCACCAAACTCTCTCAGCCTGTTGAGCTCAGGCACAACCACTTTGCCGAGATCCGGCCTGTCCTTGCGCCTGAGCTCCGCACATTTCACGGCCAGTTTCACGTAGTTTAACGCCTCTTCCAACGGCCAGTCCGGGACCGTGGGATCCAGCATCTGAGCAAGACTCCCCTTTTCAATGGCATTGCGAATGTAGTGAGTTAAGCCCATGGCAGGCTTAGCTGTGATGATTTGCAGCAACACCACTCCCAATGAGTAGACGTCCGATTTCACGCCGAGCATGCCTGTTTGCTGGTATTCGGGGTCGATGTAGCAGAACGTGCCAGCTGTTGAGGTCATCCGGTATTGGGTGACGTCGTCAGCCACAGATGGAGGAACCAACCTTGCTAGACCTACGTCGCTAATCTTGCTCACATAGTTTTGGTCTAGTAGGATGTTCCCCGGCTTGAGGTCACGGTGGACTAGTGGCTCAGGCTTCGTTTGGTGGAGAAAATGTAGCCCTGTTGCGATCTCGGCAGCTATCCTGAACCGGAGCTGCCACGTGAGAGGTCGAGTGTTTCCCTTTCTTAGGAGACGATCCTCGAGGCTTCCGTTGGCCATGTACTCGTAGACTAGGCAGCCGTACTCGGGGCATGCCCCGAGTAGCAGCACCATGTTAGGATGTCTTAAACAGCTCAACACTTCAACCTATATTGTATAAACTACATTAGTCGGATATTGAAATTGAAGAAAAATAATCCAAGCCACTAATAATGGGATTGAAGAAATATAAAAGAAAAAGTGGGATTCCAAAAGTTAAGTCATATGATTCTAAGTGCTTACTTCTTGGTTAAATTGTGTTCTCCCTTGAGCTGCATCAGGGCGCAGGACCTTAACTGCGACCGGTGTATGATCAAGGGAGCATTTGTAGACGGGGCCATAGCCACCCTCACCAATCTTACGAGACATGTGGAAAAACTCGGTTGCTCGCTCGATCTCTTCGATGGAGTATTTTCTATATCTCAACGGCGTTACTATTAATCCGTTGTCGCCGTTGATTGCCTTCTTCTCTGCCTGGACTCGTTTATGTGAATCCATCTCTGCAACCCTTTGTGCCGCTTCAACATTTTGCAATGTCGTTTTGTACTTGGCCTTCTCTTGCTCAGCCGTAATTCGTGCCACCTCCTCCGCCATCCGTGCCTCCTCGAGCCTCTTTTCCTCGTCCGCCCTCCAGCGGTGTAGCTCTACCACCTGACAAATAAAAAAGGTTGTGAGGGGAAATAAGTAAACAGATTCTTGAATTAGGCCAAATGTGATCTTATCTTATACTACCTTTTGTTTTGCTGTTAGAGCTTCCTTGCAAGCTGTGCTATACATGTCCATAGTTTTTTGCAACTCTAGCTTTAGCCTTCTCATTTCGGCCTCCACTTCCTCCTACACATCTATTCGGAATTAATTTCTACATGAAAAAAAGGTAGAAAATGTGTTGATCTCAATGTTTCTAGTCCTTACGTTTTCCATAGATCCTGTTGAATATTCGCTGTTGAACGAATTCATCTTGTTGAATCTTATCCCGGAACGTATAGACCCGAAGCTACTCTCCGAGCTAACCGAGACTCGAGAGCTTCGGCTTGGATACATGCTGTCGTAGAGCAGAGGATCCATGTATCTACTGTCTGTACTCGGCCTGTCCGAACTAATGAAAGATAAACGCTGAAATCTTTAGCCGTCTCGGATTCCTTTGTTACCAATCGTGTTATGTTATTTCTTGTAAATTAAAAGATATATTACTTGCTCATATCAGCGTCGTTGCCAATGGCCCTGCGCGGTGTCCTATCCGGACCTCTATTAGGGAGGTGTCGGGGCGTGGCACGTGCATCAGGGGATATAACATTGTTGATATTACTATTGTTAAGCTCCTGCATTTGCTGCAGATGGGGCAAGAGGGGGGAAACAAAGGGGGCCTGACGAGAGGCATTTCGCACAGATGAGATCTTCGATTTTGAGATGACGTAAACCGTGCAGAACTCCGGTGAGGCTTTCGACACACTTGTGGGGACATCTATCGTCTTCAATCTTCTGCACTACGACAAGCATGATTATGACAAAGTCACGAATAAAATATATATGAAGATTCTTTAACCATAAAAACTTCACTTTGGATACTCTCTTCCTTTTTATCAACTCATGATATAGCCATCATTCCCATTATTATTGGCTACATTGATCAACAAACACTCACAATTTCGATCAAAACATGCCAATAATAATGGAACGGAAGGATCAATTAGTTTACAATAACTAGTACTAACTCCATTCGTCTCACTCGTTATGTCTTACTTTCCCTTTTTAGACGTCCCATTAAGATTCGGGAAATGGGATATTTACCTGATGAAGCCATGGCGAGATGCTCCAAGCACCAAGTTCTCGATTGCGGCGTGAGCAGTGTATTCTGAGATGGCCTTCGCAATATTGGTGTCCTCTAGCACCACATCGTAACATAATATCTGCATGTTTCTACCGTCACAAAAAATTGTAAAAATAAAAAAATAAAAATAAACAAGACAAGAGCATCATCATTTCAAATCAGTTACATCTTTACGAGTGCAGAAGCAATGGAAGGTGAGGAATAGATCTTTAGTTGGCTTTTCAAGAATTATATCATCGCCATTACCAATTCCGGTGAGGCCAGCGAGGTAGTTGATGCCTGCATCGGAACCATTAATTAATGATCACTAGTAATCTCCCAGAAAAACACAGTTTTACATAATTTTGATATTCTTTCAAAATAATTGCATAAATCCCAAACTGTTTCCTTGTTCACAAGAAAATGTTCGTTGTTCATGATTGTACTTATAAATCCCAAAACTTGTGGCATTAATTACAGTTTTGCTTCAAAATCCAACACTCTGATGATACTAAAACCCTATTAGTACTACAAGGCATTCATCATCTCATATTCAAAACACGATGCACATAGCATGAAGGCCTGCAAGCATGCATAGTAAACGTACTGGAATAGACAACCCAAATAGTTCTATAGAGCATTAATCATCTCCTATTCAAAAATCGTGTTGCATGAAGGCATGCAGGCATAGACATGGCAAAAAACAATCCTGTTAGTACTACGGGGCATTCATCATCTCCTATTCAACACACATGTTGCATGAAGACATGCAAGCATAGTAAACACAACCTGGAAAGGGAAAAACAACCGTATGAGTACTACAGAGCGTTCACAGACAGATGCAGGTTACATAAAGCGTGCGAGCATAGTAAACGCGGCCCGAACATGGGAAAAACAATAACATACATGAATTTGTTGACCTCTGAATGACGTGGATCAGAATGATAGTCTGGCCCTTGGAGAGGAGATTCTCAGTAGCCCATTTGATGGCTTGTTGGCTTGCTTTATCCTTGTCTATAGCGACAGCCACAAGCCCGTTGCGGCCGCCCTTTCGTCCCATGCTATTTGTCTTTCCATTAGGGAGCCACATTGTTCAAATTTATGCACAGAGATTTCTCTTTTTAATTCAATCTTTATGATCTTCTGGTATCATATGTTTGGCCACATCTCTTCTTGTTGGTGGAGATTGAGAAGTCTTTAATTTACCTGTTTTCTGGATTTTTTTTTTTTTTTACTAATCTGTTCTTTTTTTCAGTCTGTTTTTCATTTTTGATGCAAAAGATTGTGTTGGTTGAGGAATCTGAATCATTAAAGAAAGTATAACAAAAGCATGCCTCAAATCTCTCCTGGTTTCTCTGATTAGGAAAGAAATAGGACTATGGTCTAAATTCATTTATTTAGAAGAGAAAATGCCAAAATTTATTAATCTCCCTCAAAATATATAACCAAATTCACTAGTCTGATCTAAGTCTTTTTTTAAAAAAGATAAAGAGTTCGGTAATTCAATAATTGTATGTCATCACTCCTACTTCACTATTATTACTCCATCCATACCCATAAATATAAACACCAAATGCAGCAAATGTTTTAAGAAAATAGTTATATATATATATATGTTGAGTGAAAAAATAATCTTGCGTACAAAATGGAATTTTCATATTTGTGGGGAACAAGGGACTAACATTTACTACTAAAAGTTGGAGCCTTTAAAAATTAGATACCCTAATATTAATTTTATTAACTACAGTAAAATTAATATTTTATTATTGTAACCATGCAAATTAAATATAAAATGATAATTATAAAGGAGGTGTTTGATAATAAGGATTGCACTCCTGAAGTGGTGGTGAAACTCATCAAGACAGTTCATATATATATATATATATATATATATATATAATTCTTATAAAATGAATTATATTATTTGGAACCAATGTTTTATTGTCGAACATGCCATCTTTGAGTCTAAATATTTAACCAACCTGATCATTTCCTTAGTCTTGAAAAATTGTACACATGGTGTACCCATGATTCCTGCAGCCTCAGCAATCTCTTGATCTTCCTCAATGTCAATCTCAACAAAATGGACATTCTGGTCAAATTCATCTATGACCTGACACATTGAGAGCATGGTAGCTTAAGTTGATATGCAACGAGGAACAGGTAAAGGAAATGTAGAAACTTGTAGGCAGGCAAGAATATTTAGGAAACCCATCTCTCAGACAATCTGAATGTAAAATGCTGGAGTGAACGTGACATATGAATTCCTTTGGAAAGATAACAGATTACCGTGTCTAGATACATCTGCAATCGAAATGCTTACTGAGCATGCAACTAAATCCATGGAAATAATAATGGTTATAAAAATGACATATAATGAAGATGATTGCTACTTAGAATTGCATCACTAACTTATGATGGTATGTATTTGACATTTTGATATTGGAAAGAATGACACAAGACACTTGATGCAGTTAAGGGGAGCAAAATAATCCACTTATCCATTAAGCTATAATATGAATGCATCAAAAAAAATCAGCCCATATGTAACATAATACTGAAACCATACATTTCAGAGTTGGAGGTTCAGGTTTTGAAAAAAAAAGGACTTATCAACAAATAGAAAGATTGGGGTCTATACCAAAGCTACAAGAAAAGAGAACTGCCAAAACAAGCATCCCCTTGCGTTCACTACTTTGCACAGTAAAAGGTCTGTTTTTCAAATCTACGAATTCCACGTCTTCTTGATGTAATTCTGCTCCCCAGCGCTCAGCTTGTTTTCTCATCCTGGTCAAATAAACATAGTCAACATCCGAACTTCTGCTTAGTGGGAAAAGAGGAACTCGAAGAATCTCAGCATGACTTAATCAAGCCAGAGGAAATATGTTGAATTCCAGTACCTATCCATCAAGTCTGGACCCGTTATTCCATCTGGAAAGCCAGGGAAATTCTCTACTTCAGTTGTGGTCATCAGCTGTCCTCCTGGAACACCACCTACCTGAAATCCCTCGAACACTACTGGCTTCAGGTTGGCTCTAGCCGCATATATTGCTGCCGTGTATCCTGCTGGACCTGATCCTATTATTCCCAAATTCTCGATTCCTTGAGCTGCACAAGAGAGAGAGATTGACTGCATTTAAGAGTCGTGCTACTTGTAGGAAATACGGAAAAGGATTATACTCATATTGCAATTTGAACATAAATGAATCCAAGCACAATAACTTCTATCTCTCTCTCCCCCTCCCCCTCAAATTGAATGTAAGCGATTCCAAGAGCAAGAACCTCTTCTCTCTCTATATATATATCTATCTATCTATCTCTCAAACTGAACATAGACGACTATAAGCACAAACTTCACTTTAGAATAACATATTGAGTAGCTCGTAACAAGCACAATTTCACTCGGTGCAGAGCTTAATTGTAACACCTAACTAGAAAATATCCTACAGTCCACTATATAACTCTGATAACATACACCATTTATATCAAGCAAACTCAGCAAACCCAGGATAACTACTCTCTTAAGCTAGAAGTCTTCACTAGTCTAAGACAACAACTAATCATAAATATATCAGCTTAAAAAGGCAAACTAAGCATGCAAATTAATCACGGATCAATGAAGTCAAAAACAGTTCAACGACAAAAATTCCAATCTCTTCCACAACTACACACCTGAAGACGTCGGTTGCTCCTCCGCAGAGCTCGCGGCGACGGTAACGCGGAACGGAGAGGTATAAATCCTGCAGTTACTCGGTGGAAACGGTACACCGGATGCTCGGCGGCGGGTCAACTCGCTGCCTTTGAGAAATAATAAATTGCTCCGAGAAGGTAGGAGGGCGTTGGAGAGAGTAGGAGGAGTGGCCATTGTGGAGAGAGAAGAAATAGCGATAGCGGGCCGGGCGGATAACCCGAATCCGGAATGTTGTCCGTCACCGGAAACCATGCCGTTTGTTACAGCCCCAAGATCGTGGCCTAGTTGTGGTGCAGAAGATGGCCGAGGCGTGGGGCCAAGGTCGTGTCGAGGCGCGGTGCCGAGACACAATGAGACGTGGTGCATGGCGTTGCGTCGGAACAACGTGAGTCATGTTGTCCCTTGTGCCAAGTATGGCACAAGAATGGTGCGGGACATGAGACGGGGACGTGGGCCGAGACATGTGCGGGACATGAGATGGGGACGTGGTCCGAGACATATGTGAGACGGGGGCCAAGGCGTGGTGCCAGGCCCGGTGCCGAGCTGAGCGGCACATGAGTGGCACGCGTGTGTGGCGCGGGCCACTGGCCGAGAGTGACGCGTAAACGTGGCGCGCGTCACTGGCCGAGAGATGGGCGAGAGTGGCGCGCGAGCGTGGCGCGCGCCACTGTGCGAGACCTGGCCGAGAGTGGCACGCGCGCGGGGCGCGGGCCACTGTGCGAGAGTTGACAAGGAGTGGCGCGCGCCACTGGCCGAGAGATGCCGAGCGGCGCACGAGCGTGGCACATCCATGGCACGGACGCGGCACGGGCGTCGTACGAGGATGGCACGGACGTGACACGCGCGCGGCACATGCCTAGCACGGACGCGGCACATGCACGGCACGCGAGCGGCACATGCACGGCATGCGAGCGGCACATGCACGGCACAAGGCGTGGCGCGGGCATGGCGTGGGTGTGGCGCGGGCTGCGGGCGACAGTTGCGCGCGGGCAAGGGCCACGGGCCACGGTTGCAAATTATCGGGGCGTGGCACGCGCCAGGCGCGGGCTGGCGCGCACCAGGCGCGGGCTGGCGCGCACCAGCACCAAATGCAGGACAGTTGGTTGCAAAATTTTTGGGCGTCGATTGCAGACAAGACCAAGTCTATGGAGCGAGAGCGAATTGTGGAGGGTTGTTGCGGTAACAAACTCCACTATTTGTGAGAGTTGTTGAAGACCGAGTCAAGGACGCCCCGGACGCGCCACATGGCACTTGACGGACCTAGTCTAGCTTTCGTACGGGCCAAGCCCATTGTAAGCCCAGTGAAGGGGGCGTGTCCTTCACACTATAAATATAGACCATGAGTTGCACGCCCAACACTTAGAAACACTTGGAACACGTCTAGAATTGAGGGTTCTAGTGTGAAACATAGCCTTAGGCCGAGTGTGAGATAACTCGAGGGCTCTAGAGTGTTGGGTGATTGTGTGCAAGTCGTGGTTCCTTTTTATGTGAGTAATAAAAAGGTTGGGAGTAAGATATTCCGTAAACTTGCGTGTCCCTTGTTTAATATTATATCTGCTGCGTAATACTTGATCGAGGGAAAGGTTTGGACGACATAATCCATCCATAGGCGGGCGCGGTGCTCGTTGTTCGAAGGCTGGTCAAGGTGTGCGTGTCTTGGCGCCGGCACGGAGGTGAAAAATTTGGGTCACCGAGTAGTCCCGTGACAGCCATTAGTTTCGGACAATACGATATGATCTCTTTAAAATTACTAAAACAAATACACCCATCACTAATGTATACTTTATAAATCATTTTTCTTGGATTAGTAATTTCATTTTTTTCAAATTATATAACACAATCTTGTTACTTTAAATTATTTTTCCATCCCAAGTATTTAATCTAAAGTCAACTTTTCTGATGCTTCCTCTCAATAATTTTCACATTGTAGTGGTTTGGTTTCTGTAAAAGAGTGAAAATGGGTTAAAATCTGAACTTCTGACTATTCATTTCATTTTATTTAAAAAAACCATGCATTGCATACCTTCCATTATTTTTTTATGCATTGGTTTCTGTAAAATAGTGAAAATGGTTTGATTTCACCAGTTGTTTATACAAGAAGCCAGTTACAACTTTAATTGCATATATACCAGGTTAATATTTATTTATTTCGAACATAATATATTGAACTGTTCCATCATCTGTAACATATTTTAAGTTACTGTGTGACTGTTGTAATAATGTTTCGTAATGTTATGTGAATATATGAGTAATTATAATTTTTTAATTATTTTATATTAAATAAATATTGATTATATTATAATTAGTAAAGCAAAAACAAATGATGTCGAAGCCCACCCAACCAAAACTTCCACATTCAAACCAAACAGCATTCCAAGAAACTATAACATATTCTTTACTACAAAATTTAATATAGTAAATCATAAAATTATCTTCTTAATTTATATAGTGAGAAGTCACCTTGAGAAAAATAAAATACAATTATGAATTACTATTGTCACAAGCGTATACATTCAATAACTTTAATCAAATTCAGACTCTCAAATGCAGTAACTTGCACATTACAATTGATACGATGGAGGAAATTAACGATAACAATAAACCTAATAAAGAATAATAATTACTAAGAAAACAAAGTGTGATCACAACAAGTAGTGTATAATGGTGGTTTCAAAGTTTAGTTTCAATCCTTATTTAGTGGAATCGGATTGGAGTGCCTTACGATCGTTACCAACTTGAGTTGCTCCTCCACTCTGGCGCTGAGTCTTTGGTCGACCCAGTTGACCACGTCGGAGAATACGATGTCGAGATTCTTCGGCACCTCGCCGTACGACAGAGAGTGCCACATTCCGGGATACAGCTTGAACGTCTTGTCGGTTGCACGTGCAGTTTCGTACAAAGTTTTGCTCACCGATGGATCCGTTACTATATCTTCTTCACCATGGAGAACAATGAACGGCAACCCAACCTACATACATACATACATACGTACATACGTACGTATATTAGGTTAGAATATCAAAAAGAATTTGCAACATGTCGATTAATAAATGGCCCAAAATCATTAAAAGACAAAACCAAACCTCTTCAAGCCTTTTTTCCAAATCTGTGCTAACTGTGAACAGTTGGTAACTAGTTTGTAATCGAGGTCGGCCTTTGTATGTGTATTGGTTGAACCTAACCTGCACATCATTTTTTTATTATGTGTTATTTTTTATTTTTATGATGCATAATAAAACAAATATATACAAATTAAAGAAGAAAAATTACCTCAGCTACAACTTGTGGGTCCCTGAAGGCAATTTCAATTATATCTGGAGTTGGGGTGAGTTTCCATGTAGGGATGATGCGAGCCAGAGCAGTCAAGATTTTGATAACCACTGGGCTTGGTCTAATATCATCAGCAATCTGCAATTTTAACCCATTATTTTATACTACCATAAGTCCAAATTTAGAAGCTTCATACCCATTTTTTATGGCGTTAGTCAACAAAGACTTGGTCATTTTTTTTCTTATAAAATAGCATTACATTGGATATGAATACGATATGATGATCTGCAATTTGGAATAAATTAATATTCCGTTGACAATGTAAAACTAAAGCAATTACACTGTATTTTTGTTTTAAGTAAAGTTGATTTTGTGATTTGTTTGCTGGTGAATCTCTATCACTTTCTTAACTTCCAAACAAGTACAAAGTTGTGGTTTCGTCTCTAGTGATAAAGCTTGTCGAAATTCTCCATTAACATACTACAAAAATATAAAAGAACCAATATATTGAGTAATTATAGTATAATATACCTTGCACATGGGGGCAACGAGGACGGCACCATCCCAAAAGTCTGGCTTTTTTCTATGCAAGCGAAGAACCATAGCTCCTCCCATTGATTCCCCCATTAATATCCTCAGCTTATTCCTATTCTCTTTCCTCTCTGCATAACAATTAACAACATTATTATTATTATAATCAAATTAAAGTCAGAGCAATATCTGATGCAATCAGTCAAACCTTGCAATTTCCACTTCCATTAATCCCATTAATTACGGGATTAGTTAAATCCGGAAATTATTAAAAAAACCCACTCATATAATAAAATATACTAAATATATTATCCATAAATAAACAATTCAATGAAGGAAGAGCGGAGTCCATGGCGGACTACTCCTCTGTTTTTCTACCAGTGATCAATATTTGAATGATTCAAACTAATCCGGCGACAATTTTATCCAATTTTAATTTAATATATATATATAGGTAGAGGGGGGAACTCACCGGAAATAGTGGTGAAGTGGTCGGAGAGATCGTCGACGAGATCGTCGAAGTTGGGGATGAGTCCAAGGAGGCCGGAGGACTTTCCATGGCCTTCGCAGTCGATGCCGTGAACTTCATAACCCGCCTTCACTAATCGAGCAGCGCAGCCTATTCGATTCAATCGACTAATTAATCAATTCGATGAAGAATTAAACGATCAAATCGGATTATTCGGAATTCAAATCCTACCTCTCATGGAGATGCTGCACTCCATGCCGTAGCCATGGCAGAGGAAAATCAGAGCTTTCGCCTCCGCGCTTACCGGCTTCCAACTGCAGGTGAATAGCTTCACTCCACGAGGCCTCACTATGTACTCCTGCATCATAATTGCCTTAAAATTTTCAGTCTGAAGTCCGAACCGTAAAGCAATCGTAAAAATTTTAGAAAATTTAAAATCTTCGAATTCGTTTGGAATTGCTCCTCAGACTCACCTCTTCGTACTTGACGTTGCTGTTCTCCTTCTCCTGCCAAAATTTCCAATAACGAAATTAATAAAAGCGTGATCAAAACATGAAGAAAAAAAATGCTTTGTAATATGGAAGTACATGTACGTGTACTTACCATCTGTATGCAAGGAAATAGAGCAGAGAAACTGATAGGATTCTTCTTTTCTCGAAATTCAGAGTGCAGAATATGAAACTGAGAGAGGGTGGAGATGAAGGTGATGAGGAGTTTGTGTCTTGAGGCGAATTCGATTACATAATAAGTATTTTAATTATTAAGAAAGGAATTATCAAGCCAATTAAAATTGATAAATGAATTATTAATATATGTAAAATAACGAATTTTTAGGTTCCCCCAAGATATCTCAAAAAATTGGAATTCATTGATTATTTTAGATATAAGCCACTTTCTTTTTCTTATCAAAATTGTGAAAATTATTAAAAGAGTGATTTCTATAACTAAAATATATGATGAGAAATTCATCTTTTTAATAAGGCCTTTTAGAGAAATTGTACTAAATATATAAATTTATTATGGTATCTGCGCAGACATGTTAAAAAATTGGGCACAATATTTAAATTTAATAAAAATAATAATTAAACTTTATAAAATATCTGTTCATTATGTAGTTCGTCTTTTGCTTAAGGTTGGCTAATTCGATGCGTGTGTGATCTTATTTCATTTAAAGCTTTGTTGTACATTCAATTGAATTGGGTATGGCCAAATCCAATGTTAGTAGTATTACATTTATAATTATTTCAACTCATTAGTACAGGCAAAAAAAGTCGATGGCTATTGTAATTATGATATTGAACTGACATTCATTTTTCTTATTTAGTTAGTGGGTAGAAATCGAACAAGTTGGCCTTGAAAGCATTTGAAACCAGCATTTAACTTATATGCTTACTTGTTAATCAGTGATTAAGGACTAAACATCCCATGAGGAAACCTACTATTAATTGACCTTTGACAAAGTCTACCCAAATCAAAACCAAAAATAAATGATGTGGCACGTGTGCATAGTAGAAGGGAGAGGACATGATAAGCTGCTTGCCTAACGAAGTTATTACAGTGATACTGTCTATCTTATCGGTGAAGGAAGCAGTCGCCATAAGTGTTCTTTCTCGTCGATGGTCGTCATGTATTTATCACACTCTTATCCCATAAAACAAATATGTTCTAATTAAATTCTAATAAATCGTACTTGATCAATATAAATTGTTTATCAAATTATTACATCTAATAGTACATAATTGAATATTGATAATGGTTGAAGTAACAATATTTGCTTAAAATAAGAAAGTACAAATCGCAATTTATAATGTTGTTTGATTAAAAAAAAGAGGGAAGCAAATGAAAATATATTATAACTAATAAAAATAAGTTTTAATAACGATATTTTTTCACCAAATTTTAAAATGAAATTATTTTTAAAAATATAATTATAATGAAAGTTATTTTTGAAATAGTTATATTATGAAATTGTATTAAAGTTTTATATTTTAAATATGTAATATTATCATTATTATTTATTTAATATACAAATAATTAATTTTTCTACTTATATTTTTTAAAAATATAGTAATAATTTAATTATTTTTTACACTTCTTCAAATTTTATCATGATATTTTTTATGATATGAATAGAAAATATAAGTTATTTTTTAAATATATAAGTTATATTTTGTATATTTAATTTTAAAAGTTTATATTACATGTTTGAAATGTTTTAAAACGAGGTGAGGAAGAAAAAAAATCAACTTAAATTTATAGCATAATTTAGAAAAATATCTCTAAATCTAGAATTCGAATAACTTTTGTTTTTATTATAATTTTTTATTTATAATGTTATTTTTAAAATATATTTTAATTATATTTATATTAATAAGAAGATATTATACTGCGCCATGCTAAAATACTAAAATAAGAGTAATCGGAAAAATATAGTCCTTAAGCCATCTCCAATACCTAACACCAAAGTTTATACCATTTTGCCGTAATAGTCATGTCAAATAGTAATTCATCTCCAACCATAAACTCAAACTCAAACTCAAAAAGAATATTCTTCATATATTCTTACTCATATCATTTTATGTAATTTTGCAAAACAAACATTTATACTTTTCAATATTATATTACATCCATTAAAATTTTCAATTAAAAATTTAATTTATAATTTAATTATTATGTAAATAAAGATAACTAAAATAAACATTTACCAAACATGTTGTTATGTAATTTTCGTATCATTGTGGTTATTTTAATTATGTATTATGAATTATGTATGCATATAAAAGAATTTCCAAATTTTCTAAATTCTAATAGTTAATTATTTTAATTTTGTATTTTTGCGTTTATGCAGATTAATAGTTCAAATTCTAATATTAATTATTCTTAAATAAATAAATTAAGAGAACTCATTTTAATTTGACCAACATTTTTAACACTTATTTATTTATAAATAATTAAATCACACAAAATAAATAAAATTTAATTTTAATTTCAATATAAATAATTTGATTAGTATTTGTTCAAATTGATGACTAAGAAAATAAAATTAATTGAATAACTAAAGCTAAATAATAATTTTCAAAATTTGAAAAGGGTGTGTATGCAATTAACAAAACATTAAAGTTATTATTTGGATATTCAGGAATAGTAAAAACCCAAAAATAGTGTGGAGTTTGTTTTGCTCGTTTCTTAAACTACGTCCGACCTTTATGGGATCAGATTATTGGTCTGAGAAAACTCATGATCCTCAAAGATTCTGAAATGCCATCGGTATGGTCTTTGTTATTCAACACTTGCCGTTGTTCCATGATTTATGAATTACCATACATGTAACAGTCATACCATAAGTGGGGGTTAACACACTGTTACTTCTTGAATATAGCCTATAAAGTCTCTTAGCAATTCTGACAGAATATTGTTACCCAGCAATAGTATTCTGGAGCAAATTTATATCAATTAAGTTAACCGATTTAGGCCCTAAGTTAACTTTTTCTAAGATTTGGAGCAAAATTCAGTACTTGTTTGTTCCAGGGGTGTTGCTCGTATACTGTTACCTAGCATAAACCTTGTAATTTTAAGATACATCTCCATGAACTACAGTAACGTTTTTTGGCCCTTCCCTCATTGGATGAATTGTCGCATCAAGATTGTCATCCTTATATATTTTATTGGTACTTTCTTTCTGTGAAATTTTCTAACAAAATGTTCCTTTGCCGATGATGTGGTAGATTTGAATTGCACCTCCACAGATGTACCTCCAATAGTAGATTCTGATGAATCCATAATTGGCTCAAACCCTTCTAGTCCAGAGGAATCAACTCGTAATGAAGCACATCAATTTGATCTTAGGCCTTCTAAAATGTTTGGTAAATGGGTGTCAAGTGTCTTATAATTCACAAATAATGGTTGTGTATTTCCAAACAAATAGTACTTATTATGAGACATGTCATGGATAATCTGGCATGTGTCAGGTAGTTAGGCCATCATGCCTCTCACGTTATAGCAAGTCCGAGAAGACCTTACACGGCTCGCAGAAGCCCTCTATAACCCAAAGAATCATCTTCCAATTTACAGAGGTCAGTGCTTTTGTAAGGTCTTACATCGCAGAACCTCTTATAAAATGTCTTAATTTAAGGAGCTCTTTTGGCGTGTCTTACTTGACACAACCTTCTTATGTAGGTTTTATGCTGCAGACCCGTTTCGGAGGATCATACCTTGCAGAGTCTCCTAAAATGAGTCTTATGCTGCACACCCATTTCAGTGGGTCTTACCTTATAGCATCTTTACATGTGGGTTTTACCCATATCAATCACTTAAGATCATAAAATCAAGAACAAAACAGACATCAGCTTCCAACTGACTGGCACTATTCACGAATGAACAAATTCGGCCACCACCAACAAAAGCTCGTTTGAGATTGAAAACAGAAAAATGACATTGAACGAGATACCAATAGAGAATAATCGGATTCAATGGGAATGGAAAAACTTACAAATTGGGGTAACCAAGGGCATCATCATTGGCCTCACGCTCTCGGAATTTGTTCATTTTAGCCTCCTCCGATTGAGATACGCCTTGATCGAAACTCAAACACAACACCACAAAAACAAGAAAACCAAGGAACGCAAAATTCCAAGTTTTCATGAATTAGGCACGAGTCCGATACAGAAAAGTGGAAAATATTAGGGGAAAATGACCAATAATCGAATGTAGTCAACGTCCTAGTTAGAGGTGCTCAACCAAATAGAGGAACAATATATGTTCTCAGTGGCCTAGTCAAAAATAGTCTTGAACCTGATGACATTGGCCTAAAAAGTTCGGGATTTTTAGATTAAAATATTTGTTTGATAATATAAGATAAGACACTAATTTTTCCTGCAATTGTTATTTAATACTACATCCGTCCCGTTAAAAGTAGTTATATTTTCTTTTTGGACTGTGTGGTCACTTTCCCAAAATGAAAAATGTTTTACCTTTAAAATACAACACTCCTACTTCATTCAACCACAACACTTTAATTTCTTAATCTCTTTGCCGACTCTCTTGTAGCCACTTTTAGCGATACGGAAGGAGAATAAATTATGATTGTGATATTTATATTTTCAATGACTTTTAATAGTTAATGAATGACTGACTTTAAAAATTTTAATTATTTATTTTAAATTCTTATATAATTTAAATTATAATCTTTTGATGTTTTTATCGAGTGGGACTCAAAATCCCTGCGGGCCGGCCGGCCATTTTACCAACTCTTTAATATCATACTTTAAATTTGAATTGGTGAAAAAATAAATAAAAAGCCCTAAGTTAATATTATTGGGCCCATAAGATTGAGCGGGAGCAACATAAACGGGCTGGGCTTGTAGTTGAAATCACGGCCCAATAATATCGGTAGCATTATCCATAAATATAATTTCAGTGTTCGAAAATCTTTCTATGCTCAAATAATAAATATATGACAATAATTTAAATTATAGATGATTTTTTATATGTATATAATTGTTGTGTGTTGAGGGCCAAATTAGGTTGGAGGTGGGCCTTAAGTATATATTGGAATTAATTAGTTTTATCCTAAGTAATAGACTTGACGATTCTAATTCGAACATCTTCATAATTGGCTCACATGTTTATCTTTAGTTACAATCAATCAATATCTACATGTAAAAAAAAACAAAGTTGTCCTAATATATAGTAGCAATGTCTCTTTCATGCTTAAGAAAGACTTAGCAGAAATACAAAGGTATGAGTGTGACTGACAATTGGTTAATGATTGCACTTACAATAATAATTATATATTCTATTTGGATAAAAATAAATCATTAAAATTAATAAAAATAAAATAAGATGTATTACAAATTAATAGTGAAAGAGATACAAAAACAAAATATTAAATCCCATTTGGGTTGCAATACACATCGTGATATATTTAATAAATACATAATAATTAATTTGAAATTGTTCAACCAACTATTGCAAATATTGTAAAAAAAAAAAGATAAATAATCCACAAAAACCCACTCCAACCACTTCCAAATAATTCAATTGAGCATTAAATAGAATTAGCAATACACATGGGATAATGAAGAAAAAAACGAGTGGAAATTCACCAAACACCTTAATATACCAAACTTAAACTTGAAAACAACATACATCATAATCCAATAAATATAAATGAACAAAACTACTCGTAAAATATTCATAATCTGACTCGTATAAAATTTCATTCATAACTCAGCTAAATATCAAATCCGCCAAACTTAAACTCGAATTCAAATTCGATAATTTTATCGAACCGAATTCGAAATCGATTTCATTTCTATACAAACATATGCACAAATAATTAATAGCACATGAAGATGAGCAACCCACACAAAAAGTTGGTTAAAACAAATAAGTGAAACGTCTTCTTCCAAGCAAAGGTCCACTTGTCAAGCTGTCATCTCTGCATAAAGTGTGTGTTGTGCGTTTTTTTTTTATTTGCGCGTGTATACATACACATTTTTTTGTACGTATAGGTGGAGTAGACCGTTGAGTGTATCCAGAAACATTTATTACCACTGTTCTTTATTTGGAGCACAATTATTTATTTATTTAATTTAATTTGTGGAGTTAGAGATTAGTTTATTGGAAAAGAAGTGAAGAGTGATTAGAGTAATCACAAAGGCCACAGCACTGCACATGTTTGTTCACTGTCGGTTCAAGCACTGTCTAAGTGGGTGCAAGTAATCTATGTTATTGAAGAATCTTCTTTTTCTTTGGAGGGTAATACTAATCATGCTACTTTTGATCTTTTTATTGAATAAAGTTGATGATTTGAGATAATTAGGTATAATTGAGATTGTATGATGATTTATTGAGATGCCCATTTGATGGTTAGTAAATTAGAATCAAATCAAATATCATAATATTTGATTTAGTATTAATATTTGAATAGTGTTAATCTATTTTGAAGCTAAAACCAAAGGAAGTACAAAAAGAAACAATTGGAATATTGGACATAAAGTAAATCTCAGTATGGCATGTAAAATTTATCTTTTCTGAAGTACTGAGTCGTGTCTGATAAATTCTTTGTATTATTTGGTGTCATAAACTCATAGCCACAAAACACGAAAGCATTGATACAAGCACTAGAAAGCAAAATATGGGATTGAAAAGGACCTCTTCTGCAAATTCAGAAAATAGGAGGGTATAATGGTAAAGAATCTAATGTTACTTATATATACATTTAATATTCCCTCAGTCAGCAACCACTGAGAAAGCAAGCAAATCGGACAGTACAGCAGAAGTGAGTTAAACGTATTTAATTCTCACAACCTCCACCACCACCACCACCACCACTCCCTTACCCATTTCCCCAAATTTTCCATCTCAAACCCTAGAAATATTGATAAAAAACTGCAGCCACAAGTCACTCTACAGTCTACATGGATGTTTCCAAGAAGGCCTTGCAATAAATTCTTGAATAAGAGACGAAACAACCACAAAAGCCTTGCTCGCGAAGCTCAGATCAAAATATGGCTGCATTTTCTTTTTCTTCCAGGTACTTGCTGGCCTTCTTTCTGCTGAATCTTTACTTGAAAGTTATGGATGCCGACTCGAATTTGACATTTTGTTACAAGAATTTCGGTAAAGATTCGAGCTTTGAGTCGCAGCTTGGTCTGTTTGGGGATGCTAAGGTCGGTAGGGATAACTTTTCCGTTCAAATTTCTGGGTCTGGGGTTTCTACTGCTGGGAGGTTTCTCTCGAGGAAGCCCTTTAATCTTGTGAACGAGAAATCAAGAAAAATGGTTTCTTTTTCGAGTTACTTTGCGTTTTCCATGTCTGGGGGAAATGGGGGTGGATTGGCCTTTGTGATGCTACCTGTCGAGTTTCCCCTGCATGTTTTTGATGGTGGGGAGATGGGTTTGTTAGGGGAGAGGAAAATGAAGTTCATTGCTGTTGAATTTGATACTTTCAAGAATGAAAAGCATGGTGATGTGAATGATAATCATGTTGGGGTAGATGTTGATAGCTATGTATCTGTTAAAGTGAGCAATGTTTCTTCCATGAATTTGGTGCTAAATGGTGGAGAGAAATTGCAAACTTGGATTGATTATGAAGCAAGTAGCAAAAGATTTGAGGTTAGATTGAGCAAGTTTGGTGAAAGTAGGCCTCTTGATCCATTGCTCACTTACTCCATTGATCTGTCTAAAATGTGGGGAGCTGATAATGTTATTGTTGGATTGAGCTCTTCGAGTGGAAACTCGTCTCAGAAGTGTAACGTCCACGCGTGGAGTTTCAAGTCGAGAAGTATGCCACAGTGGATGCATTCCGAGCCCTTGGATCCACAGCATTATGTGGGGAAGGAAGGAGAGACGAAGGCTCGTAAAAAGAGTGACTGTGCGCTGAGGATTCTTTCGGCATTAGTTTTTGGCACCGGATGCGGAGCTCTTGGCGCATTCCTGTCGTTGTTCGTGTGGACTATATTGGGGCATAGACGCCCGGTCGTGCCAGAGGAATTCGTGGTGCAACCTAAAGAGTACGAGAAGTTTGTTGTTAGTGTAGACAAAACAACCATCAAAGATGGTAAGGTTTTAGGTGGTTGATTTGCAGAGTAGAGATTGTGTGTTTGTTTGTGTTTGTAAATCCCTCTCATATTAGTACTTGGATGATGTGGTTGGCTTGATGCTGTAATTTAGTGATCAATCCATTTAATGTAGTTTTTGATCTTTTATATATGTTATGATCATTGCAATACAGTTTCATTTTAGAAGTAAGTTGTAGTTCATAAAAACATTATGAATTTATGATTATGTTTATGATTGAAATAAGTGTTGGCACTATTTATCAATCCTACATTAATTATAATTAAATATGTAAGTTAAGTGATTAAAAATTAAATGATGGGTTCTTTTTTATGATCAAATTAATATGAAAAAATGTATAAATATTTTGTGGATATGTACTTTTCAACACATAACAATTTAGAAATCTACACACTATAATAATACATATAAAAGACAACAAATGAATATAATAACAAAAACTTTTAAATTTTAGAGTTGATTTAATTGTAAAATTTTAAGGTTTTTGATTTAATTTACAAAATTATGTTAAAATTAATCAAATAAAATAAAAACTATGAAAATGGCTAAAGATGATAAAATTAATTACATTTGTCAAGGAGTTTTTGAAGCCTATACAAACAAACATATTACATACTTGTATTATTATTAGACAAATAAGCCCAACCTAACTTTGCTGCAAGTTATGAGGCCCAATTCAGCACAGAGATTTAAACGATGTCGTTCAGCACTCAGCAGCCATTTAGGGTTTCCCATCACCCCCTTATATACTGACATTCACAGAGTTCTCTTAGAACGCTACCATCAATTTTCTGCGATGGTCAATCTCGAATTTCATTAAATTACATCATCTGCTTCTGCCTTCTTTCCATTTCTTATACTGAATGTTATTGCTTTGTCGATTTGATTTATATACTTGCAATTTTAAGAAGGATTGCTGAATTTGAAGAAAACTGCGTTATCTATCTGATATTTCCAATCCGGAATTGAAGATAAATTTCTAACTCTCCAGATCCTTTTTTTTCATTAATTTTTTGAATCAAGCTTGATTCTTTTGTATTTAATTACAGTAGGTGATGAGCATCAGAGATGAGAAAAAGTTAATCGTCATCCTTGCACTTTGATTCATAATGAAGAAAATTAATGGGGAAATCTTTCACTCTGAGATGCTTTTCATCTTTTATTTTCCTTCTTTTAATCAATTATTTGTCCCCAAATTTGTTCGAAGAAATAAAGTTTTTTTTTGTGTTATTATTTCATTTTTTAATTCAATACCTTTTCACTATAATTTTATCTTTTGATTTCAAAAATTATTTCTTGTCCTTATTATTATTATTATTATTATTATTTATGGATCAGTGATGTTTTACAAACTGCGTTATCTATCTGTAATACATTGATGTTTGAAGATAACTACAAATTCTGAGATCCATTTTTTATTTCTGGCCAATTAGGAACTGACTTTTATCTCACAAGTATATTGATTTCCTTCAAAAACAGTGTACTAAATTAAAATATGAAAATTTAAAATTAGCTGAAGATCTAATATATATTTATTTAAAATTTTATTTATTTTCTTAAAAAAATTATTACTAATTAGGTTTTGTTATAATCAACTAATGGGCCCCATTATGTAACAGTTGAAGTATTAACTCACTTAATGGGCTTAAATTTATCATTTATTGGGCTTTGTAACACTTAAATATTGTGAATAATTTTTGTTTAAACTATTTAGTTTGAAAATTTTGATGTACAGTATATTTTCAAAAGTAACACTTTTATTTGCACCAAATTATTTAATATAGATTTTCATTTAATAATTAAGATACTCAGATTTGAACTATTATAATCAAAACCATGACTTGTTACCACTTTCGACAGCTGTGTCAGAAATTTATTATTTATTCTAATGTCACAGCACATAATCCTATATTAGTCCCTATATTTTTCAATCTTTCTCATTAGTATGCAAACAAATCTCCTCATATTAAATTAAAAAAAACATCGAACAAAAAATATGTTAGAAATTTAAAATTGAACATCTGGAAGAGTATTTAGGACGTGTAAGCCCGTATTTGATACTATGATTTTTTGAGGTTTGTTGCAAGAAAATCTTCGATGTAACATATTCATATATAAAGACATATAATGTCAATGATGTTAATTAATTAATTTTATTATTGAAATGTTCAATTAGAACTAAGTTCGATGACTGTGAGGTAGAAAAATAAACAAGAAAATAAATGTTGGTTCCGGCAAATGGAGAATCTGAGGATTCTAACGATATATCAGAGATTGATGATTGGAATAATAAACTAGGATAGGATGTTCATTCATACACGTCGCTTTCTACCTAACTTCAAATAAATTTTCTAAAAACAAATTTGAGATTATAAACCGGCCAATTGATTTTCTTAAACCATTAAATACGTCCAGCTCTTCAAATTTATCCTATATTAGATGGACTAATAAATAGAGTTAAAGCTCATTTTAGTTTAAGACCGCATAAGCTCGATTTAATAAAAAAATAATTATTCTATTATTATAAATCACCCTCCTGTAAAACCACACACCTCATCCAACTGAAATTATCCTTTTCAATGACAAATAATAACAATGATAACATAAAATGCGAATAAAAAGAATATTATATTATAGCTCTACGTATAATACTCCTTTCGTTCCAATAAACATGTCATAAAATTTTTTGGTACGATTATTAAAAAAAGTGATAAAGGTGGTAGGGTCTACATCTTTTTAAAGGAATAACTTTTACTATTTTAAAAGATATGTCAAGATTAGTGGGACGTTCAAATAAAAGAATCGTGTCAAGTTTAGTAGACAAATGCGTATCTATCTTTATTAGTTAACCACATTTAGAACAACAAAAGAATTAATAAAAGGAAAGGAAACATTTTACTTAGGATCGGCCCATTGTTTCCAGCTGCACAAAATATTCTGTCCGTGTTGAATAATTCAAAATAACTTAAAATTTTAATTAATTAATTAAAAATTGGGCCCTCACCGACTTGATCTGGGCGAATAATAGGGTTTGACGCGTGGCAGAATTGTGTGAAAGCTTAAAGGTTGGTCTGAGGTTGGATTCTGCTTCTGTCCAAAATCAAACAAATAGTTGTAGTTGTAATAATAAAGTATCAAATATATTAGTATCATACTATTTTCTAAATAAATCTAGAATTATAGACGAAAATTCAAAATAGTTTGTTTCTACAAGTAGGATTCGAGACCTTAGTCGACGTGAGCTTTCTTCTTGCACCACATACTTAGATATTATTAATATGATGATGATGAAGTTAGGGGTGCTTTTAATTTAATTTATATTTGAAATGTCGTAGAATGAATATATTTTGGTGGAAAATTAAATAAAACAAAACAAAATAATGAAGAGGAAGAAAGAGGGCTGATGATGTGGATTGTGGAGCTAACCGACTTCCATTATTTATTTGGCTTTTTATGTTGTTAAATATTGTTTTCAACATTGCAAATAAATAAATCTATTTTTATTTTGAGTTTTTGTTGATAAATAAATCTTATTTCATATGATTTTTTTT
Source organism: Leonotis leonurus (assembly GCA_026898415.1). Classification (NCBI taxonomy): domain Eukaryota; kingdom Viridiplantae; phylum Streptophyta; class Magnoliopsida; order Lamiales; family Lamiaceae; genus Leonotis; species Leonotis leonurus. Next base: position 6,347,178 of record JAPKLX010000005.1, read on the forward strand.
CCCATTAAGAAACCTCTTTTGATATGGATATTCATATTAACCTTGAAACCTTTTCTTTTTCGTCCTACAAGAACAATTAGTGGATGTAATAAACAATACTTTGATTTAATTAAATCCAATAGCCATCATCAACATTGGGTAATTGAACCCAAAGTGTGCCCTTAGTCTTACCCCACCAATTAATTAGTGTTGCAACCACTACTAGTTTACACTCGTTTTTTTTTTTTTAAAGTCAATCGATAAAAAATATAATCAATAATATTAACTTAAAACTGAAAAAAATAATAATAAGATAAAGTTTATCACTAATTGATGGATACGACATAAATCTCTATGTTATCTCTCCAAAATGTGTTGATTTTTCCTAAGAAAATCATAGTAATTCTCAATTGGAATTATATGATATGTTGATTAATCGGTTAATTAATTAACCATTTTTCATTATTTTTTATCAATCTAGCTCCCCTTTTAGATTATTCATAATTACGAATAAATATGAAAATAATATGAATCCTATAACTTATAAAATAAAATTTTAAAACGAACGTTCATTAATTAAAAAACCGAAAAGAAATATCAAGTATGTCGATCAATTCCATATTGAATTTGCTTATAATTTGTTCGTTCTCTAAACTAATTAATTCTCTCAAATATCAATTGTTTGGCACCAAAAAAAGAAAGATTAAATTAAACCACATTATAATATTGTTACTTGATTTCCCAAATTACATGGCATAGCTACTAGTTAGGTTAATCAACATACTGATTCCACCAATTATGATGATCCATTAGTTACATGCAAACACATGTCGTTAATTAACTCCTATCAATTAAGGCATAACAGCATGTAATTAGTTTTCTAGTTCATTTTTTATTTGGTCATATAATTTGATAATGAAATTAATATAGGCAATTAGATGACATTATCTTTGAATTACACGAGGTATTTCATATCGGTCTGTTTTTCTTTTCGAATTGTTTTATTATAATTAAATTATTTTTTAAAATTTATGAATTATTTTATATTTTTATATTTACATTATTTATTAATTTTCGTGTAAAAAAGAAACAAATCAAGAGTAGCTGAAAGAAAATAGTAAAAGTAAACTAATTAAAAAACAAAATGATAAAAATAGTTCAAAATTTTGCATGCATGTGAGGCATCTAATGCATTATTGTGACAATAATATTTCCCCTAACAAGTAACTGAAAACCCCAAAAAGGAAGAGACCCTTCACGTTGTGTTCTTTATGATGTTAATTATTTCTGTAATTATACTAATCTCATTTAATTCACATTTTCATAGTCAAGTCATTTCCATGCCTACATTATCATCACGAGTATATTTTTGCAACTAATTAATTAGTTATTCGTTGAGGGTATATATATAGTTAAAAGATTGAACCGGTTCAAACTCCATTCAATATGTATAAATAAATAAGAGGTAACCAATGGAAAAATTAGAATGTATTTAACACCCTTGAATATCAATTAATTAATTAAATTAAATAGCTGGTCAAAGCTCGAAATTAAATTTATGTAGAAGATCAAATAACTTTGTAATAAATTTCCTATATTAAATCAAGCCTAAATTTACTAAAAGTCCTTGTATGATAAAAATTAACTAATAAATATTAAGAAAGTTACCTATTTATATCAAAAGAAAACTACCTCATTAATAAATAAAGAATCCAACATATATTTACCAATTCACAGATCCCAAAAGATAAATATAATTTTTTTAGTAACAACCCATTTAAGGCATGATTAATATTCCTAAGAATAATAAAAACAGCTTTTCCTTTTTTTAAGATTATGTTTTTTCAGTGCTTTTAGTTCTAAAAATTAATAATTAATAATTAATCAAATAATAATTAAATAATATAAAATGCCCAATCACATTCTCTGTATCTATGAGTTGTTATTTTTCTCCATTTATTTCGGTGAAAATAATAATAATAATAATAATATAATAATAAAAAGAAAAATATATATATATATGTTCAGACAGTAGAGGGAATTGACACATATAAATACGTACAATTAAACAAAGCAACGGTTCAGCGTTCATGGCCACTGCCCTCCTCTCTCCAATTCCATAGCTCAATTTCCCTTTCCTATTGACTGAATTTCGCCTTCGCCTTCGCCCTATGTGTATCTTCCAACCAATGTCAAGCGGCGTCGCCACCACCAATTCCGCCGCCACCGTCGGAGCCCCCACCGTCACCCACCACCGCCGCCGAGTTGCAGACACCGCCGCCACCGACCAGGAGAAGGAGAAGCCCGCCGCCGACGTGGCGCAAATCTCCGCCTCGAAGAGCGACGAGGAAGCAATTTTTGGCAGCGGCGGAGGCGGCGCGTACCACCACCACCCTCCGATGCGGAAGAAGGTGCCGGAGAGTTGGGGTTTATGCGCGGAGGAATGCGTGCTGAGTGCGTGCGCGGCTTTCAACGCTCTGACCTCGAGGAAGAACATGGTCCGTACTGTCTTCGTGCTGCTCATGGCGATTATGGTCGTCTCCGCCTTGATGAAGCTCTCCTTCGGTGGCAAAATCGCGACGACGGAGAAAGATATTCTGTTTATTCACAATTTTAGGAACGATTTTTTGTCGAATGCCCATTTTGCCGTTTTCGATTCCGAAGCATCGAACGGCGTCGCTTTGCAAAAGCGACAGATGAAGGAATTTCCGGTGACTACTCTCTCTCTCTCTCTCTCTAAGAAAATGAATCTTTTCTGTTCCATATTTTCAGCTCGAATTCTAAGATTATGCCCTAATTTCGGATTAATTAAATTAATTATGTTTATCTTATATTCTGCGTTGATAATTTACTAAATCTTGCATTTAAGAAAGTCTCTGAAAAATAAAAACACTCTTTTTTTCAACCATGTGTAGTGATTCTACTCTTCTTCAGCAAACACCAATTATCAAGGAATATAAGAATCTTGATTTTTTAATTTCTAGAGAACATGATTACGATTGTCTTGTTTATCTTTAAGGAATACAATTAAGGAAAGGTATTTAGGTTTTTTTTTTTTTGTATATATATTTACTATGAAAACTTAGTTTCTTTCCCTTGTCGCCTTTGAGTCTTTGACCACTATTTTCCATTACCAATAACTACCACTAACCAATATGGAATTCTACTGATTATTTGACCGTTGTGCTGCCAAAAGCTATCCCCACCCATCAAAATGAGTAAATAATTAACAAATGAGTGAAACATAACAAAAAAATTTATCTTGCTCAGTTGTTTCTTTCCCTTTCTATTTCACGTGTTTGCATTGAAGATGCTGATTAATTTGTTGTGTAGTTGTATTTTCTTGATTCTTGCATATTTCATTTTACTTGGCTCGTGATCCATTAGGGAAGTTTACAGTTGGCCAAAAAGTCAAGTTTTTTCATACTTTTCTAGTTTAATATGTTTCCAAGAAAATACCCTTTTTTCTCCCTTTTGATTAGAGCTAATTCTTGAATTCTTTGATACAGGTTCCAGAAATATGGATGAAACCCAATAGTGACAACTACCACACATGCATAAACCGACCAAAAAATTGGATGAGTATGGCAAATTCTTTATTTCCTCTCTTTGTTTTAACCCTCTTAATTTTTTGCCAAACTTTTCTCTGATTTGTTGAGGTTGTTGAAATTTATGCAGAGTCGAATAAGACAAATGGGTACATACTAGTTCATGCCAATGGTGGGTTGAATCAAATGAGGACAGGGGTGAGTAGTTTTGTCTTTGACCATTGCATGACTTTCCCTCAGTTATTGGAGTTGTGATCTGATAAACAGACTTTCTTGAATGCAGATATGTGATATGGTTGCTGTAGCAAAGATTATGAATGCAACTCTCGTGCTTCCTTCTCTTGATCATCAAAGCTTTTGGACTGATCCTAGGTGAAGTTTGTTTTTGAGGTCATCAGTTGTAATGACAATGCTTCGTTCTTGGTTCGTTCCCTTCTGATATGTATTTGGTTGTGCAGTGATTTCAAGGATATCTTTGATTGGAAGCATTTCGTTGAGGTGTTAAGAGAGGATATCGACATTGTTGATGCGTTGCCACCGCGTTATGCGTCGGTGAGTCCCCTCATCAAAGCACCGGTTTCGTGGTCGAAGGCTAGTTACTACAGAGGAGAGATTCTGCATATGTTGAAGAAGCATAAGGTGATCAAGTTCACTCACACGGACTCGCGCCTCGCCAACAATGGCTTGCCTTCCTCAATTCAGAAGTTGAGGTGTCGCGCTAATTATGAGTCCCTTCGCTACACGCCTGCGATTGAAGAGCTCGGGAGGAGACTTGTGGAGCGAATCAGAGATGAAGACGAGCCTTACATTGCTCTTCATCTAAGGTAACTAACTACATGAGAGTATTCTTGTTTGAGTTCTTGGTCCGTTTTAGGCGACTTGGCCTAATGCTCGGATGATTGATTTGATCAGGTACGAGAAGGATATGCTTGCGTTCACCGGGTGCAACCATAACCTGAGCGCCCCGGAGGCTGAGGAGCTTCGTGAGATGAGGTACAGCGTGAAGCATTGGAAGGACAAGGAGATCGACAGCAGAGAAAGGCGGTTGCAAGGGGGCTGCCCCATGTCTCCTAGAGAGGCAGCCTTTTTGCTCAAGGCAATGGGGTATCCTTCTTCGACAAAAATATACATCGTTGCAGGAGAAATCTACGGCAATAACAGCATGGATGCACTGAGGAACGAGTATCCGAACGTCTTCTCTCACTCGACTCTGGCTACAGCAGAGGAGCTGGCACCCTTCAAGCCTTATCAGAACCGCCTTGCTGCCTTGGACTACATCATAGCCTTGGAGAGCGACGTGTTCGTCTACACCTACGATGGGAACATGGCGAAGGCCGTGCAGGGTCATAGGAGGTTCGAGGGATTCAGAAGGACTATAAATCCAGATAGGTACATTACTTCCCCCCAACGCTGGTTCTTGGCTCATACACAACGTAGATTTTACACTAAACGTGTTTCGTGTTTTGTCATCATAGGTTGAATTTCGTTCGACTTATGGATTCGTTGGACGAGGGAGAGATTTCTTGGGACAAATTTGCCTCTGAGGTGAAGCAACTACACGAGGAAAGAATCGGAACACCTTACCCTAGGGAGGCAAGGGACATACCAAGACTCGAAGAGAACTTCTACGCGAATCCTTTCCCCGGCTGCGTTTGCAACCGAACAACGGAACGAAAGAAGCATAAACAGCAAGAACTTGATCAAAGACAATACACTACCAGTAGTAGCAGTTCAAGAGTTGCTTCACAATGATATGTTGTTAGGTACAAACATCGGAAGCTCATACTGTACAGCACACGATCAATGCCAGCAGCATTGGTTTAGTTTATTACAAAGCAGAAGAGGGCAAGAGGTTTATGGAGAAGAAAGCAGTGTACAGAGAGAGACACCACATCCTTCCAAGAACGACGTCGCACCATGCATGCATTACCTTATTCAACGAGGTACAAAGTTGGTCGATTTTTGGTGGAATTAAACCTGTGCAGAGAAGAGAAATATACAAAACAACCATTCAAATTTATTTATTTATTGTTTCGAAATTCATTCCACGTGATCTGAATCGCGACGATCTAATTCATTCAAATTTATTTATTTATTTATTTTTCTGCAACAGAGAGCTCTTGCATTTACACGATCCAATCTTGTTAATTAATACTTGCCCAGATTGAAAGTTGTCCATGAAAATGAAATCTTTAATGGTTGCCCATAAATATTATGGCGTGAAGGGCAGGGAAAACTGAGAATTAATGAGAGGGAGAGAAGGTGGCATGATGAATATTGAATAAGAATATCACAGTTGGAAAGTGAAGGATGTGTGTGTTGATGTAATAAGGGAATGACAGTTGGAGAAGATGAATGCATTCTCCATTCTTTATTAAAGAAAGCAAACTGGGTCTGTTACCTTATTTTATTTAATGTAAAATAATTGGTATTAAGGAGGAGGTTCTGACAAATGATGGATGGAGACGATGTCATAGTGTTGATTTGGTGTATGGTTTCTTTCCAGCTAACAAGACAGCTTTTTTATTTGCTAACCACCGAATTTGGACATGATTTTCTTGTTATTTGGTCAAATGAGAGAACCCAATTAAAAAAATTATTCTTTATGTAAAATAAAACAACAAATGTATAATATAAAACAAAATAATACATCTCAAAGTTAAATTTGGCTATTTAGGTCATTGGGTGCATAGGTAGAATGAAACATTACAAAAAACTTCAAACACTCAAGATATACAAGATGACAACTACCTAAACTCTAAGCTTCTGATTTGTAATGAAACTTCTGCATATCCTTATTCATTAGTCACTTCAATGAAGCTGAGGTATTGTCGAGGCAAGAGCTAGAGCTTCAGCCACTCGAGGCATGGGCAGAGCCCCCAGCAGAAGGTGGAAGGATAAGAGTCCTTCAAGTACACCTCTCTGGTGGTTCCGATGATATAGAAACTGAAGGAGCCACGTCGTTGAGCCATGGTTACTCGAGTTACCGGGACAACGGAGATGGTGTGCCTTTCACAGATCACTCGTGCAGTTGGAGGTACTTGAGCCCTCTCAGCGATCACTTCTGATGAGAACTTGTTGAGGAAATACGAGTCGGCAAAATACGCTGGGGTGCACTGGTGTGCTTGTGTGTTGCACAGCTGCACTCCTTTTGCCCTGTGGAAGACATCGTCTGGGACAGATGCGGCCCCACTAGTCGCGCTCACTTTTCTTGCTTCCAAGGTTTTCCTATTGAGGGATAATCACATATATAAGCAATCATGGTCCAGTAATGATCTTACATCAGAACAAGAGTAATTAACAGAATGTTACTACCAAATTGGATCAAACAACTTGTAGCAGTCATACTTGTTAGCTCAAGCATGTTACGTATATCGGGATCATATTTTACTAGTTTCTCTTCTTCACAAAAGCTTCTATATTTGGTGCAGTTGGAAAAAAGGCACTAAATGGACATAATACTTGAAGTAGTAATACATACATACCATCTTACAACAGCCACTTTGCGAGTCAGAAGAGAGCCACTACCTCGACATGTCTCACATTTGATTAATCCTCGAGATCCACATGTTTCACAGGGTAACATTCCTTTACCCTTACAGTTTTTACATCTGTAAATGCAATTTTGGGTCCATAAATATATATAAGCATGTGCATACAACAGAAAGCATATTGATAGTTTTCCTTCATGAACTAAATGACGGTAACAGTTTCAGTTAATAAGACTTGAATAATGCTCACACTGAATCAGATCCATCCATGTGTGCTAACAAACCTCTCCCGTGGCAAGCTGAGCACTGGAACATCTGATTCTCCTTGTAGAAACCGGGTTCTTTATCTGCATTACAAGTCAAGCACACGACATCTCCCCTTCCCCCACAACCTAACAGAATTGAAATGTAACATCAAGGTTTTAGCATGCGATGATTTGGTTAAATATATGAATGTGAAAGCAGGGTACTTATATTCTCGTGCTTGTACCTGAGCATTTCTCAACAACTTCTGAATTAGGAATTACGGTGCGCGATTCTTTTTCAGGAACAAATAGTGCAGGAAACTCGGATCTCAGATCCAGTTCCCATATTCCAAGTTCAGGTCCCTTATCCTTTCCATGTGCATCACCACCAAGGTATGGCTCCTTTTCAGTTATTGCTTCTCTATCTTCAGAAAACGTTTCCAGGGTCCCCACATAAACATTGCAATCCTCCACTGCTCGAATAGTCCAAGTTCGAGCTGGCCGACTACCCCAACAACAACGGTGACCAACATGATCTAAGAGCAGTTCTCGTATTTCTACCTCATCCAGTACTTGTCTGTGCATATATTTAAAGGATTAATAATGAAGTCCAACGTGTCACAATATGAAGTACATAAAAGGATTTAAGAAAGTGACTAAATGCTGTATGCTACTTTAAAACAGTGCAACATTGAGCAATCTTCTGAAGCCAACAGCTTTCGGATAGAGGCATCAACTCAGTCTTAACATAAAACAAAGTGTTTAATATCTGCAAAATCAATCCCAACACTCTCTAGAGCCATTTCATTGCTAATAATCCCATTTTCCCGGTGCATATAACAATGTAATTTACCGTGTGCTAAGTACAACTCTTTTATCATCTATAATATAATGGAGAGCGTGGTGGATCTAATACTAACCTTTGTCCATCAATAGCGTGTTCTCTTAAATGACCGTAATAAGCCTCCTGGACTTGTTCTGCAACAAGATTACTAAGTTACTAACAAGGCTAAATAAAGAAGAATATCACCTTTTTTCGTGAAAACTCATCTATACTGGAGTTGAAAATAACGCAGGCAGTACTATACATAATAACATGAAATAGCACACACTTGAGCAATGCCACAAGTTCAAATATCAGAGAGGACAGGATCTATGGAATGTATTGCATGCAGATTCCAATATCTTGGTGTAAAATTGCATAACTTTTTAAAAGTGTTTCACTAAAGTAAAGAACAAAAGCAGCCTAAAAGATTCATTTTCTCAAGAAAACCTTAAATAGCTAAAGTATGAAACAATAACAATTTTTTTACTGAATTCTCATAATAACCCCATCAAGTAAAACTGATCCACAACACAAAACGAATCTAACAGCAACAAGCTCTCACAATCATCACGAGTAAAAGAAACTAGCTCCCGATTACCAGTGGGGTAGTGAGGCTGTGGAGCACTAAGCAAAGGGGCATGAAGGGATGGCGGATATATGTCGGAAGAAGCCGCCGCCGATCGAATTTCGTCCACGCTGACTTCGCTTCCGGCGAGGTACGCCGTCGGGATGACGGATCCCGATCGGTCCACGTGCTCGTAGGAACTCCATCTGTCGCTCTCTCCTTTCTCTGCTCCAATTCAGCTCAAAAATATGAAATTGATACCGTCGAGGCAAAAATAAATTAAGGAATTCGACAACGAAACCGGCGAATTACCTGCTGACAACAAAGGCTGCTCCATTTTTCTGCTTTTGGTAATTCAATCGATGATGGGATTATTGCAATTTGAATGCGAACCTGAGTGAGTATTGAGAATTTGAAGGCTTAGCCTTAATCAGTAAGGTATAAAACGAGATTGCTTAACGCGGCGTGATCAGGTCAGCTCTTCTACTGGCAGATTTTGGCTGGTAGGTGACAATGACATCCAGCTTCACCATTTTAGCTCAAATTTATTGCCAAAATATCTCAGTTAAGGTATGATGTATAATTAATATATATTTCAAAAATAAAATCATATATAAAAATTGCTCATGGTTTAGTTTGATTAAATATGTAACAATTTTTTTAGTCAAACTACATCACTTTTAAGTTTGATAGAATGTTTTTTTAAAAAAAAATGATTATTATACATAATTCAAATTTAGATTATAAATTTAAGTGGAATTCTTTTAAATATGGAAAGTATGTTTAATATTAATCGTAACAGAGCAATGTTACATGGCAAAAATAAAAATTAAAGTAATAATTTTATAATACTAAATGAAGAATGAATAAAAATACATATATTATAAATTTATTTAAGTGTTCAGTGACTAAAAAAGTTTGTTGGTAATGTCATGTGGCAAATTCTGCACAATAGTTATATGTTATACTAAACTTAAAAATGAAATTATTATTATTTTGATATTCAGTTTGATTCGTAGAAGCTAGAAGGTAGGCCTACTGCTCCAGAATTACCCAACATTCCAAGAAATGGCGTTCATCTGCAATGGAGATCACTTGCTGGACGAAGACCACGGCGAAGTACAAGAAGAGCAGGAGGAACTGGAGCAGGGCGAACCGGAACTGGGCGGCGGAGAAGAACAGCTGGATTATGCCGCGGAACCGCCGCAATTCCTGTGCTACGTGTCAGATAATGATGATGTGGAGGTGTTGGTGCTGGGTGCCGAAGAGGAAGGCGATGTTGGCGCCATCGCAAACTTGGCTGCTACGATAGATAGCAAGGCAGACTTGTATGAAGATTACTTCAATCGATTGGGATTAGATGAAGAAGTAGCAGTGAATGTCCCAATGAAGGTGGAGACTCCAGCTCATATGCGTGAGGTTGCCCTTAATCTTATAAAGAATTTGAAGGTAAGATGCGCAAAGTGGTTTAGTAATTACTATAATGTTTCCATTTCACAAAATCAAAAAATGGACTACGACGGTATAGAAATATCATGTCGAGCAATGCTCTGGGCCACTAGTCCCAGTGTCGCACATCTGTTAGATGAGGATTACATACACATCCGCGTATGGCAAGATATTTTAGTGGCTGCCCATCTGATTAAAATGAGGCGTGGACATTTTCTTAAACCAATTTTTTTAATTCGGGACGA
>JAPKLX010000005.1:6362525-6375975 GCA_026898415.1 Leonotis leonurus
TGTATTCAACAGCTCGTCCTCATCACTATCCACATACAAATAAAAAGAGGAAGTTGCAAAATGAAATTCATCACTTAAGATCATAAAACCAAGAACAAAACAGACATCAGCTTCCAACTGACTGGCACTATTCACAAATGAACAAATTCGGCCACCACCAACAAAAGCTCGTTTGAGATTGAAAACAGAAAAATGACATTGAACGAGATACCAATAGAGAATAATCAGATTCAAGAGGAACGGAAAAACTTACAAATTGGGGTAACCAAGGGCATCATCACTGGCCTCACGCTTTCGGAATTTGTTCTTTTTAGTCTCCTCCGATTGAGATACGCCATGATCGAAACTCAAACACAACACCACAAAAACAAGAAAACCAAGGAGCGCAAAATTCCAAGTTTTCATGAATTATGCACGAGTCCGATACAGAAAACTGGAAAAGATTGGGGGAAAGGACCAATAATCGGATGTAGTCAAAGGCCTAGTTAGAGGCTTTGAAGATCTGATAGGAATTTTACATTTGAAGCAGAATTGATTGAACTCTTAGAAAACCCAGCAATTTTTATTTTTTTTTTCTATTTTCCTGAAAAAAAATTATTTTAAGCACCCTTCAATTTTAACATATTTACTGTTTTACACTCTGTAATCCAATCGCATAAAGCCCCTTTCTTGAAAACATTCATCATCTCATTTGCTCGAGTCAAGGAACCACACCAAATCAGCAAATGGCTTAAATTTGTGTTTGAGTGTTGAAAAAGTAATGTTGAAAAAGGGATGCACCAACATCTCAAAGTGTTTGAGTGTGGAGGGATATGTGGAAAATGTCCCATAGTTCATATGAAACTGGTAACTTACATTGTGGATAACTGTGCTGCACTCGAGAAGATAACGATCGGAGCTCGACACTTGAGGGACGGCTGGTACGGTGATGGTATCACGCCGGAGGATGTGGAGGCTGTTAGGGACTATGTCAAGCAACACTTTCAACCCAAACTGCCTCATCACATTCAGCTGCATTTTCTTTAGTTTTACTTTACTATCTTATTCTTTGCTTCATTCAATTCACTAGGTAACATATACTGCATATGTTCCCTTACTTTATAGTAATTAAATCTTTTTATATAGTTTATGAGCACCTACAAGTTTTAAAGATTTCATCACCATGTTAAAATCAAATTAAATTAAATTTCAAAATGTATCGTTATGCATAGAAAATTGAATAATATTCCCTCCATCCCATTAAAAGTGGTTTGGTTTGATCAAATCTGTGAGAGCTTTTTGTCAAACCAAGCCACTTTTAGTGGGACGGAGAGAGTATCCTACTATTTTGAGAGACAAAAATTATTTGTATATTATGATTTAATAAATTTGTACATATAATGTAAAAAGTGATAGGAACCACGACTTTATTTTGTTTTCGTTAGATATTAAAAAGAAAATAAGCCAACAATAATATAATAGTGAGACGATAACATTTTGCTATATATGTTTTGCCAAATCTACACACGTTAGAAAACATAGCAATAAGCAAGTTTGGAAAATATCAATAAAATGAGCAAATGCTGTAGTAATGTGAGCAAACACAAGACTTGATGGAATCATAAGATGCCTGTAACTGGAAGAAATATCAGTAGGAAGTATACCACCCTAATCCTGGGCACCTCCGAAGCCATCACGCCTCTCACCCGGCCAACTGAAACCCGGTGGTCCATCTTGATTCCCGTCACCAGAATAGGATCTCCCTCGTTGCAGGTGTGAAGAGGTAATAGGAGGCGGTGGAGGAAGATGGGGTGGTTGAGGAGCCAATATTCCTTTCCCATCCACAAAGTTAGCACTCTGCCTCTGTTCGAAACTCTTGTTTACGTTTGAAGGCAAAATCCCAACATTCTGTCCATAATCACCCTGAAAGAACCCTCTTCCTTGAGGATCGATATTCATCGTGCCATCTGCTGATCCTTGAGATACCATAGGAGGTTCCAGAGGCACAGAACCAGGCACAGTGTTCCACTGTTGATAGTTTTGTGGAAAATTCATGGGTGGGAAACCTAGCAGTGAGCCCTGTACTGGTGTAGAATCTGGTCTTCCTGTTCCATACGGTGCACTGAAGTATTGATGTGTTCCATCAGTTCCGTAAGGAGGATAACCATATTGAGGAGGTGCTGGGACTGAATTCGGATTAACTGGTTACAACATAATTAAAAAGTTGTGAGTTGCAAGTATTTGGAGTAAGGGGGTTCAGAAACAAATTCAAGGTCATTCTCTTGGAAACTCACCTGAATCCTGTCGACCACCACTCTGCCCCTGGGCTTCAAAGCTTTGCTGAGGGAAGTTATTCTGGGAAGTAGCTCGATCGAAGGGATATGAAGGAATACTACTACTGGGGTGCTGCTCTGATGGATGATTGGGAGCTTGTCCAGGAAAAGGTGGCGTTGGTCCTGGCTGTACAGCAGGTCTCATGGGTGTTTGTTCCCTGGATTTGTCTTCACGGTCATGAACTTGAGAATTAGAATGGGGAGAAAAAACTGGCCGCAGGGGTGCTTGAACTGTGGAATCTGAGGCTGAAGGTTTCCTAGCACTCATAGCTTCAGATTCATTATTCCCTTCTTTTTCCTTATTGGGGTGAAGAAGATCAGCATGTGCCTCATTGATATGCAACTCAAATTCACTCTTCTTTAAGAAAGACTTGAGACAGTGAGGGGCTGCACATATCAAGATTCCTTCCATCATTTTAATAGTTTGGATCTTCTGAATGCGTTCCTCACAACTGTAGAAGAAGAGTGGCAAAGGATAGGATAGATAATTAGCAAAGTCGCTGAACTATCAAAGTAAACAGCCAAAAAAGAAAGAGCAGTATCGATAAGCAGATAACCCCACTGGTTTTAATGCAGAAATGCCATACCATATCCAGAAAGACTTCATGAGATAAATGATAAGTATTACTTTAATATTTGATCCTCAACAAGATAAAGGAACTAGATGTATGAAAATATATGCCTTACAGGTAGCAAAGAGAATGACTCCTGGCACAGTCCAAACAGAAGGCATGCTCACATGGGCTCTGCAATATAACAAGCTTTGTCAGCATATTAGATGATTGTATATGCATAGGAAATGGTTGCATGTGAAAAATGGGTTTTGTTCTCCTCTATTCATAGTTTCAATCAGATAGATAAATATAAATGTTAAGATGTGCTACGATATAACAACCTATGTTACTAAACAACTCAAATGCCACCAAGAGACTGTAAGTGTTACTTACCAGACGCCCATAAATAGCAACTGGGAAGTCACATCGAACACAAAAATGAACACGCTCACCAAGCTGGCGACGGGACCTGCGTCCAACCGACTTAGTAACAGCAGTTGCACATGCCGTACCCATACCCTTTGCCACAGGGAGATCAGCTAACACAAGATGATCAGGGCAAGCAACTGTGACGGTGTCCACAGGCACAGGTTTTGCAGTTGTGCCAGTTTCACTAGCTGGCTTGCTAAGCCGAATCTGCAGCATCTTCACCCCACAGATGACGGTGTGCGTATTGATTTCCAACTCAGAAAACAACCACTGCTTGAAACTGATCACCGGAACATAATCGATTATTAACTTTCAGAATCTATACTAACATATAAAAACAAAGTTTTAAAAAGAGAATCAATAGCATAAAATTTACTAAATCAGATCATGAATACTAATAGAGCTTTTATCCAAAAGTTCATCTCCAATCCAACCACAAACTGGAACATGAGTGTACAGAATTAAAAATTTAAAATGCAGAAACTGAAATTGACAAGAAACTGAAAAATGATAATATCTTCCTAGGGGAGGAGGTTGCTGGGACTGCTTCTCGGTAAATCTTCGCCGATTCAGGCGAAGAAATCCGAAGAGCAGAGTTAGGAAGATTGGAAAATTTCATAAAATGATCAAAACTTAAAAATATATATTTAGAAATAGAGAGAAGAGAGTCTTACCTTGAGGTTTCCGGCGATGGAGCTCCGGTGAACTTTCCTCCGAAAGCAGCGAGAAAACCTAGAGTGGGAGGAGAGAGAACAGAGACCGAGAGAGAGATAGCCGAGATAGGGACTACGGCGACGGGGTAGAGCGATGCCGGCGAGGTGGCGAGATCGAGAGAAGGAGAGAGTCGACAGAGAGGCAGAGGGCGACGAGAGAGATAATGTTAGGTTAAATCAACGGGCCGGGTCGAATTTAATTAGGATGGATCCATTATCGGATAAGAGAATGGGCCGGTTTGAATTAATTGAATGGGCCGAATAATTTTATTAAAATGGGCCAATTAAAATAAATGGGCTAATTCAGAATTGGTCAAACTTAGTTCATTATTGAATGAGATTAATAATATATTGGGATATATTTATCTTATTGTATGGGCTAAATATTAAAAATTCTAATAGACTAAGATTTAATTAATTAAAGTGAATAATTATGATCTAGATTGGGCCAAATAATTAGACTATGTTGGGATATATTTAAGAGATGAAATTAGTAGTATTATTTCAATTTTAACAAATGATTAAAGAATATTAATTAAAATTAATATTATCGTATAAAATTTAATTTAACATTTTAGCTTGAGATTAAACTATATTGAATAATTATAGTACCCATTAAAATTAATTGGGCAAAACAAGTGAAAATATTAAAGGATTTAATAAATCAAATATTGATTTAAAATCCTACGAAAATAGTTATAGAAATTTCTGAGTACTCAAATATTAGTCGAGTAAGAAATTAAAATAATAAAATATTATTTCATTTTAATTAGATAAAATAAATTATATATTCACGATAAATATAAGGTTTAGCGATGAGAAAACTCTAGACGATAAAGTTTCAGATTTTATTAGGCGAGGAAGCAATTCAGGTAATTCTTATACACAACTAAAATTATGTGTGTCGTATCAGTTTATATTTCGTTTCAAAAAGCATATTGAACTGAAAATATATGAAGTATTGTCTTGTAAAAAATATTTGTATTTTTATATGATACATATCTGTTTGAACTATTATAATTGAATTTGGGTCCTAGATTATTGTTATCTTACTCAGACTAGTGTACACCGCGATCGTGAGTCCTCTAAGTGGGTTGGCCGGTTAAGTGTTCGTGGAAGGTGGTCACCTTCCCTACACACAAAATCATATGTCTCACTGTGTTATGGCAGTAACAATTATATTAATACGAATGCGATTTCGACATGTGTTCTGCATGTATTTATAAATGTGCATGTACTCAAAACCAATGTGACTAGTTGTGCACATAATTTATCTTGACTATGGACTACCAAAATTGAAGAATTAGTTATTCTGTCCAATATTTATATCATAATAGTAAATCGCCTACAAAATCCAACGGAAAAATCATACTGAAAACATAAAAAGAATAGTGCACTTTCAGAAAAATCAAATGTAAATACTTTGTGTACATGGTAAAACATACAAATTCATGTAAAGTTGAAGCAAATTGGCGAAAACAACTTCCAAATTTAAGCTTTCTCAATTGCATATTTCCGGGCATAATAAAGATTTCTACAGATTGCCTAGTTCAAGGCTTCAAGCACTAGACATGGAAAATTTAAATATTGGATAAACAGAAAAATGAAAGAGATAAAACACAAACTAACCCAAAACGACACAATATAGCATTAGGGTTCCGTCACTGATTCGAGTACTAACCTTAGCGGAGGATCGTGGATAGCCAGCGGCTATGGCGACGTGCAGAAGGGGCGGATCACGGATGGGGAAACAGGGTTCTTTTCTTTCAATTTAGAGATTTGGGGACTGTATTTTGTTCGATAAAAAAAACGAAATAAGGAAAAAGAGGAAAATAACTGAAAGTAAAAAAAAATAAGAGTAATCGAATTAAAGTCTATTAAAAATGATTATATTAATCATTATTGTAAGAGATCTTTAAATAATCGTAATGAACCGTTCTGATAACTGAACTGTCGGAGATTGTTACAGTTATGAACCCCATAACCAAGTAGAAAATATTTGAATTTCTCAAATGTTCAGAACCATTAACCAAGTATTCTTAACATTTATAATATATATTTCAATCCCTATTTTAATTATTTTTTTTATAATTAATATATTTTTCTATCCCTATTTTGATTCAATTCTCAAATAATTTCTATGCCAAAATAATGCTATGGTTGGCCTTAAAAATCGAGAATTAAAATAAATTTATATCTTTGATTGTATATATGATAATATATGGTTGACCTCAAAAATCGAGAATCAAAATAAATTATCTCTTTAATTAGATATATGATAAGATTTCACTTAGTTAAGTTCAATTTAGATAATAACTTTATTAAATATATTTAATTTATATTCAAGGAAATAATACTTAAATATAGAAAGATATTATAAATAAATAATAAATTATATGTACATATAGATTTTTTTTAATATTATATATAACTAAATAGATTTTGAAATTTTATAAATTGTTATAAATGAGAATATAGGGATTAAAGAGTGTCACGTGAGAGTAGGGGGAAATGTTAAAATACCAATTTTGATCAGTAAAAAACAAAAAATAATCACTTAAAAATAAAATATAAAAAACTCAATTTTTACAATAACATGATGAAATTGATTATGTGCTTATCTTATTCAAATTCAAAATAACTAAAATAAATGAGTACGTGATGAAATTCATCGTGTTATTGTAAAAAGTGAATATATTTTTTATCTTTTATTTTTAAGTGTATATTTTTTATATTTATTTTATGAAAGTGGGTAATTTTACTTATTATATAGACATGTTTTTTCTTCAACCATTATCAATATTCAATTATGTACATTTAATGTAATAATTTGATAAATAATTAATATTAATCAATTACGATTTATTGAAATTTAATTTGGACATATATGTTTTATGGGATAAGAGTGTGATAAATATATATCACATCTTAATAAAATGTACCTATTCAAATGTACTCATCTCACCTATAAGATGGGGATAAAATCTAAAATTAAAACTAAAGAAAATTATATATGATAATTAAATACTTGAGCACTCTCATCATTTATGATTATGTTTGATCAAAATTATAAATATTTTATTCACTTTCTGACTATAAATAACTGACAAAGGAAGTAATGAATTAGTATAGGGTAACTATTGAATTGAACCATTGAAGTAAGCAAAGAAGAAGGTAGTAAAACTAAAGAAAATGCAACTGAATGTGATGAGGCAGTTTGGGTTGAAAGTGTTGCTTGACATAGTCCCTAACAGCTAGGGGTGAGCATTCGGATTTCGGTTCGGATTTTTGCCCAATCCGAACCAATCCGAAAATCCGAATTTAGTGTAAAATCCGATCCGATCCGAATCCGAAAATCCGAAAATCCGAAATTTTATAAAAAAATCCGATCCGATCCGAAAAATCCGAAATTTGTCAAAAAACCTGAAACCCTCCAAAAATTCAAAAATTCGAAAATCCGAAAATCCAAAAATCTAATTGTTTCATTACAATAAACAACATAAATACTAAATCATATAATATTACAATGGACACTACCAATAAAACACAAAGTTTCTAACTTCAAGATCATCCAATCATATATCTTCATAGCTTCCAAGTTTCAAAAATAATATATATATATATATATATATATTATTTCGGATTTCGGATTATTTCGGATTAAAAATAATCCGATCCGATCCGATCCGAAAATCCGAATTTTCCCAAAATCCGATCCGATCCGATCCGAAAATCCGAAAGATCCGAACCAAATTTATTATTTCGGTTTGGTTCGGTTCGGATATTCGGATTTCGGGTATTTTGCTCACCCCTACTAACAGCCTCCACATCCTCCGGCGTGATACCATCACCGTACCAGCCGTCCCTCAAGTGTCGAGCTCCGATCGTTATCTTCTCGAGTGCAGCACAGTTATCCACAATGTAAGTTACCAGTTTCATATGAACTATGGGACATTTTCCACATATCCCTCCACACTCAAACACTTTGAGATGTTGGTGCATCCCTTTTTCAACATTACTTTTTCAACACTCAAACACAAATTTAAGCCATTTGCTGATTTGGTGTGGTTCCTTGACTCGAGCAAATGAGATGATGAATGTTTTCAAGAAAGGGGCTTTATGCGATTGGATTACAGAGTTCACCATTTCTACGTACTTACGCCACATCACATCATGTCCCTGATCCATACATTGCCATGTTACAGCGTTGAAGTTGAGATTAGGAGTGTGTGTCCACAAATCCAACCATCGACGAGAAACAACACTTGTGGCGACTGCTTCCCTCAACGGTAAGAAAGACAGTATCACTGTAATAACTTCGTTAGGCAACCAGCTTATCATGTCCTCTCCCTCCTACCAATTGCACACGTACAACATCTAACAATATATATAATGCATCAAGATTTAATTTAAACAGGAACAAACTACTGTGAAATTATTAAGTTAAGGGAGAAGATTAACATTAAGATTAATTAATACCGCGTGCATTGGAGAAGACAAGAGAGAAGAGCAGGCAAGGGTGGTTTGTTCGCATTGCTCTCCACACATCACATCACATTAATTCACAGCTAGCTTTGATTCAATCAATAGGATATAATATTTGTTATATATATATATGAGTAGCGCTCCACCGCCCGCGGTGGGCACATCTTAATGCGCCCGCGGTTGATGTGGCAATGCCACATCATTGACACATCATCATACGAGTCACTATATTTTTCGTTTTTTTATTAATTTTATTTTTATTATTATTATTTATTAAATAATATTAAACTATACCTTAACCAATAAACCCTAGTCGGAAAGTGATAATTAATAAAAAATATTTAAGTTTTAATATTTATCTACGTGGCATGCCACATCAACCGCGGGCGCATTAAGAAATGCCCACCGCGGGCAGGTGAGCATTTTCGATATATATATATAGAAGATAGATCCTACAAAAATGTATGATAGTTGCGTAATCTAATCTAATTTAATTTGCATTAATAAGGTTAAAATTGAATAATTATACATAAATTAATTTTCTTAATCTGTGTTAAAGAAATAATAATAAGATAAAAAGTGGACTATTTTGTTGAAAAAAAGATGGAGATATATATTTTATGATCAACAGAAAACAGAATTGATGGGTTCTATTAGTATGAGTATTTATTCGGTAATTAATATATATTTGTTAATATCATATTATTATTAATTTTGCTTGATTTATATTTATTTAGATATAACAAGGAGAGTTGATTATGTTGATACTCCGCAAACAAAAAATGTAAGTGGTCGGGCATTGTTGCTGGATGTTCATCTAAAGAACTTTGAGTAAGTATTCATTAATTACGCTAACATATTTATTTCATCTTTACATATTATACTAATTCATGTTTAAGTTTTTGTGTTTTAGGGGTGTACATTAATTATTTGCAGCTTTTAGTGTGAATCGTCGATGAATGAAATTGTTCGAGCATGGAATGATAAGTCAAATTGACCACTAATAATAGTGCTTCAATTGTGCCGAGGCAAGGTTTACAACGGTACGAGCTTTTATTTAATATTACTTGGTGTTATTTTAATAGTCCACAATGATATTTAATACTATAATTTAATGGTGGATTTAGTTATTTTTTTTCGACATTATTATTGTTTTTATTTTTGTTGATTTAATTTTAAGAATAGTAAAAAATAAATTTTAAAAGTTGTGTGTCCTATCATCTTTTATCTTTTATATTATATGTACAAATTTGTTAAATCATGATATACAAAAAAAATTCTCTCTCGAAATAGGATACTATTCAATGTTCTATATATAGCAATCTATATACTATATTAAAACAAGGTTTTCAATTCAACATCAATTGTAATGGCAATTATGTAATTATATTCAAATTAATGGCTTATTATATAAATATAGATTAAATGATATTAACTACTAATAAATAATAATTAAATCTTTCAAATTACTAGGTTATGAAAGTAACTACCCAAATATTGGTATAATTATATTAATTCAAAAATTTAATCTATTTTTGTATGTAGAAATATATTCAATATACATCTTAAATTTGAAAAAAAAAATGTTATAATATAAACAACATTACAAAATCATGATAATAATTGTTCAAATAATCTAAAAATAATTATTAAAAACTTATTTTAAATGAGTAAATTAAATATAGAAGACTAACTATTTATTAATTCACATTATGTAAAATATACGGTTAAGATATTTTCTCATTTATATGTGTTATCTATATATGGAGTTAGGTTGATATGAGAGGAAAAAAATTATGTATAATCAAACAGTCTAAAATTAATAATTAAAATTTATTTATTTATTATAAGTACTTTATATTAGGGACATAAAATTTTATTTTTAATAGATAGTTGATATATATATATATATATATATATATATATATATTTCATTTCCCACCCAATAAGACTACCTATATATATATATATATCATTAATGTACTAATATTTATACACAATTTTTGTAATATATATGTGATTATTACATTTGTTCTTATATTATTAGTGATTACTTTTATTATAATTGTTTTATTCATTTGAACATTTTATGAAGTAAGTTAAATTAATATCTTTTTGTAAATAGTGTAAAAAAGTATCTTATAAGAATTCTACAAGGAACATAATATATTATTCATTACATAATGAGAAAAATAAAAGAATGATTCACGATAATTTTTATAGTTCAATGTTCTCATTAGTAGCACTATAGTTTTTTTAAGGTAATATATTACTTCAAATAATATTTATATTATTTTTGTCACCTAAGACTACTATGAATTGGACACAAACATTAAAAAAATGAGACTTAATATTTTAAAAATATTTTTTCTTTCTGATAAAGTAATCAATTTTAATGAAATTGTCCAATAAGAACACGTTATCACTCTTAGCCTACCAATTGAGTAATATTTTTTTTAGATAATTGTCACTGAATACATAAACTAACCACAATTTTCTGTTATTGTACATGAACTATAAAATCTACTCAACAATGCATTAACTATCATTTTTTAGCTAATTAATACATCGGGCTATTTTCGGTCAAACTAGGGAAAAGTAGCATATCCTCCCTTATGGTAGAGGCCCCTATGACGGATCACCCCTTATGGTCCGATTTTGTTCAAATAGGTTCCTGAAGTCGATAAGTTGATGCAACTTAACCCTCCCTTCTAACAGCCATTTAATGTCGTTAAGTAAATTAATTTTTTATTTCAGCACCTTATCGAATTTAGGGGCTTATTTGAACAAAAACTGGACCACAAGGTATGATCTGCCATAGGGGCCTCTACCCTAGGGGCAAATATGCTATTTTTACCATGTTTTAAATATCACGTATATTATATTATATGTTTATTTTCACTAAAAATAAAATTTACTTAACGAAGTTAAACGGCCGTTAGAAGGGAGAGTTAAATTGCAGCAACTTATCGACTTCAGGGGCTCATTTAAACAAAACCGGACCATAAGGGGTGATCCGCCATAGGAGTCTATACCCTAAGGGCGGATATGCTACTTTTCCCGTCAAACTAATGCATACGTGGACCCGACTAAATGATGGTTCATGTACAATACTAGAAATGGTGGTTAGTTTGTGTATTTATCGACAATTATCTCTTTTTTACCAAAATTATTGGTTACATGCTTTCACTAAATATTTAGTCTTCAATTTTTTTTTATAAATGATTGTATTTTTTTGTAATTTAATTTTCTTTATTTATTTTTGTCAAGACCGAAGATATATGAAAAACTTTAAGAAACAAAAATATTTGATTGTCGGATTGTGAAATCGTTGTTTATCTTCATCTTTTAATTCCATGAATTTGAATTGTTTGTTTTGATTATAAAATAGATTATAGGTCATCTAATTCTCCTTTATATATATATATATATATTTAAATTTATCATTCATTTAAACAGTAAAAAATGGTAAAATTACTAAAAAATGATATTGAATGATGAATTGTGAATAAAAAAAAAGAATTTAGAAATAAAATATGTTATAAATTTTATCTATTATATCTTCAAAAATCAAACACACCGTAATGTAACTCATATGTTTTTACTCATATAAAAAATTATTATATGAAAAATGAGAAAATATGTGAACCATCTATTTTGGATTAATCTATTAATTTGATTTTATATTATATATCATTATTTTATCTATTAATTTACTCATAAATTATTTTTTTACTACATGTTTATATTTAATGTATACTAAATTGCTTATATTTAGTTGTAACAATCACGCTTTATTAAATATAAAAAAAAATGTTACTATTTTTTAACTTGAATTTGTAGATTGTTACATATGAATTATTTTATTAGTTTAACAACTCTATTGTACGTCTTTGTATGTATAAGTACTATTTTATAAATGTATGATTTAAATTATACTACTCCCTCCGTCCCGCTAGATTATAAGCATTTATTTTTTGATCGGAAACCAATATTTGCTTTATTTTTGCTTTTAGTATGACCCACATACTTTTAAATTGTAAAAGTTACCAAAAAATGAAATATGTCTAATCTAGCCAAAAAAGAAAATGCTTCTAATATAACGGGACGGAGGAAACAATATTTTTAAAATTATCTCTATTACTTTTAACTTTTATCGTGCATCGCACAAGTACATAAACTAGTACATTTTGAAATTCAACTTAATTTGATTTTAAATGGTGATGAAATCTATAAAACTTGTAGTTGCTCAAAAACTATAAAAAAAATTTAATTACTATAAAGTCTGGGAACAAGTGTAAATATGTTAAAATTGAAGGGTGCTTAAAATAAATTACAAATCACTACCGTTTTGCAGGAAAATAGGAAAAAAAAAAATTGCTGGGTTTTCTGCGAGTTCAATCAATTCTGCTTCAAACTGTAAAATTCCTATCAGATCTTCAAAGCCTCTAACTAGGGCTTTGACTTCATCCAATTATTGGTCCTTTGCCCTAATCTTTTCCACTTTTCTGTATCGGACTCGTGCCTAATTCATGAAAACTTGGAATTTTGCGTTCCTTGGTTTTCTTGTTTTTGTGGTGTTGTGTTTGAGCTTCGATCATGGCGTATCTCAATCGGAGGAGGCTAAAAAGAACAAATTCCGAGAGCGTGAGGCCAGTGATGATGCCCTTGGTTACCCCAATTTGTAAGTTTTTCCATTCCCCGTGAATCTGATTATTCTATATTGGTATCTCGCATTTCAATGTCATTTTTCTGTTTTCAATATCAAACGAGCTTTGTTGGTGGTGGGCGAATTTGTTCATTTGTGAATAGTGCCAGTCGGTTGGAAGCTGATGTCTGTTTTGTTCTTGATTTTATGATCTTAAGTGATTAATTTCATTTTGCAACTTCCTTTAACAGTTGAGTGATGCCTTTTTATTTGTATGTGGATAGTGATGAGGACGAGCTGTTGAATACA